>JAOWCC010001210.1:46122260-46599760 GCA_030867875.1 Actinernus sp. WN-2022 | reverse complement strand
AGTTTACAGCCTTTGTTTCTCAAAAGCGTATGGTCAAAGCGCGCTGAAACTCGGTAAGGTACTTTAAAATATGCTACTGTAAGTCATATTAGAAACTTAAGAAAAACAAACTAGTGATTTTTTTATGCCGAAAGAATACAAATTTATCGACTTTCGCAAATATTCAGCAATAATCTATCTTATACTTCGTTCGCCGCATAACGTTAGTTGCAGTTTTCCGATCTTCTTGACTTTGGCACAGAAGTTTCAAGTGGTATTGAACTTCCATATGGTATGTACGATTTAATTATTGCTGTAATATTTCTCCGGCAGTTGAACGAGATGCCTGAGCATAACATTTTAAGGTTAAAATTGATCAGCCGTTTGCTGAGAAACTTGTATGGTGCCGATTAACCTGAAACTTGCCTGTCACAGACCTTGGAGGTTGGGCACTCGTTGAAAGTAAAATGGAACAAATCCATCTTTTGGGTTTTGAAATATACGCTCTTTCCTAAAAAACAACGTTTTCGAAAATCGCTTATATCTTCAACAAGACTCTGTTAATCACTTTCTAATTGTACTTTTTACAACATTCGAAGATTCTTTATTAAAAGTTCAAAAAATCTCGGAAATCGGATAATGTTTAGCTGTTCAAAAACCCAATTTAAAAAGACCCCCGTTGCCAAAATAAATAGCCGCGGGCCACCTTAAATCTGTAATTACAATTGTTTTAAAAAGAAATTGACCGTGTTTTTTAACATTGAAAAAATGATTCGACCCGGTACCGCGCGCGTACATACCTAACATGCGGTGTGACTTTTATAAGATTGCTAAAACATCCCATTGGATTTCAAGTCCAACGCCTTAACCACTCGGCCATCGCAACTAACACGCTGAGCTTATTCGCCAATCTTATAAGAAAAATATATATTATAAATCGAGGAATAAGAATTTTGACAAGTCAAGACGAGCATGGTATATTATTTAAAAATAAATGCTATTCAAGATCACACAACCCTTATCCAACTCTGTTTTGCCAGAAAGAGCCCTTCAAAACGACATTAAACAAACGAGATACGAACGCATTTAAGCGCCTTAGTTCACATTGGAAATACCAAGAAGTAAAGGCGTTGCATTAGAAATCCAAAGCGAACTTCCCGCACAAGATCGAATCCTGCTCCCAACGCGAGAGTATGCTTTCTTCGTTATCCAGTTAAACTGGACGCCGTTCTACTTTAATGTTATAGGATTAGAAAGTTCTTAAGTTATGATACATGTAAGATGCTAGTGCATGCCTTTGTTACAACAAAACTCGATAATTGTAACTCACTGTTATATGGTCTGCCCAAATACTTATTGCAGCGCCTGCAATATGATTTAAATAGTGCTGCTAGGCTAATAACTCTGTCACGTAAGTCTGATCACGTCACGCTACTCTTAATGCAGCTGCATTGGCTGACCATTGAGCAACGGATTGAATTTAAAATATTACTATATACATATAAAGCAATCAATTGTATTGCTCCACATTATCTAAATAAATTGTTAGACCAGTATGTGCCGCAACGTAGCCTTAGATCTGCTGACAAGCTATTGCTTAAGATACCACCATATAATCTGAAATCTTATGGCTACCGCGCTTTTTCAGTTTGCGCCCCGCAACTGTGGAATTCCTTGCCATCAGATTTAAAGCACAGCCCCTCCGTTGACAGCTACAAGAAAAGCTTAAAAACATTTTTATTTAAGAAAGCTTACTACTGAGCAATTACAGCCATCGTATAGTATATTGCAATTAGTAGTATTATTTTAATATTATATATATATATCTTTTAAACATTTTATCCATACGTATTTTATCATTATCACTATTTTGGTTTAATGCTGCTGGTTTATTTTATATTAGGTAATTATTTTTAGCATTAGGATACCTTGTAAATGTTTTTTTTATATTATTGTAAAGCGCTTTTGGTCTCTGAAGGAAAGAGCACTATATAAATAAACTATTATTATTATTATTATTATTATTATTATTATTTAAATTTTACTTCTGTCTCATGTCTACTTTGCCATTCCATCTAACCTCGCGTACGGCCATTTTACATTCAACGAAGGGAAAAAGTCCAAGTTAAGAACCCTGGAAAAAGAGTGCTCGTCGCCAATCTTTTAAAAAAAAAATATTATAAATCGAGGAATAAGAATTTTGACAAGTCAAGACGAGCATGGTATATTATTTAAAAATAAATGCTATTCAAGATCACACAACCCTTATCCAACTCTGTTTTGCCAGAAAGAGCCCTTCAAAACGACATTAAACAAACGAGATACGAACGCATTTAAGCGGCATAGTTCACATTGGAAATACCAAGAAGTAAAGGCGTTGCATTAGAAATCCAAAGCGAACTTCCCGCACAAGATCGAATCCTGCTCCCAACGCGAGAGTATGCTTTCTTCGTTATCCAGTTAAACTGGACGCCGTTCTACTTTAATGTTATAGGATTTAAATTTTACTTCTGTCTCATGTCTACTTTGCCATTCCATCTAACCTCGCGTACGGCCATTTTACATTCAACGAAGGGAAAAAGTCCAAGTTAAGAACCTTGGGAAAATAGTGCTCGTCTTACGTTAATTCCCATACCGGGAGTCGAACCCGGGCTGCCTGGGTGAAAACCAGGAATCCTAACCGCTAGACCATATGGGACCTACACTATTTCTTACTATTGAGCAAAAGCTGGTGATTCGTATTCGTCATTGGCTTTATCATCCAAATGCTCTTTATTCTTTCCTTTGTTCGGTTCCCTTACGAAGTAAGTTAGAATTTAAGTTTATTAACTGCGATCGACCGAAGGGAGAATATAACACTGAAATGGTATTGCGTTACCTGGGGTCATGTTGTGGGCTACCTGGGTTTACCGAAGCATGTTGTATTTAGAATCCTTCAAATATTTTCTTTTACGGCAGCCCTTTCGTAAAGTACGCTCACGGGGCGTTTATACCCCGATAACTGTCGTCTGTCGAAGAGCGGTTATCGGGTCACGTGATGATGATATATAACAATAAAATGTTGCGTTCGTTTAAAACGGGTGATACAGTTACAAATGTGCATGTCAGTTGCGATGGCCGAGTGGTTAAGGCGTTGGACTAGAAATCCAATGGGATCTTCCCGCGCAGGTTCAAATCCTGCTCGCAACGGTGTTCTTTTAGAGGGTGACGGAATGAGTGAAGTCAATTTTGCTTGTTTATTTCATTTTATCACACAATTTGCAGAAAAACTCGCTTAAGTCTGTAATTACAATTGTTTTAAAAAGAAATTGACCGTGTTTTTTAACATTGAAAAAATGATTCGACCCGGTACCGCACGCGTACATACCTAACATGCAGTGTGACTTTTATAAGATTGCTAAAACGACTTATTTATTGGTCTTGAGCTATTCTTTACATTAGGTAAGCAAAAAGTAACTAAAAGTAATGCGTTGCGAGCAGGGTTCGAACCTGCGCGGGAACATCCCATTGGATTTCAAGTACAACGCCTTAACCACTCGGTCATCGCAACTAACACGCTGAGCTTATTCGCCAATCTTATAAAAAAATAACATAATATAAATCGAGGAATAAGAATTTTGACAAGTCAAGACGAGCATGGTATATTATTTAAAAATAAATGCTATTCAAGATCACACAACCCTTATCCAACTCTGTTTTGCCAGAAAGAGCCCTTCAAAACGACATTAAACAAACGAGATACGAACGCATTTAAGCGGCTTAGTTCACATTGGAAATACCAAGAAGTAAAGGCGTTGCATTAGAAATCCAAAGTGAACTTCCCGCACAAGATCAAATCCTGCTCCCAACGCGAGAGTATGCTTTCTTCGTTATCCAGTTAAACTGGACGCCGTTCTACTTTAATGTTATAGGATTTTAATTTTACTTCTGTCTCATGTCTACTTTGCCATTCCATCTAACCTCGCGTACGGCCATTTTACATTCAACGAAGGGAAAAAAGTCCAAGTTAAGAACCCTGGAAAAAGAGTGCTCGTCTTACGTTAATTCCCATACCGGGAGTCGAACCCGGGCCGCCTGGGTGAAAACCAGGAATCCTAACCGCTAGACCATATGGGACCTACACTGTTTCTTACTATTGAGCAAAAGCTGGTGATTCGTATTCGTCATTGGCTTTATCATCCAAATGCTCTTTATTCTTTCCTTTGTTCGGTTCCCTTACGAAGTAAGTTAGAATTTAAGTTTATTAACTGCGATCGACCGAAGGGAGAATATAACACTGAAATGGTATTGCGTTACCTGGGGTCATGTTGTGGGCTACCTGGGTTTACCGAAGCATGTTGTATTTAGAATCCTTCAAATATTTTCTTTTACGGCAGCCCTTTCGTAAAGTACGCTCACGGGGCGTTTATACCCCGATAACTGTCGTCTGTCGAAGAGCGGTTATCGGGTCACGTGATGATGATATATAACAATAAAATGTTGCGTTCGTTTAAAACGGGTGATACAGTTACAAATGTGCATGTCAGTTGCGATGGCCGAGTGGTTAAGGCGTTGGACTAGAAATCCAATGGGATCTTCCCGCGCAGGTTCAAATCCTGCTCGCAACGGTGTTCTTTTAGAGGGTGACGGAATGAGTGAAGTCAATTTTGCTTGTTTATTTCATTTTATGACACAATTTGCAGAAAAACTCGCTTAAGTCTGTAATTACAATTGTTTTAAAAAGAAATTGACCGTGTTTTTTAACATTGAAAAAATGATTCGACCCGGTACCGCGCGCGTACATACCTAACATGCAGTGTGACTTTTATAAGATTGCTAAAACGACTTATTTATTGGTCTTGAGCTATTCTTTACATTTGGTAAGCAAAAAGTAACTAAAAGTAATGCGTTGCGAGCAGGGTTCGAACCTGCGCGGGAACATCCCATTGGATTTCAAGTACAACGCCTTAACCACTCGGTCATCGCAACTAACACGCTGAGCTTATTCGCCAATCTTATAAAAAAATAACATAATATAAATCGAGGAATAAGAATTTTGACAAGTCAAGACGAGCATGGTATATTATTTAAAAATAAATGCTATTCAAGATCACACAACCCTTATCCAACTCTGTTTTGCCAGAAAGAGCCCTTCAAAACAACATTAAACAAACGAGATACGAACGCATTTAAGCGGCTTAGTTCACATTGGAAATACCAAGAAGTAAAGGCGTTGCATTAGAAATCCAAAGCGAACTTCCCGCACAAGATCAAATCCTGCTTCCAACGCGAGAGTATGCTTTCTTCGTTATCCAGTTAAACTGGACGCCGTTCTACTTTAATGTTATAGGATTTTAATTTTACTTCTGTCTCATGTCTACTTTGCCATTCCATCTAACCTCGCGTACGGCCATTTTACATTCAACGAAGGGAAAAAGTCCAAGTTAAGAACCCTGGAAAAAGAGTGCTCGTCTTACGTTAATTCCCATACCGGGAGTCGAACCCGGGCCGCCTGGGTGAAAACCAGGAATCCTAACCGCTAGACCATATGGGACCTACACTGTTTCTTACTATTGAGCAAAAGCTGGTGATTCGTATTCGTCATTGGCTTTATCATCCAAATGCTAGTTATTCTTTCCTTTGTTCGGTTCCCTTACGAAGTAAGTTAGAATTTAAGTTTATTAACTGCGATCGACCGACTTTCGCAAATATTCAGCAATAACCTATCTTATACTTCGTTCGCCGCATAACGTTAGTTGCAGTTTTCCGATCTTCTTGACTTTGGCACAGAAGTTTCAAGTGGTATTAAACTTCCATATGGTATGAACGATTTAATTATTGCTGTAATATTTCTCCGGCAGTTGAACGAGATGCCTGAGCATAACATTTTAAGGTTAAAATTGATCAGCCGTTTGCTGAGAAACTTGTATGGTGCCGATTAACCTGAAACTTGCCTGTCACAGACCTTGGAGGTTGGGCACTCGTTGAAAGTAAAATGGAACAAATCCATCTTTTGGGTTTTGAAATATACGCTCTTTCCTAAAAAACAACGTTTTCGAAAATCGCTTATATCTTCAACAAGACTCTGTTAATCACTTTCTAATTGTACTTTTTACAACATTCGAAGATTCTTTATTAAAAGTTCAAAAAATCTCGGAAATCGGATAATGTTTAGCTGTTCAAAAACCCAATTTAAAAAGACCCCCCGTTGCCAAAATAAATAGCCGCGGGCCACCTTAAGCGAGTTTTTCTGCAAATTGTGTGATAAAATGAAATAAACAAGCAAAATTGACTTCACTCATACCGTCACCCTCTAAAAGAACACCGTTGCGAGCAGGATTTGAACCTGCGCGGGAAGATCCCATTGGATTTCTAGTCCAACGCCTTAACCACTCGGCCATCGGAACTGACTTGCACATTTGTAACTGTATCGCCCGTTTTAAACGAACGCAACGTTTTATTGTAAAATATCATCATTACGTGACCCGATAACTGCTCTTCGACATACGACAGTTATCGGGGTATAAACGCCCCGTGAGCTTACCTTACGAAAGGGCTGCCGTAAAAGAAAATATTTGAAGGATTCTAAATACAACTTCGGTAAACCCAGGTAGCCCACAACATGACCCCAGGTAACGCAATACCATTTCAGTGTTATATTCTCTCTTCGGTCGATCGCAGTTAATAAACTTAAATTCTAACTTACTTCGTAAGGGAACCGAACAAAGGAAAGAATATAAAGAGCATTTGGATGATAAAGCAAATGACGAATACGAATCACCAGCTTTTGCTCAATAGTAAGACACAGTGTAGGTCTAGCGGTTAGGATTCCTGGTTTTCACCTAAGCGGCCCGGGTTCGACTCCCGGTATGGGAATTAACGTAACTGGTCTGATTTTCTTTAGAGTTCTGAGACCTGAGACTATCTTTTTTGATTGATGATTTATGTGATCCCTCCCATCTTAAGTGTTCGTCTACCACGACACTAACTGTTTTGCTTTGTGATACCTTTTGCTAATAGTTTGTCTCCGATTTTTAAATAAGGCATTTCTTCATCAGTCAGAGCCGATAGGCGTTGTCTCGAACCAATCATCATAATTTCTGTTTTGGCAAAATTAAGATGCAATTTGTTTGCTCGTAGCCAGTTATTAATATTAATTAATTCACGATTTGCTCTTAATTCAACATCGGCTACATCTGCGCCACAAATAGGCCTTTTGCATCAATTGATCACGTGACGATTTTCCCATAGCAACGCCTGTGGTGGAGGGCAAGCCATTCTAACATTCCTTGACAACAGAGAGAGCGTGAGAGACGCCTGCGTAAAACCTCAATACTAGAAGTCATGCCGGTTCCTTTGTTATTCGTTTTCAGCCCAAATTTATCAGAACTATTTAGCTTTAAATCTTAAAGTTCAGTGGTAGAGGATTTTAAGGGCCGTAAGACGATCAGAAATAGCTTTCTGAAGCCAAAACCGAACCGGACTCTGCGAGTTACTCGCAACATGGTGAAAAGGAGAATGAAAGCCTTCGGCTGGCTCTCAGGCTAATAGCTGCGAACAATCAGGTTCCCCGGACTAAAGACGGAAAGAATGATCCCTCGGTGGAAAGACGGACTAAAGACGGAAAGAATGAACCCTCGGTGAAAAGACGGACTAAAGACGGAAGGAATGAACCCTCGATGGAATCTCAGCCCGTTGAAGTTTCATCATCGGATGATGAGTCTGAAGGTGAATGGAAGGAAGTCAAACAAAAAGCAAAGAAGAAAAGGAAACAACACCAAACTGGCAAAGTCAACCCGACCGGCAATACCGCAGCAAAGCGCCCGAGTAGCGATAAACCGACACAGAATAGGCCAACAATCGTACTAGCCGGATATTCCATCGTGCGAAATGTACAGGGCTCGCGCCTTTCCAACCAAGCCAGAACCATCACTAAATCATTTTCAGGAGCAACGATAGACGATATGTTTCATTACATTCGTCCCACGGTAGCATAAAAGCCTGACGAAATTATCGTACACGTTGGTACTAACGACCTCAGATCCGAAAACCTCTCTCCGAGGGACATCGCAGACAAGCTGACGCAACTCGGAAAGATGATCGAGAACGATTCGCCGAACACAAAGGTCTCCTTTTCGCAAATTCTCTTTCGATCTGACGACGCTGCATTAAACGCGAAGGGAACTGAAGTAAACCAACTCAACTATTCAAGAGTCATGCAAGAGAAAACGAGTGGACTCTCTTAGACAACACCAAACTTACTAGCACTCATCTAAACGCCAGTGGTCTACACTTGAATGCTGATGGGGTTAAACTATTCTCGAGTAATGTAATAAAGCATATCAGAAATGGCAATTGATCTGAATTACTCAAAGGTGAAGTCGTAGCAGCTAATGGTGAGTCAGATAATTCATCGATTCATAACCTAGATGCCCGCAGCTCCATTTTACCTAATGAGCGCGGATTTAAAATGGCATCACTAAATATTACAAGTTTGACAAAGCATATAGATGAATTGAGAATTATGCTGTCTGACCAAATAATTGATATCCTCGCCCTTAATGAAACTAGGCTCGATACTTTAATCCAAAATAGCGATATTCATATAAACGGTTACAATATAGTACGTAGAGATAGGGATCGAAAAGGTGGGGGAGTTGCTTTCTATATTCGCTCAAACATTAATTACATATTGAGATCAGACTTGCACCTGACAGATTTTGAAAATTTGTGTATTGAAATCTGCAAACCCAGATCTAAACCTTTCCTGGTATCGACCTGGTATAGACCTCCCAGTTCAAAAATAGATATATTTAATAATTTCGAATTGCTTGTCCAACAATTAGATTTGGAGGACAAGGAATTTTATATTCTGGGAGATCTGAATTGCAATTTCGCTACAGATATCAGGGATAACAACACACACACACTCCAAAATATTATCGATATTTATAATTTAACTCAAATGATCGCTGAACCAACTCGTATTACTGCAACAACAAAATCTTTGATCGATGTAATATTAACAAACCGCCCAGATAGACTGACTCTCTCTGGAGTATCACATTTAAGTATCAGCGATCACAGCCTCGTCTATGCATATCGCAAAATAGCAATTAATTCTTCGTCCAAAGGCCCGCATAGCATTTATTATAGAAAATTCAATCATTTCAACTCAACCCAATTCCGCAGGGACATTTCCCTTCAACCTTGGCAGTCACTATTGTGTATAACTGATGTCAATGAAATGTGGCGCAAATGGAAGAGCTTTTTCTTAATGTAGCAGATAAGCACGCGCCACTAAGAACAAAACGAGTCCGTGCGGCTAAGTCTCTATGGATTACATCTGAATTGAAAGACTTAATGCGCCGTAGGGACCGACTGAAAATTAAAGCCATACAGTCTAATAACCTGCGTGATTGGGCTGAGTTCAAATTATCTAGAAACATGGTAAACAACGAAATTAAGAAAGCAAAGGCTTCCTACTATAAGGAAACATTTCACAATTGTGCTGGTGATTCCCGAAGGACATGGCAGACCATTAACGAGTTAAGCTCGCGCAAAGCGAACAAACTTTCTAATATAAATTTACTCGAACATGGCGATGATACACTTAGTAACCCTGCGGAAATAGCAGACGCTTTCAATGAACATTTTACTAATGTCGCCCAAAAGATAAGCGAAGAGCTACAACCTGCCAGAAATTCCTTCGAAGATTGTTTACCAGAGATCTCTCCAAATTCTGCATTTTTTATAAACGAAGTTGATAGCCTCCATGTCTTCCAACTGATTTCAAAATTAGACAAGTCTAAGTCAACGGGCCTGGACAATATCCCAGCAAAATTGTTATAAGAGTGGACGTGCGGATATTGTTTCAGAATCCCTCTCTTGGTTATTTAACCGATCAATAGCCACTGGTGTTTTTCCAACCGAACTACAGTGTTCCAAAGTATCCCCGATTTATAAGAAAGGGAAACACATTGACCCTGATAACTATCGTCCCATATCAGTCATTCCAATCGTCGCTAAAATTTTCGAAAGGCTTGTATATAACCAATTGTTTACTTATATCAATGACAACAAACTCTTATCAAGCAAACAATCCGGTTTCAGACGTTTACATTCCACTTTGACGGCTTTGCTGGAAGCAACTGATGATTGGGCGCTAAATATCGACCGGGGAAACATAAATGCTGTTGTTTTTCTAGACCTCAAAAAGGCCTTTGATACCGTCAATCATAGTATTTTACTGTCTAAACTTGAGTATTACGGTATCAAAGGAAAAGCCCACGATTGGTTTTCATCCTACTTAAATCAACGCTCTCAAAAATGTTTTGTCAACGGGTCTTTGTCAGGAACACGCTATCTCAGTCATGGCATTCCTCAAGGAACAATCCTTGGTCCATTATTGTTGTTTCTATTATTTATCAATGATCTCCCTCACTGCGTTTTAAATTCTACACCAAGAATGTATGCTGACGATACCAGTCTAATCTTCTCAAGTAATGACATTGATGTTTTAAGCAACAACATTGTATCTGATCTAGCATGCGTTCATGAGTGGCTTAGAGCTAACAAGCTAACATTAAATATTAGTAAGACAGAGTTCATGCTTATTAGTTCTAGACAAAAACTACATTCTCTATCACAAACCGTCATATCCTCTATAAATAATATTGCAATCAAGCAAGTCAAAACGGCCAAATCACTAGGCGTGCATATTGATGAAACCTGTCGTGGGAAAAACACATTGAAATTACGTCTAAGAAAATTGCCTCCGGCATTGGAGCCATAAAACGTATCAGACCCTTTGTTCCATTTAAAGTATTACTAAGCGTGTACAATGCATTGGTCCAACCACACTTTGACTATTGTAGTCAAGTGTGGGAAAATTTTAACAAGGGTCTAAGTGACAAACTACAAAAACTCCAGAACCGTGCTGCCCGTGTTCTTTTAAACGCTTCATATGACTCCAATGCTGAACGATTATTCAAAACGTTGGGCTGGAAGAATCTGAAGACTCAGAGGCTTATTCATTTATCGATAATGGTCTTCAAATGTCTAAATAATCTTGCTCCCGAATATCTTTGTTCTAAATTCATAGCACGAAATGAGATTACTAATTATGTTCTTAGAGATTCTTCCTTCAAACTTGCTGTTCCATATCCACGCACAAATTATTGCAAGCGCAGCTTCAGCTATCGTGGAGCAACCCTATGGAACAGCCTGCCAAGTGATATACGGGAGGAAATATCTCTAATATCTTTCAAGAATAAAATTAACTGCTACGACTTCACAAATACGCCATTGTAATTAATTTAGATCACACGGCGCTCATGTAAAACAGGAATTAGTATAATAGGGATTATAGAGTTGTAGAGTAGAATTATAATTCTTTTATATAGTAGTATTTTTAGCATACCAATATTAGTAGTTTTTTTTTTATAAGTAATATTTTAGTATACCAATATTATTAGTTTCATAATGTTAGTAGTAGTTTATATCACTATAATTAATATAATTATTATATCTTTTACTCCAAATGTTATACCTGATGAGCCACACTGTGTCTAAATAAAGATTGATTGATTGATTGATTGATTGGCCCTGAACAGACAACAGCCGGCACCGGTAAGAAGCTGACTTCGGGAATGTAATTTTCTTCTTTGACGCTTTAAATCGTCTTTATGTTCTAGAACAAATATGTGATGACAGGAGAATGATGTATCTGTTACTTACGTTTTTTACGTCACTTCGTCCCACCGGAGTCTTGCGGCTAACTTGTAGCGACCTGTTTTCTTTGTAGAATTTCCACACGCTCGGAATTAGAGTAGATTTTCATCGATATGGCAGAGCAATTTCGTACTAGAACAAAAATATGATGAAGACGATATTGTGAGAGAATTTCAGAAGACTCGGAGGACGTGGAAAAGCATGTGGAAGGCGAAAATATCAGACGAACAACAAAAGGCGACTACCGAGCTAGTGCTATAGACCCTTTTCAAAATCACGTGACCTTTTTGGTTGCCGCGGACCCAATATAGTGCAGGCTCGTAATGGAAGGACAACAGTTTAAAAATGGCGGCGATCTCTGCTCCCGTGTCGCGATCTCATTACAACTGCTGCGTTCCTTTGTGTACGAATTACTCCAGAAAAAAATCTAAACTGTCATATTATCGGATACGCAAGGACAAACATCTTCGTAAGGAATACGTGAGGTTAATCAAGAACGAAACATTAAAACTCGAATCCTCTCACACTAGAATATGTTCTGAGCATTTTGAAGGAGGCAAGAAGAAGTATTCGGCGCATTTACCGTCTATCTTTCCATGGAGTACCCCCTCTAAACTGAGAAAAACACCTGTAAGGAGGATGCTGAAAGTTATGGATGTTTCCACGACATCCGACAAAAGTGACAGAGTTGAGTTAGTTGGGGCAGTAGAAGAAATCATAGCCGAGACTGTTGGTGCACGTTAGTCTGTCAACGTTTGTTCAAATATACATGTAACCAGAAGTTGTACCGAGTCGAAAGGAACTCAAAAATGTGATAGTGGAGTGGCTCATCCTAAAGACACCGAGGAGGAGCTTCATTGTCTGAAAGAAGAAATAAGTGTCCTCAAGACAGAGATTGGGATGCGGGAGTTTTCGATGAAACGCTTTTGCAAAGATGATGACAGTATTTGTTTTTATACTGGGTTTCCCAATGCAGATACACTTATGACCTGCTTTGAGTTGGTCGCTGACAAAGCCAAGAATATGAGCTATGGCAAATATAACAGAACCACATTAAGTTCATCAGCTCATGAGTCTCCTGGTGTCTCCAGGTCATTGCCATTGCTTGATGAGTTTTTTCTTGTGCTTGTTCGAATAAGACTTGGACTGTTAGAAAGGGACTTAGCCGACAGATTTAGAGTTTCAAAGAGCACTGTGTCACGAATTTGTACGAGTTGGATACGACTTTTAAGATTGGAATTGAAACTCTCATCAACTGGCCTTCAAAGGAGCAGATATTGCAGCACATGCCAGCTATATTCAAGGCAAAATACCCAGATGTTGTGGTCATTAATGATTGTACTGAACTAAAAATGGAATCACCTTCAGCTTTGGATAATCAATCTGCTTGCAATTCGTATTACAAGTCAAATCCAACTATGAAAGGTCTTGTAGGTATAACACCATCAGGGGTGTGTTCATTTGTCAGTGAGCTGTACACTGGGTCAATATCTGACAAGGAAATTGTGTTGAAATCTGGTTTCCTTGATAACATTTCTGCAGGAGATGGAGTCATGGCAGACAAAGGATTTTTAATTCAAGATGAGTTAGCTGCTAAACAAGCACATCTTGTCATACCAGCATTTCTGAAACATAAAACACAGTTCTCAGAGGAGGAACTTGACGGCACTAGATCCATTGCAGACCTACGCATCCACGTAGAAAGATATATGGAAAGGATTAAGAACTACCACATTTTTGATAGAACTTTTCCTATAAGCATGGCAGGAACTGCAAGTGACTTTTTTTTTATTGTTTGTGCTTTTATTAACTTCCCCATTAGTAAAGTGAATATGCTGTTTGCATGGTGACATCTTTACTGACTATTTCTCTCAAGAATCCTTCAATAACAGCTCCTTTGTAACCATTGTTTAAGCTGCATTAGGTTAATCCAATGAGTTTAAACTTCCCATGACATACATGTACAATGTACCATATGCTAAGGGAATAATTAAGTTTTAAAAAGTTGTATCTAATGATCCTGTGAAACTCATTTTGGGGCATTAACAGTGCTTAATATTATTATATAATTAATTGGATAGAGGATATTGCATGGCTACATGGAGAGTTGTTCATAATTTAAGTTTGAGTGCTTAGCATGATAACTCACAAATTACCCCAAATTTCAAACAGCCAGAGCAGTGTATCGTCTAGCGGATTTCCATGAGAAGATAGATACAGTTCCTCCAAGCAGCCAATATGTTTCATTTTTCAGTTTCATTTTATGGTCCCTCAAGTAAATTTAAAGTGCACCTGTACCATTCAATATTTATTGTGCAAAGGGGGCATGAGGACAAATGGGGGGAAGGGGTGGCTGAAAAATGTTTGACTGAAAAAGGGATTCTGAAAAATATCAGAAGGTATTAGAAAGGGGATGGGGTTCTGAAAAAGGGGGGTTCAATTTTTTTAAGATTGTTAATTAAAAACAAATTAACCTAATACTTAACTTTCTCCTCAGGCCACTGCACAATAAATAATGAGCAGTCCATAAATTAGAGAACTAGATAACATGACAAATGTACATACTGATTTGTATACCACTTGATCATTTCATGCTGAACTCACTCCCTTACAGGGTAATTTAAACATATACATCATGTTCCAGTGATTTGTGAGATTAAAATGTACATAGCTTACAATATCTTTGAGAGTTATTCTTATACCTTTGAGGAACTTGAAAAACTATGACTGGAGTACAGTGGGGGTCCTGAGGAATTTATTGGGCATAAAATAGAGCACCCCACACTTTCCCTATTCATAATTTGCTCAAATAATTACCCCTACTATGATTAGACTTCAGACACTCCTAAGATCAAAGCAACTAAGTCCATACTTAACTCTTGGATATGCAAGCTCAGGTAACATTATGTTATCAAAAAATATTTCTAATTTTGGCAACAGCTCACTCCAGAAGATGTTGTCAAAATATACCCTCTCCTTGTATATGTCAGTACCACCTTTAACAACAAAGTCAGTCCAGACCTTCTGCATGCAAAACATTTGCTGCTGTACTTGGAAGAAATATTGATGATTTCTATTGATAGTTATCTCTGGATCCCTAACCAATCTGCAGATCCCCTTTCTAACTAAAGCATCTCTCAGTGTTTCTTCACTTTGAAGTGATATATGCTTTACTTCAATTAGCCCATCTGCAGGAGATCCCAAAGGATCATTGACCAAACCATCTGGGCTTGCTCCCAAAAATCCATGAGTTTCACTAACAACAAATCCACTTTTAGTCAAAGTTACTGGATGACCATTTCTTTCATTTTCAGTTATGTATTCACTGATGATCTCTGGCTCCTTTTCAAGACCCTCCCTCATCAAATTAGTTTGATGTGGTTTTTTGTAATGCAAGATCTCTTGTAGTGCAATATTTGGAGAGGTTGTTTCTCTCATAGTTGCAACACGCTTACATTTTGATGCTGTAATTCTCACTTTCCTAGCATCATTCCACTTCAATTTACTTTCTGCTGTCATTGATTGGTCTCTAGTTTCACTTTCAATCAACTTGATCTGGTCTCTATCAAGATCAAGTTTTCTTTTTATTCTACTGCAATGCCCTTTCAGCTCATCAATGCTTACTGGATGGACTTTTGGTGGTGAGATGATTGCATCTCCTTGTCCAATACTCTTAGCGCCATTAAGCGTTGATGTCTCAGTGTCACTGGATAATTTACAGTAATCATGATCATGATTGATGTCTTCAAGCACTTCCTGGGTACTTTTCCTTGGTAAAATGTGTAAACGTCCAATATCTTGTCCTTTACTTGCTAGGCTCTCAAGTTTGCATCTGAAATCATAGAGTTCTGTTCTACTTAAATGTCTCTGATGCAGGGCCCTCACATCATTTCTTGGACTTACAACTGTTTTCTTTTTTCCATGTTCATGTTTTGTGAACTTCTACTGATGAATGGGAAGGTTATCTACTTTCCTTTTCCTACTCGGTTTGTTCCAAGTACATGGCTGGGATGTACAAGGCCTATTCTCTGCATTCTGTTTACAACTTTCTTCATGGAAGAACAACATAGCAGATACATGATTACAGTGTCCCTTAATACCAGCAGGACATCCGCACTTGCCACGAGAACTTTGCTATCCTTTAAAGTAATGTATGCAGTATAGACAATATTTTTCTTCATTGATGGCAAAATCCTTCCCCTGATATGAATCAATCCATCTTCACTTAGGATTCTATTTTGTTTTTCCAACTTAACAATATGGCCAGATTTAAAGAAATTATATCCTTTAATTAAAGGTTTTGCGGTAGAGGTTCCCATTCCAGCAACGTTTTGGACCATGAACTTCCAAATCATGTTATAGTCTATGTTAAGGATATCGGAAAGGTCATCTGTATACCCTTCTGTGGGAAATCCCTTCAAAGATCTAGATTCTGGGCTGATGTCATCACAGAGACCAAGGCGGGCTTTCTTTTTTATTGTATTTATTCCTGCGTCTGGGTCGACCAGTTTGCGGTTTAACTTCATGTAATCTTTCACCCTAGAATGTTGATAACGAAAAGGTTAAAACTGTCGTCAAGAAGCGGCGCAAATATAAACTTCAATTTAAGTTTAAACTGTAATTTAGCTCACAACTTGACATACTGTCAACGCTTTACCTTTGAACAAGGACCGCCTTTTTCCGGTTGTTCCACCACCTCTGCATTGTATCCAGCGTCTTAACATCCAACAATTGCATTCCTCGGGAGATTCCTTTGGCAATTTTGCTCCAGGTATATCGTCTTCCGTTAAAGAAAAGTTACTCGGATTCGCGGCTGAATGGGAGTCCGCCATTTTGAAAATGCTGTCCTTCCAATACAAGCCTGCACTATATTTGGTCCGCGGTAACCAAAAAGGTCACGTGATTTTGAAAAGGGGCTATAAAGATTCGCTGTATGTTTTTGTATGGAACTTGTCAGCCTTAAACACAAGACTAAAGGTAGATTATTACAATATTGATATCGGCATAGCAATCGAAACTTGTTTAATTTGACCCAGAGATATAATCAGGGTGTAGCAAGCCACATAATTTTAATTTCGTTCCTAACTGATGTGTTGTGAAACATTACGCGCGCGCCAAGTTCCACCACAAACATGCCAGGCTTTATCGCGCCAATGCTTTCAAACAATGTAATAAGGTAATGGAATAATTTTGCAATAAAATTGCTCCGAGTGTCTCATTCTTGTGTCATTACATACATTCTGCTATGTTGGGCTAGTTATGACCGTTTTTTACAGGGAGGTTTTAACTTTTCAGGTGTTTCGTTTCAGTTGCACAAAGCCATGCAGTCAGTACAGATCGAACCGGATAACTCGCAAATTATATAGCCCCAATAATAATAAGTTTCGAAAGCAATGCCAATATCAATATTGTCATAATCTACCTTAGTCTTGTGTTTAAGGCTGACAAGTTCCATACAAAAACACACAGTGAATCTTTACATCCTAGCACAACACCAGTTTTGCACTACGATGTAGCTCGGTAGTCGCCTTTTGTTGTTCGTCTGATATTTTCGCCTTCCACATGATTTTCCTCGTCCTCCGAGTCTTCTGAACTTCTCTCACAATATCGTCTTCATTATATTTTTGTTCTAGTACGAAATTGCTCTGCCATATCGATGAAAATCTACTCTAATTCCGAGCGTGAGAAAATTCTACAAAGAAAACAAGTCGCTACAAGTTATCCGCAAGACTCCGGTGGGACGAAGTGACGTAAAAAACGTAAGTAACAGATACATCATTCTCCTGTCATCACATATTTGTTCTAGAACATAAAGACGATTTAAAGAGTCAAAGAAGAAAATTACATTCCCGAAGTCAGCTTCTTACCGGTGCCGGCTGTTGTCTGTTCAGGGCCGCCACCATGTTGCGAGTAACTCGCAGAGTTAAAAAAACGTTAAAAACACGTCACAGGAATTAATGTCAACAAAATGGCGGCGCCCAGGTCTTCGCGGGGCCAACTTTGAGGGGCTCGTTCTCAACTCTGAAAAAGTTTAATCAAATTTTAATACATTTTCTGAACAAAGTACATTTGTACATCTGAAAGGTGCTTTTGAGCCCAAATGTGTTTTTCACTCGGGTATCCCTTTAAGTTAATGAGGACCCATGTGATTACTTGTTGATAACAGAGGTCAAACTTTTTGACAAAATAGTGGAATAAATTGTAATGTGCATTCTATCTCATGGGGAAAACCGGGTTAGTGTCAAATATCAAACAACATGAACACAAGACACAATTTGAATTGTTCAAGAAACTTGCTTGACTAGTTATTACTTGTGCCAGGCCTTTGGCCTCCCAATTAACAAAGTTTTGCAAGTGTTTATCAAGCAATCACAAGGACACAATTTTGCCCCCAATAAGAAAAAGACCTGTACATTCTTCATCAGCTAATCAGATTTTCAGTAAACATTGCTTTTGTATTGACATCACGAGTCCAAAACAGAAACAAAAAATCCTGCCGTCTTCTCTGATGAGTTACTTATGATAATTATGCAAACTTATAAAATATGAACCAATCAAAGATCACTACCAGGTTTTCTGGTAGTTACGCCATTGGATGGCATTATCATCGAATGAATTCAGGCATCTCTCTCGGGAGGAACGAACAAGAGGAGACAGCTGAAATTCAGGCTATTCCAGGCCAGGTCTTGAATAAAAAGCAGGGTCTCAAATAGATGTCCCTAGCATTTATTTAAACATGTCCCTTGCATTTATTTAAAATCACCCTGCTCATACATTGTACAGAAACCTGGTATTAATATTCCAGAAAATGTTGTAAGCATAATTATTATAAGTATTCCATTCATATAGCAGGACAGGTACATTTTTTAAGATTAGTAATTATCCTAAAATAGCCTAGTTTATGTTTTTATGTCTTATCTGTTGGTCTTCTCCCATGTGTACTCAGCCAACCAGCAAACTTGTTGCATACTGTACACGTATGCCTGCCAGTCCTGTTCTATATTTGCTTTTCTGGCATACATGTACATGCTGAAAAAGGAAGAGTACAACACTTACTGTTAGCAGTGGTGTAGTTACAAAATTTACATTATTTTAGGAAATAACAATATTGTTTTTGATTTTCAAGTTGTTTGTGTGCCCATTGGAAATACCCACTATCAAAGAAATTATAATAAAGAAAAAACAGGTTATTTTGTTAATTAAGAAATTAAAACAAAAGTCCAAATTATAATGCATCGGTCAATTCCAGCAATGCCCATTCCCTCCCCTCCCTCCCCCGGGATATGGTTGGGCATTTGCATACTTTGATTAGTCTATGCCTATGCCTATGGTTTTGTGTTATTGTTTTCATTATTTACTCGTTTAGAAACGACTTTGTTACCTTAGAAATATACTCAAACACAACGCAGTGTCCTAAAATTGTAACTGGATGGTTAATTCGAGTCGCCGATGTCTATTTAAGTTGTAATGTGACTCTGCTCGGTCGCAGATTTACAAAGGCGAGAGAGTGAGCAAATTGCATAGTTAGTTCATCGGTTCCATGAAATACTCATTATATTTACGTTTTGTAAGTAATATTAAGGGACCTTATTAACCGATCAACATATCTACTTGTAGGTAAATTAGGAATTACTTTGGTCTTTGGACCATTACTAGCATTAGTCTTAGTAGTATGGAGTGAGGCGAATTACCCCTTTTTTTGTGGTGGTATCTCATTAACGTGTGGTGGTTTGTGGTGGTATCTCATTAACGTGTGGTGGTAGGTATGACGTCACGGTTCTATTGTCTTAGACTCATGAATAAAGTGCGGCGCGCTCATGAATAAAGTGGTGCGTTCATGAATAAAATGCGGCGCTCTCATGAATAAAATGCGGCGCTCTCATTATCTATTGTTCCTTTGGATGAGGTCATCGATCTATTCGGGCATGTTTGGGCAAAGCCTATTGTTTGGGGTCGTCTCTAAAACCAGGAGCGATCGGCCCTGAAACCATTCGAAGTTGAATGAAAAAAGTAATAAATATCTCAATATCTAAACCCCTTTGTAGCGTAAATAGTAAGAACAAACTACTCGTGATAGGCTCTAAACTGTCTTTATTATTTTCCTTTATAGTTAATAACTCATAAGATAATTGTATACAAAATCCACTGTGACTCATTAGAGAAATTTTGCTATTGTCCTTAGGGATTAACGATAACTGAAGAGCCTATTGTTTAGAGGAAAACTCTTGTGATGCAAATTCTTCTCTAAAACTGAACTATAATTACCATACGAATATAAACAAACCACCAGATAATTAAACAAAGTTTATTCAATCTCAAAAACACCAATTTTAAAAACTGTTCGTTTTCCTTATCCTCGCGGAATTGATAACTTTCTTATTTCTCAGTTCTTGGGTTGATATAATGTACCGTGTTACAAGATTACACTGATTTATGTTTCATTGATTTTTTTCTTGTTGACAAATGCTACAGACAGTTTTTACCGATGAGAGGAAAATTAATGACCTAGGTAGTCTGGTCTAGTCTAAAAACTATACTTCAGCTATCATTTTCTAGTCTAGTCTAGAAATCGTTAGCCTAGGTAGTCTAGTCTAAAAACTATACTTTACTATACGTTCTAGACTACAAAGTATCTAGTCTAGAAACTAACAACACTCACAACACCCGATGCCCACAAGCCCTGAACGTCCGCCGCCCGTCTAAGACAATAGAACCGTGACGTCATACCTACCACCACACGTTAATGAGATACCACCACAAACCACCACACGTTAATGAGATACCACCACAAAAAAAGGGGTAATTCGCCTCACTCCATACTACTAGTCTTTACTTCAAAACGTTACAAATAAAACTGTGTATAAAGGCAGTTACCGGCCAACTTACCGTCATCTTCGAACTGTTAGTTTTTAGTGTTTCGTTTTCCTCCACGCATACCAGTACATAAATGGCCATTTAGTGTCCAAACGACTTCTTGATCAGTTCTTAGCTTGGTTCCAAAACTCTTAAACTAGCTAGCCCTCTGTAAATCCATTGAAGTTATAGCCAAATGTGGGAAATCCCTTCAAAGATCTAGATTCTGGGCTGATGTCATCACAGAGACCAAGGCGGGCTTTCTTTTTTATTGTATTTATTCCTGCGTCTGGGTCGACCAGTTTGCGGTTTAACTTCATGTAATCTTTCACCCTAGAATGTTGATAACGAAAAGGTTAAAACTGTCGTCAAGAAGCGGCGCAAATATAAACTTCAATTTAAGTTTAAACTGTAATTTAGCTCACAACTTGACATACTGTCAACGCTTTACCTTTGAACAAGGACCGCCTTTTTCCGGTTGTTCCACCACCTCTGCATTGTATCCAGCGTCTTAACATCCAACAATTGCATTCCTCGGGAGATTCCTTTGGCAATTTTGCTCCAGGTATATCGTCTTCCGTTAAAGAAAAGTTACTCGGATTCGCGGCTGAATGGGAGTCCGCCATTTTGAAAATGCTGTCCTTCCAATACAAGCCTGCACTATATTTGGTCCGCGGTAACCAAAAAGGTCACGTGATTTTGAAAAGGGGCTATAAAGATTCGCTGTATGTTTTTGTATGGAACTTGTCAGCCTTAAACACAAGACTAAAGGTAGATTATTACAATATTGATATCGGCATAGCAATCGAAACTTGTTTAATTTGACCCAGAGATATAATCAGGGTGTAGCAAGCCACATAATTTTAATTTCGTTCCTAACTGATGTGTTGTGAAACATTACGCGCGCGCCAAGTTCCACCACAAACATGCCAGGCTTTATCGCGCCAATGCTTTCAAACAATGTAATAAGGTAATGGAATAATTTTGCAATAAAATTGCTCCGAGTGTCTCATTCTTGTGTCATTACATACATTCTGCTATGTTGGGCTAGTTATGACCGTTTTTTACAGGGAGGTTTTAACTTTTCAGGTGTTTCGTTTCAGTTGCACAAAGCCATGCAGTCAGTACAGATCGAACCGGATAACTCGCAAATTATATAGCCCCAATAATAATAAGTTTCGAAAGCAATGCCAATATCAATATTGTCATAATCTACCTTAGTCTTGTGTTTAAGGCTGACAAGTTCCATACAAAAACACACAGTGAATCTTTACATCCTAGCACAACACCAGTTTTGCACTACGATGTAGCTCGGTAGTCGCCTTTTGTTGTTCGTCTGATATTTTCGCCTTCCACATGATTTTCCTCGTCCTCCGAGTCTTCTGAACTTCTCTCACAATATCGTCTTCATTATATTTTTGTTCTAGTACGAAATTGCTCTGCCATATCGATGAAAATCTACTCTAATTCCGAGCGTGAGAAAATTCTACAAAGAAAACAAGTCGCTACAAGTTATCCGCAAGACTCCGGTGGGACGAAGTGACGTAAAAAACGTAAGTAACAGATACATCATTCTCCTGTCATCACATATTTGTTCTAGAACATAAAGACGATTTAAAGAGTCAAAGAAGAAAATTACATTCCCGAAGTCAGCTTCTTACCGGTGCCGGCTGTTGTCTGTTCAGGGCCGCCACCATGTTGCGAGTAACTCGCAGAGTTAAAAAAACGTTAAAAACACGTCACAGGAATTAATGTCAACAAAATGGCGGCGCCCAGGTCTTCGCGGGGCCAACTTTGAGGGGCTCGTTCTCAACTCTGAAAAAGTTTAATCAAATTTTAATACATTTTCTGAACAAAGTACATTTGTACATCTGAAAGGTGCTTTTGAGCCCAAATGTGTTTTTCACTCGGGTATCCCTTTAAGTTAATGAGGACCCATGTGATTACTTGTTGATAACAGAGGTCAAACTTTTTGACAAAATAGTGGAATAAATTGTAATGTGCATTCTATCTCATGGGGAAAACCGGGTTAGTGTCAAATATCAAACAACATGAACACAAGACACAATTTGAATTGTTCAAGAAACTTGCTTGACTAGTTATTACTTGTGCCAGGCCTTTGGCCTCCCAATTAACAAAGTTTTGCAAGTGTTTATCAAGCAATCACAAGGACACAATTTTGCCCCCAATAAGAAAAAGACCTGTACATTCTTCATCAGCTAATCAGATTTTCAGTAAACATTGCTTTTGTATTGACATCACGAGTCCAAAACAGAAACAAAAAATCCTGCCGTCTTCTCTGATGAGTTACTTATGATAATTATGCAAACTTATAAAATATGAACCAATCAAAGATCACTACCAGGTTTTCTGGTAGTTACGCCATTGGATGGCATTATCATCGAATGAATTCAGGCATCTCTCTCGGGAGGAACGAACAAGAGGAGACAGCTGAAATTCAGGCTATTCCAGGCCAGGTCTTGAATAAAAAGCAGGGTCTCAAATAGATGTCCCTAGCATTTATTTAAACATGTCCCTTGCATTTATTTAAAATCACCCTGCTCATACATTGTACAGAAACCTGGTATTAATATTCCAGAAAATGTTGTAAGCATAATTATTATAAGTATTCCATTCATATAGCAGGACAGGTACATTTTTTAAGATTAGTAATTATCCTAAAATAGCCTAGTTTATGTTTTTATGTCTTATCTGTTGGTCTTCTCCCATGTGTACTCAGCCAACCAGCAAACTTGTTGCATACTGTACACGTATGCCTGCCAGTCCTGTTCTATATTTGCTTTTCTGGCATACATGTACATGCTGAAAAAGGAAGAGTACAACACTTACTGTTAGCAGTGGTGTAGTTACAAAATTTACATTATTTTAGGAAATAACAATATTGTTTTTGATTTTCAAGTTGTTTGTGTGCCCATTGGAAATACCCACTATCAAAGAAATTATAATAAAGAAAAAACAGGTTATTTTGTTAATTAAGAAATTAAAACAAAAGTCCAAATTATAATGCATCGGTCAATTCCAGCAATGCCCATTCCCTCCCCTCCCTCCCCCGGGATATGGTTGGGCATTTGCATACTTTGATTAGTCTATGCCTATGCCTATGGTTTTGTGTTATTGTTTTCATTATTTACTCGTTTAGAAACGACTTTGTTACCTTAGAAATATACTCAAACACAACGCAGTGTCCTAAAATTGTAACTGGATGGTTAATTCGAGTCGCCGATGTCTATTTAAGTTGTAATTTGACTCTGCTCGGTCGCAGATTTACAAAGGCGAGAGAGTGAGCAAATTGCATAGTTAGTTCATCGGTTCCATGAAATACTCATTATATTTACGTTTTGTAAGTAATATTAAGGGACCTTATTAACCGATCAACATATCTACTTGTAGGTAAATTAGGAATTACTTTGGTCTTTGGACCATTACTAGCATTAGTCTTAGTAGTATGGAGTGAGGCGAATTACCCCTTTTTTTGTGGTGGTATCTCATTAACGTGTGGTGGTTTGTGGTGGTATCTCATTAACGTGTGGTGGTAGGTATGACGTCACGGTTCTATTGTCTTAGACTCATGAATAAAGTGCGGCGCGCTCATGAATAAAGTGGTGCGTTCATGAATAAAATGCGGCGCTCTCATGAATAAAATGCGGCGCTCTCATTATCTATTTTTCCTTTGGATGAGGTCATCGATCTATTCGGGCATGTTTGGGCAAAGCCTATTGTTTGGGGTCGTCTCTAAAACCAGGAGCGATCGGCCCTGAAACCATTCGAAGTTGAATGAAAAAAGTAATAAATATCTCAATATCTAAACCCCTTTGTAGCGTAAATAGTAAGAACAAACTACTCGTGATAGGCTCTAAACTGTCTTTATTATTTTCCTTTATAGTTAATAACTCATAAGATAATTGTATACAAAATCCACTGTGACTCATTAGAGAAATTTTGTTATTGTCCTTAGGGATTAACGATAACTGAAGAGCCTATTGTTTAGAGGAAAACTCTTGTGATGCAAATTCTTCTCTAAAACTGAACTATAATTACCATACGAATATAAACAAACCACCAGATAATTAAACAAAGTTTATTCAATCTCAAAAACACCAATTTTAAAAACTGTTCGTTTTCCTTATCCTCGCGGAATTGATAACTTTCTTATTTCTCAGTTCTTGGGTTGATATAATGTACCGTGTTACAAGATTACACTGATTTATGTTTCATTGATTTTTTTCTTGTTGACAAATGCTACAGACAGTTTTTACCGATGAGAGGAAAATTAATGACCTAGGTAGTCTGGTCTAGTCTAAAAACTATACTTCAGCTATCATTTTCTAGTCTAGTCTAGAAATCGTTAGCCTAGGTAGTCTAGTCTAAAAACTATACTTTACTATACGTTCTAGACTACAAAGTATCTAGTCTAGAAACTAACAACACTCACAACACCCGATGCCCACAAGCCCTGAACGTCCGCCGCCCGTCTAAGACAATAGAACCGTGACGTCATACCTACCACCACACGTTAATGAGATACCACCACAAACCACCACACGTTAATGAGATACCACCACAAAAAAAGGGGTAATTCGCCTCACTCCATACTACTAGTCTTTACTTCAAAACGTTACAAATAAAACTGTGTATAAAGGCAGTTACCGGCCAACTTACCGTCATCTTCGAACTGTTAGTTTTTAGTGTTTCGTTTTCCTCCACGCATACCAGTACATAAATGGCCATTTAGTGTCCAAACGACTTCTTGATCAGTTCTTAGCTTGGTTCCAAAACTCTTAAACTAGCTAGCCCTCTGTAAATCCATTGAAGTTATAGCCAAATGTAGGAAAAGATCGTTCAGAAATGGAACCGTTGAAGTTCGTTCAACCGCCGAAACCTGATGCATGAGCATGCGTACGTTGCCGCTGACCGATTTACAGTACTGTACTGTAGTAACCAGTCTCTACTCGTGTATCAGGAGACACGGTTGCACTGCGGACTAGATCGATAGACTATTTTCATAATTTTAATTTAAAACTGTTCGGTATCGGGGATAGGGTATAGATTTTTTGCTTCAAGTCTGGAATAGGGTATAGATTGTTTTGCTTCAAGTCTGGGATAGGATATGGTAAATGGCATTTTTAGGTATGGGATAGGGTCAGAGATTTGAGGTCATTCTCGCGGCACATCCCTACCCAAAAATCTTCTCAGTACTTAGAAATCGCTTCTAAAACAGGGCCTCTTTCCGAAGACAAAATAGATTTACACATTTCTTATTTACTGATAGGATAATATGGTTATTTCATGGTTTTCTTATGGAATACGAGCGAAACATTTACCCGAAATTTATATAATTTTGGCATACAACTCGCCTAAAGGCGTGTTGTATTTGCAATTTGTAATTAAGTAATAGTCCAGCTAAGAACTAGGCAGTCCAACGGCAAGGACTGTAGAAAAGTGCTAATTCTCTATTCTTCTTTCTCGTAATTTCATTGGTTGATACCCATAAATTCAATAGAAACCCATCGAAATAACGCATTTTCGTTCGATAATTTTGGAGGTTTGAATTTATTTTTGATCAAAGTAACTATGGTTTAATTTCGAAGAATATCGTATGTGGGGAAAGTTCTCAAATTTGCGATTGAAAATTATTTTGTTTTCTCCATTTCCGATTGGCTGGACGGTAGTTGCTTTGAGTTTTCACAGCAAAAATGGCCAAGAGCATAACAAATAGTTTATTTTCTGGGTGTAATTTCTATTGTGGACATCTCATACAGCACTTAAGGCATATTCAAGCAAACTCGTATGTGGGATATGCTCATTGCCGCAAGCCTATTGTTCTTTGCCTAGTTCTTACGCGGACCATTACTTAACCCAAGACACACAGGTGCATCGGTCCAGGAAAAAATACCGTTTTCCAATGTTATGCCTCCGTAGGAACCGTTTATTTCTTATCAGGAAAGGGGGCCTGGTGGTATTTTGTACTTTGCTTGGACAAACTAACATGGCCCCCCTTCCTATGGTAACATGTTTTGTGTGCTCTCCATGTATATTATTTTGTGTGACTCCCAAAACTGTGTTTTATTACTACTGTGCACGCTTGCAAGAACACCTGTAACATAACTTATTTGGCTGTCGCATTGCCGAATTATTCAAAGGCGTTTATCAAGCTATGGAATCGGGAGTTTATCTTATTTCTCAAGAAAACGAAATTGCCTCACGACCCAATTTTTTTTAATCTGACTGTTTTCCGTAAAACGGTGGAAACCGGTCAGGATTCGCGCATGCCACAAACTGTTGTTGCTGCTTTTCCTTTATGGCAGTGTCTGAAATCTCGCAGACGGTGTCAGTTACAACAGAAGTCGGTTGACTGTGTGGGGCTGATCCCATGTCATTTACTTCAATGGTCTCATTTTCTTTCCAAGCAGGACATAATATTTTGGGCACGGCACTCTTAAATTTTGGCCCACGGGTCGATAAGTTTGGAACCGGCACTCCTGATTTTTGTCGTGTAAATGATGAGCGCTGGTCCCAAACTTATCGACCCGCGCGCACAAATTTCAGAGTGGCATGCCGGTCGTGGGGGCTGAAGTATCGTGGATGGGTGGCTTCTCCCTTACTCAATTTACCAATCAACACAAGATTTATCGATATAAATCTTTAATGACTATTCTGCTTATTAATCTGTCACAATGGTTCTAGCTGACTCGTACCAAGTCGTTTAATAGTTAATGCCCCGCGCACCTCGTAGTCTTACTCGTTCCAAGTGGCCAGCTTTTTTTATCTTGAATTTTCGTTCTTAGATCAGTTAAATAACGACTGGGTACGAGTCAGTGTTTCTAGGTGTACTTAGAATATTATCGCGTACGTCGATTACGTCAATAGGCCTTTTGCAGAAAACAGTCACGTGCTAATATATCACTTCAATAACCAATGAATTGCGCTCGTGATGTTATGGGAAAGGCTTTATTGGATGGCAAACAAACTTCAAAAACGGTGTCTTAGAAAGATCGACAATCGATTGGTGGTACATGGAAAATAGCATTTACAAACAGGTTTTGCTAATAACACTACCGATCTCGTCCAAGTGCCTTTTTAAAAATAAATGAAGTCAGATTATTTTGTCATCCAGTACAACCATGTGATATATTGTATCCTGGCCAATATTGGGACATCCTTACGGAATATATTTACTTCTAAAACTTAATAAATAGTTATAAATAGGATTATAGCGAAATTGCACCATATAAAGAATACGTATACCAGATCTATAATAGTCGACTCTTGGCGCTATTAATTCAAGCCTTTGACTGTGAATCCAATTTTTGAATAAATACTGAAAGCCTCTACTATAAATAATACTATATGCAGCGTACTGGATTGGCTATTAGCAGAAGCCCATTACCAGGAGCGTACCTATGTGATGGGTAGCGACAACAGCACAGTAGACGATGTGTATATTTATAGTCGCGAAGTTCTGGTATGCGAATTACGTTGTCTTTTGTTCTCTTGCGCTTTAGAATATTTAGCACTTTGAACCGTGTTAATTACAATTTTTCAGTGCATCCTGCTTCATGGTTAAAAGTGACGGCCTTTGTTTCTTCTCACGGGAAACACAAAGCTAAAAATAGCTACCTCATCTGTTCTGCTGTTGGACAGACCTAATCTGGGAGATGCACGCTCCTGGTAATGGGCTCCTGCTATTAGATATTATGGGGAGGGGTGGGAATTCTACCTAAGCTAATAATACATTAAACGGAAACTGAAGTTGCTCAGTCGAAACATGCACGAAGTTCAGAGTTCCCATGACCCCGCCGGAGTTAGTGGGCCCCGAAAAAAATCAAAAACATTAGAAATCACCACCGAACTCTATTTTCAAATTAACTAGTTATTTTAGTTATTTATACTACAAATTTTGTAGAATATTTCAACTAATATTACTATCAAATATAATGGCCCTGCAATATATAAAATTACTGATATAAGATGAATCTCTTATTCACACAGTTAAATACATTAAGTTCACCAAGAGAGTATAAGTAAGATATCGAGGGAATCTCTAATACGCGCGCTTGTCCAATGATAATGTCGAATAAAATCTATTTTAGTAACCGGAAGCAGCTGAGAAGTGTGTGCGCGCGTGACAATCTCATGGCGGCAAAATGTTTTCGCGACATCAGATTGTTGTCGCACACGCGCACTTTGTTCAGCTGCTTCCGGTTACTAAACATATATTTTATTCGACATTATGATGATCATCGCATACCGCGCGCTACAAGATTCTCTCTCTTACTTATGGATACGACACTATCTACACTCTACTATCCACACGCATAGACTATGTGAAATAGCTTCTATTATTTAATATTCTATTATCGCTCATTCTTTGTAGCGATACCCTGGATGCCAGAGGGTCTACTTAGCTGCCTCTCGAAGCCAGCGAGGAGCGAGCGAAACGATCGTGACGAGAAGGCCGGAGAACCGAGGTTGTTCCGAGCTTTTTTCTCGGCAAAGAAATAGACACGAGTGAGAGAACTGACAAACCACTGACACCCAGGGTTTTGCAGCGAAAGACTACTAGAAAACTACTATGCAACTAGAGATTTGTAGGTTTATGAAACCTGACCTTTTGAGTGTTTAATATATTTTCTTACGAAAAGAATCTTAAACTGAACAAAGGATGTAAATGTCATCTTTACTCGGCAGGTAAATATCTTTTACACGAATGTGAATTCAATAATTTAAGTTGAACGTGTTTAAAGATCTTTAAAAACAAGATTAGGATATTTTTTTTTAAATATATAGATGTGATATTGACAAAACTATTTGCACGTGCTATAAATAACGACGAACTACGTGACATATAGCCTCCTGCGCAGGCATCTCAAATTTTTTGAAGAAATCAGATTTAAAAAATCGTTATCTGATTTCTTCAAAAATTAGAGATGCTTGCGGAGGAGGCTATGTAACATAATAATGTTATAATAAATAACATTATTCATTTACGTCAAATTATGCAAATGAGTTGAACATGAATTGAGTAATAAACATTGAATGTGTCTATATTCAGGCTTTAAACATCTTATCCTTGCAATCTTATTGAAATATCTTTTAATAAGTGCTGCTGACATAAAACCAGAGCAAAATGAACTAGAATTGGCTTCTGATTGAAATTACGTCATTCAGTGTAATTTGAATGGCAGACGCTAGTACTTTGTTTGCTATGTCGGTCGTTTTGTTTCCTACTTTGACTTTTAAATCAATGATAACTGGCTGGGGCTTGTATGATCTGTAATAAGAAAATATTCTGCGAACGCAAAAAGAACCTTAAAATACCCTCCAATTTTGCGTAAATAACTGGCGCATTGAACCAGTGGCTCACAAATTTAAAACAAAGCTTACTTCTCCATCATATTTCGCTACTTTCCACCTTTGCTCCATTCTTTCCTTTGATCTGTGTAACTGGCAAACTTGTTTGTGTCTAAGGCTCATACACAAAGGCTATCGGGAGGGACACTTTCATCCACTTATACACTCTCTCACCAGTAGCTGCATCGCATCTCTTGAACAAACCCTGGTGGTTATAATACACAGCACGACAATATTGACCACAGCCACTACATTCAGCCTTCAGGAAAGACCGAGGGGACCTGGAAATATCGTAATCTGTGGCCCATCTCCAGGGACAGTAGTCATTTCCAATAACATCACCGGAAGCGGAAGTGATCTCACGCTTGGTTATGAGACCGATTTTCCTTCGGTCGGCGATCTTTTGTTTTTCGAAGTTCTCCACAAAATGGTACTGTCTGCGAAGGAGTTTCAGCATCTTGCGAGCAGACAAGCGACGAGGACCGCAGCGATCTCCATCAGCCAACATACTCATTACGCACAAAATAAGAATGCCCAAAAATATCTACAGCATAACAAATAAACAGTGATTAAATTAAAGATGTGCATTATTTTACGGCACTGTGTTTTGCAGGGTTTGCGGTGCAACTAGTGTAGGAAATAGAATTTTCATCTCGTATGAAACATAAATTAAAGCTAGATTAATAATGTCTCACTTTCAGTACCTTAACTTTGCTGACTTGAAGTGTCATATTTATTGATTAGTACTTCTATTGGTTCTTACTTGGTATTTCTTTCTTTGTTTGCAGTCTCGAGGTATCTGAACCAAAACACGTTCCATGCCGTATATATAGTTACAAATACTATTGAAATTGGGGATTTACTTCTACAATGTACTCGTAGTTCGATAAACACTACTGCATGATATTGTTTCATACATATTTAAAATTTACCGATACAATGTATTCGGTCCAGAAATACTTCTTCCAGTCCGATTGGCTATGTAAGCGTTGGCTCTCTTATTCGTCCTTAGGAGATCCGGTTGTTTATCATTTCATCTGTACCCGTACTGACGTAGCTGATATAGTTTCGTTACAGAATTGAAACAGTCCGTTGCACCGCATAAACGAGATTTTCCGATCCCTCACAACTGCATAGCTGCGAAAAAATGGCGCGAAAACATATCAAAAAGGTAGCTTGAAGACAATCCGGGATTTAGTCAGTTCAGTTGCAGAACTTGTGAGAAAGTGTGGGCTTACGTATACGCTAGAATAAGAATTGTCGAAATACCGACAAAAGGGAAGATATCGAAGCCTGTATAAATGTCAGGAGTCGGGGAATACCCCAGCATTACTCTACCAATTAATAAAAACATTTTTTTATAATATTGCATTACAGAATATTTCGAACAGATATAAACTATAGTGAGCATTTCATCTACCGACTTAGAAAGCGTTGTTAGCCGGTAGGTTTCCCGTTTCCTCAGTATGTAAGCACTGCGTAAAACGCGATTAAAGCTGCTAAAAGACGAGGGAATTACCCTGATTCACTGCTAAATTGTCTTATCAGCATTAACCGGTTAATTGCCCAAGTCCTTAGCATAGCTACATTTTAAGTGTTCACTGAACTTGTAAAGGTCTCCTATAACCGTTAGTTGATCACTTTTACGCTTCAATTTCCTTATAAGTACCTTGTGAGGCAAAATAATTTACTACATACGTATAAAACGATTTATTTAATTAGTATTTTTGGATTTTTGTTTTTTTTGTTTTTCCAATATGAGACTTGTTATGTTCTTGCGTGACCCGGAACTTCACGACGTCATTCGTGTAGTAATTAAAATGTTAAATAACATCGCAAATTGACGTCGCAGTTTGCATCAAAATATGTTCCCAAAAAAATAACAGACATTAAAGAATACTTTTAAAATATGAAGTTTGAAGAAAGAGAATAAATTTGTGTCCAGAACTCCAAAGTAAGATATAGTAATTGGAGGCTTTCGGGGTGGTTATACCGAAGAAGTATACTTTCAATAGCATGGGAAACATATACAAATGATGGAAATTCGGATCCCATTGTTTTGCCATACTACTATAAATATATAATAATTTGGAACTTCCATTTTACAGCATTTTCCCATGGTTTTTCCATGCGGATATTTCCATACATTTGAAATATTGTAAGTAAGGAAATATCATGGAAAATTATGGAAAACCATGGGAATAATAATACTGAAAATTGTATATTTTAATCGTATGGAAATCCGAATTTCCACGGTTTTCATACATGGAAATATTGGTTGGATTTTCCAGTGTTTATTCAGTCTAAGAAATTATACTTTCTTGCTCTAACTTTCGCTCTGACGAAGGAGCTGCCTAGCGCTCGAAACAAACCGGGACCCCTGTCTGTGTTTATCTTCCCTGCCAATGCAGACCAACACTATTTTTTTACAGGAACTAGTCATCCATCGTACTAAAACGACCGGTAGTTGCTTCAAGCAGAATTACCATAGTTTACTTCCGTTAAGATCGCAACATGATTTAAGGCTTACTTTGCACTTAACGGGTTTGTAAGATTCATGGTGGTCCCGAATAGATAGCTGTATTTTTTTTCTGGCGCTCCAACTCATGTTATATCTTAATTATGTAATACGTGTAATTGTATGAGTGAAATAAATGTTTGTTGTTGTTTAGAGTATTGAACTTTCTCTCACTGACCAAATGCACTATATTTAAAAGGCGAGTACACCTCAAAATAACAAGAGCCCATCTGGGCTTTCACTCGGACCACATGAGATTAAAGATGAAGTACACTTTAATTTGAAATCCTCTTAGTAATAACCAAAGGGAAGAATTATTAGCTGAATTTAGCAGTCTTTAGGAGTGGCCGGTAGCGCGGTGACTTTCATTCTCTGCTCCCCTAGTATATATGTAATTTAATATTTTTGTTTTTCTCGTATGTAAATTAAAGAAGTTGACCTTTTAATTTAAACACTACTTATTCATGTAACACATGTTTACAATTTAGTCTCTTGTTCTGTTATACTGCAGGTTCCGAGTACTAATAGATGATTGTCTCAAATGTATGTTTATATTTGTACCATATTATAAGTTGTATCCTGTCGATCCTGTGATGGTGCTAGCTATGTCAATTTGTGTGCCTCTATGTAACTTTACCTGCTGTTCTTGCTATACATGATGAGCCATTACGAGTCCATCTTGGTATTTGTTGTATTAAAGATTATTAACTGAAATGCCTGTTGGTTATCTCTAATTAAAAGCTTTCCCCTCATTCCCAAAACTTAAGTCCGCTCATTATATTACAGAACTATCAAGGGAATTGTTGGAAGCCTTTAATTTCTCGAACCAAAACCTCGGCCGTGAGAGGTTTCTTGTTTAAGTTTACCTCGACAGTTGAATATTGCTTGGCTCATCATAAATTAATTATGTGCTGAGTGTGTAATTCTGGCTTCGTGTTGGCGAGTGACAGTGGTGCTCTCACAGTTCAGGAGTTCAGAAGTCTTCAGACTTCGATAGAGGATAGTAACCCATAACTGCTCAACCACAGTATACGTATTTGCTAGTAAACCGCTCAGTATACTTCGATATATTTAAATATCAGCTACGTACACAGGTCTCCATACGAGATCGGTACACCAGCCAAAAACACGGTCGAAAATATTTTAGTGTTGGCCTACCGATCATGGTGTTTGCGTTAGTATGTATTATGACCGAGAGTAAAATAAAATGTGATGAAATGTGGCGTAAAACCTACGTTTCTTGACTTTCATGCTTCTTATGCAATAATAAAACTTTCCCCACTATAATTTTAGAAAGTTAGCATCGGAACCAATTTAGAATTAAAATATTGAGCATGAACTATTTTTAGATTTGTAAAAGTGCATGCTAACCATAACCCATGAAAGTAAAACTTCATAATTAATCACAGAAATGTCTCACTTTTAAGCACAGAGTTACTCAGGAGCACTTCATTTCGTCATTTTTGCTAAAATTATTGTTTTGCTTTTTTATAAACTTTGCAGTGAACTCTACCATAAGAGTAAAGGCTGGTTCACACTTGCGACATAAGCATAGGAACATAGGCAAGCGCAGATTGTACTTTAAGGCTGGTGCCGAATGCGTTGTTCTACTCAAGTATAAAGAGGTTAACTAAAGTATCGGAAACAAGCTCTCATCGGCTTAATAGCCATTAGCACTTGAGAAGTGTTCTCATGGCAACCACGAATTATCATGTGACACGCTTTGAATAAAAGACACATGCAATTCTGAAGTTTAGGAAACCCTCGCGCTCTCTCGTCTTCGTTCGTTACGTCTTCCCAGAATTTATTCTCTAAGATACATAGGATTATAGTATATATATTATCCATTCGGTATATAAGATACCTAGGAAGCACTTAAAGCGAAAATATCCGTTTCCTTCGGCGAAGAAACACGGGATTAAATCAAAGTAGAAGGATATTTAACCGAGCAAAACGGACCAAGAATGATGTACACATGTAGTCATTCCGAAAATTAAGGAAAACGATCAAGAAGGAACTCCAACAGTCACACATGGAATACATCAGCAGTCTGTGGATTAGTATTTTTGGTCATGCACCAAAGGACGAAGGAGGGACAACAGATTTCAGACTCAGATTTATTTTATTTCACACTAATTATTGACTAAGATTACACTGAATAAAATTACGTTAAAAAGGGGTAGTAAATAATTAAGAGAGAAAAAGCTTCATAAGTAAATTGTGCGTAGTGGTCAAAGTAGCAAAGGCTTTCGAGTTGACCACTACCTATTGAGAGATTAAATGGCATGATAAGCTCACCTTAATTAAGAACAGAATATATAGAAAGAGAGAAAAGATATAAATACATATCTACAGGAAAATACAGAACTGAAAACTTGAGAGAACAATGGTAATCAAAATTTAGAAGATAACGGATATTGAAAGTACTAATATTTTATAATACAGGATATGATAGTGTAATACTAATATATTAGATCCGATTGCTTCATACAATATGATAGTATGTAGCTGATATTGAGATTTAATTCGGTCCAGTTATCGGTCCAGTATTGTTTGCAATTGTTATTAAAACTTGATTAGGTCTGGTTGTTTGATAAATATTGCATATAGACCCATTCGAAAAATGGCGTCCAATTTAATTAACTATTGTTTAGGACTGACTAGCCTCGCTTACACGTTCAAAAGCTTTTGTGTGGACTGACTAACCTCGTGTTGACGTTAACAGGACAATAGCTTTTTTTTATAACTGATAATTAACTGAGACTTACAATTAATTAGATCTGACTTAATACCACTTAGGTCTGATTGCTTAGTGAATATTGCTTGTAATTAATCTTGAAACTATGAAGTGCTATTTTTTCTTAATTAGTAAGAATTTACTCCCATATTTTTGAAGCCAAAAACTTAAAGGTAAGCATTCCATAGTTGGTTCTAGCAGCAGGCCTATGGAAGTTTTGGTTGGCAGCATACCTGGTATGGTAAGAATGGACTTCAGAAGCTAGCTTAATAGAATCCCAAAAAAATATTACTTTTGTTATTTTTTATTTGACATACAAAAACGGATATTTTAAACTTAAGAATATTGTCTAATTTTAGGATCTCAAATATTTGATAATAAGGAGTGGCACTTTCCCTTTTGTTAGGGAAAAAATATTTCGAATACATTTATTTTGTTTTGTGGATATTTTTGTTAGTTTTGTTCTATAGATATTACCCCACATCATTAGACTATAATTTAGATATGGATATATCATAGTATAGTAAATCTGTCGTAATGTTTTTAAGTTAAGAAATTGTCTTAGCTTATAATAGATCGATTTCATGTGACGTCATCAAATTGCTAACTTCGAAACTATGAACTCTACCAAGTTGTGCTTTTGATACAGTTTAGAGCTTAGCTAAACACGTCTTCACACCAAATTTCATCGGTTTCTGACACTTTGTTCCGGAGATATCGATGAAGCGATTTGTGTAACGCACTGACCAGTCACGTATTTTGATGAGTCAAATTAGTGCAACTTTCAGCCAAAAACCTTCTAAATACAAACCAACATGTTAAATAAGTGAATATCTATGCAAATAGATACATTTTAGGTCAGAATTCTTCGTAATTGTGAACTTTAATGAAACTTGGTAATCTGGCCGCCATACATTTTACTGTAAACATGGCGCACATTTGATCGCTTATATTTTGGGCGAGAAATATCCTAGATTGATAAAACTTGTCAGAAATACGTAATTTTTAGTTCTCTTTCAGAAAAACGCACCTTGATTTTATTTGAATCAGCAATAAAGATTTTTAGGATTCACGTGACCTAAGTGAAATCGATCTATTCCCATGTTTTTGGCAATTTTATTGTTAGTGTGCTTAATTTGCATATTCCAGTTCAAATGTTCATCAATGTAGACACCAAAGTACTTGATATATCTTTTCTGTTCAATACTACACCTAGTAATCTTTATATTTGCAATAGTTTTTGGTGATTTAATTACCATGTAATTAGTTTTTTTTTAGATTGATTGCAAGTTTGTCGATTGCACAGTAATCGAGTACATGCCTAAGCTCTTCATTTATGACATTCTAATTCTGTTTGATTATCACTTGTGTAAAAGATGTTAGTATCATCTGCAAAAATTTGAAATGATAGTTTCTTTGAGCAGTTTGGTATATCATTTATATATAATAAGAAGAGGAGTGGTCCTAATGTGGACCACTGTGGTACTCCACATATAATATTTTGCATGCTAAACTGAGTATTGCCAATTTCAACATATTGTTTACCACTGCTTAAAGAATTAGAGAACCAGTCATGGAGGATACCTCTTATTCCATATTTGTTTAATTTGGTCAGCAAACGTTTGATTGACAGTATTATTCAAGGAATATGCCACATGTGATTTGTTTATTGTCTATTGCCATTTTGAGACCATCAGTAATTTCAAGAATGGCTTCTTTTCCTAAAGCCAAACTGATATTTAAATAGTATACTGTATTTGTCTAGAAAAGATACTAACTGATTACAGACAAGTCTTTCTAGGATTTTACAAAAAGGGGAAAGTATGACAATCGGTATATAATTACCTGCATCAGTTATTGCACCATTTTTATATATTGGAGTTATTCTGTAGATCTTTAAGATATCAGGTACAATGCCTGTTTCAATTGACTCGGTTGACTTGCAATTTTTATTAATTTAATTATTAGGTATGTCGGTTGAGGCTTTATTGTCTTTTAGACTAGAGAATAGTAGATTTGCTTGAGTTTCTGTGACTGGCGATAAAAAGAAGTTAGATGGTGGTGTTTTATAATATACTTAGTGTGGTTACTATTATTGACATTAGTGATGTGATTAGCTAGAGATGGGCCAACATTGACAAATAACTTATTGAACTGTTCAGCTATGTCTGATTGACTGGTATAGCTTTTATTATTTCCTATAAGTTTTTGTCGGATAGGTTTGGCCCTTAGTTTTTCGTTTGATTAATGTGCCAATAAGTTTCCATGTTGATTTTTACACAATGAGAAGTTCTTAGTGTAGTAGTCTTTCTTGCTAGTATGTTGGCATATTGGCATATTGTTTGCATTGCTTAACTTTAACTGGATCGTTGCAGAGGAACTGAGTATGGTACATTTTTTGTTTGATTTTAATGGCTTTTAATATACCATTAGCTATCCAGGGTTTAGTAAATTGGTTCTTCTTACATTGAGGGATAATGTTTTGGGGCACATGCTTATTAACAATGGAGTTTATTGTATTTATTGCGTCTGTTGTCTTTTCATTTAAGTTCTTACTTTGACTAAGTATTTTATCCCATTTAATTGAATTAATATCATTAAGGAAGAGTTCTTTGTCAAATTTGGAAGAATCTCTAAAATATTGCTTTTCTTTATGCCTTTTGATTGGTAAATCTGCTATACGGAAAATTGGCAGGTGGTCAGATATGTCCACAATTGTAATACCATCAATGATCTGCTGAGTTGAGGAATTTGTGTATATATGATCAATCAGTGTTGAAGTATGGTTAGTTAGTCTAGTTGGCTTTGTGATAACTGGGAGACAATTATTTGAATACAACATATCTAAGTATTCTTCAGTTGGGTTGTGAGTAGTATAATTTAAAAAGTTGACATTCATATCACCCAAGATAAAGACTTGGTATTTGCTTTGATTTATTAATTTAAGTATTTCTTCTAATTGAGTGGTGAATTCTAGTAAGTGTGCGGTGGGGTGTCTAATATATACATCCAACAATAATATGAGATTTGCGATTGGCAGGGTCAATTTCTATCCAGCAAGATTCCACTAATTGAATAGTAAATTTGATATCAGGTCTTAAAGTTGATTTGAGATTGATGGATACATATATACCTGCACCTCCAGCTGCAGTTGGTGAATCAGTGTGAAAGAAATGGTAATTAGGGAGATATATATTGGATATTGACCTGTCGTTTAATTTTGTTTCAGTTAGAACTAAAATTTCCGGTTTAGCAGAAAGAGAATACAAAAGATCTTGTAGGAGGGTAAAATTCTTTGGAAGGCCTCTTATATTACAGTGAAAAAGTGATAAGGATTTTGGTCCAGCTCCAACACGCGGTATATCATTGTAATGTCTATATGATTAGACAAGAAGCATAGTAATAAATAGGATATCGTAAATAACAAAAAGGTTAGAAATAACCAGCTCCTTGTGTAGGAGAAATAGACGCATGTATGTTCCTGACGTACAAATGGAACTCCATGTGTCGGCGGCCAACGCGTATATAACAATAGGCTCCTAGCTAAGTAGGGCCTATGAGAAACGCCCAGAGGTCCCAGGGCAGGGGCTAATCGGCGCTATATCCGTTCTTAGATGGAGCGAGGACGATACCAGTTTGACCCTTGGAGGCTAGGAACACGCAACAGCGCAGACACATGGCCACCAAAGGCGACGGGGCTGGAGATCCGGGACCACCATAGTAAACGAGGCGACGGTGGAGTGCAGGAACCGCACAACATTAGGGATGAGACATATAAGTGGAAATACGTAGGGGTTAGAGAACAGATGGGGAGGGTAACGGTTACGGAGCTGGCTAAATACGTTAACTCCAAGACAGCCAGCCATGGGATAAGGAGAGAAGAACGGTAGTACTGTTCCAGATCGGTCACACATTGCGTTAGAAGGAAGAGCCATGAGATCAATGGAATGGCCCGACACGCCTCCAAAAGCAAGTTGAATACGTTCCCAGGAGCTAGGCGACAGTCGCGCATCCATAAGGGAAAGCGACCACGAAGGGACATCGGCGAGGTTGGCACCAGACACGAGGTTGAGGACGCAGTTGGTGGACATTGAAACCTTGAAAATCGCCTTAAGCGCGTCCGAGAAGGCATGGGATCTGGCGCCTTGTTTGGTCTACGCGTGGAGTAGGCCGGATTTATCCACAAAAACATCAACGCGAGAGTCTCGGATTGAGTCAGCAAAGGCCGACAACGCATTTGCGAGAGCCAGAGCCTCTTTGATGACGATATCAGACGACATGGACGAGGTGGGCCAATAGACCGAGATGACAACAGGTATATCTCATGGGGATTCAACACACCGCCCCAGGCAAAGGAGAAGGCGTCGGTGAACAGCTTGAACTAGTGGTGATATTCTGAGCGCCAGGTGAGGGATCCCTTCCAGGTTTTTAAAAATAACCAGTGTTCAATCTCGTCGCGTAAAGACCTAGAGATCAGGACAGGCCTGACAGAACGAGATCCCCTGGAAATGTCCATGTTTATTTCGCTGGTGAACAACCTGGCACCTGGGACAGCCATAGACATAGATATGCAATTCCCGGCTAGTTTCTGTATGCGCCCCAATGGAACGTGATCCTCAAGCATGTTGACATATTCCGTTGCTACGCAACACCGTTGCTATGCTCGCAGGAGCAGATGTGATTTTGACTTCCGGTTTATGGTAGCTCGAGTCGGCTGTTTTCTCAAGCTAGTTTTATGGGTGTTCACCGGCCTCCCAATAGTTTTAATCCTTACACATGTTTGTAAGTTTTATTCGTGGTTTACCTGAAAGGTTTTCATGAATGAATCAAGTAAAGTGTTCAAAAGTCGGAGCAAGCCGTAGCGGGTGCTAGCGCTTTTGACTCTGGAAAATGAAAAGTTTGGTTTATCGTGTGAAAGAAAATATTACTTGACAAGAAACTCAATCCGATAATTTTGAAGGAATCGTTCAAAAGGACTCGAAAGGCGCCTAACTGTACTTGAACCTAGAGAAAGGGAATAATTAATAATTTGTACCGAGCAAAAAAGTAACAGCAAGCGTATGCCAACCAACACAGTGATGAGTGAAAGCCGATGAATGGGAAAGCAAACTTGTATTGGACACTCGGATGTAGCCGAGCTCTTCCCGCTGTTGATAGATTTAAAGAACATCTAGTAAATAGTATATATAGTTGTCAAAGATATAGAAGCTGAAATGGCTGCTTCCAGCGAGAACTGGCTTCTAAAAACACGAAGAAAAAGTGACGGCCACTCAAGAAGTCAAATGATTTTCGACCGGCAGGTTTTCAACTCAAATATTCTACAAACATGCACACTTTTTCTTCGGATTCCTGGTAAAGTTGTGATCGAACCTCGGTGCAAATATCGGTCAGTTTTCATCCTTAAAAAAAATTGATGTCGGAAAACAAACTGTTGTGAGCGTCACGAGATTCAGCTTCAAGTGGAAGTTGTCGAATCTCGGTCTAATTTTAGCTTGATTTCTATTGGCTCTTCGGTTTGCCGCGAAATGGGTTCCTGATGTGCTCCACACAGTCCGAAGCTCATTGCAGACAATCAAGTTAGCTCATTGCAGACTGAAGTATTCAGCCAAGTCCCAAAACTGGCCATTGTCGGAGGAAATAGGAGAAAATGCACATCCTGTTCGAGCAATTATGGTAGACTTTATTGCAACAACAGTTCTGCGACTATTTCACGACCACAAAACAGGCACTTTTGCGCATGAGTTAATTTCTTCACTTCCGGTTTCTAAAAATCCTAAACATTTTGCGCGCTTTCATTAAACACCAAACTTTTTCCCGTTAAAATGTTGTTAACCACTGCACGTTCTCCACAAATTCGAGCATTGATTTTGGAAACCGACAATAAATGCCAAAGTTATGGCTTTTCATTCGCAAAAAAAGCTTAAAATTGGACTGAAAAGTGTTGTAAAATCTTCATTTTTTTGTCGTAATGGCAAACGCATGCTCGGTTTTATGCGCCTTAATTCGTAGGTTCGGAAAATATTCGTAATTTACTAGTAGATCAAAAATCCTTGGACAGTTTAGAAATTTTCTGATTTTGTTGACGTCACACGAAATCAGTAAATCAAAAACGCGGCTCTGAGTTTAAAACAGCTATGATGATGAGTGGATATGTTTAGTTAAGGTTGAAGCCTTTTACCTAAATCAGCTTAGAAAAGATGACTACAATGTTTCGTTAACGAGTAATTAAGGTGAAAATATGCAAAATAGGGCACGTGACTTTTTGTATCCTTAATATCTCCTTATCTTTACATGATAGTCATGTTTTCTAAGCGTGGTCTGAAACACTGCGGGAGGAGTAATGTTTTAGCAGGGTTACTTTATATTCATGTTATCATCGCAGTCGCATTTCACTAACAGGAATTTAATTAATTATGACGTCATCGATCATGTGATACGACAACCATGCGCATCCACTTAACAAATTTAAGGAAGTTAATATTAGTATTATGTTGTAATTAGATTTTGTTTAAACTGTTATTTCTGTCAGAAAATGTTTTTTAACGTAAATCTATTTTCCGTTAAATGAACCTAGCCTGCTATGCAGACGTATTTTTTCACTCTCATAAATTCGAAGAAAAAAGTAACGTCTGCTTACCCGAGCGCTTAATTAGTTTCCAATATGTATACCTCATTGTGTTATGGACCAATAAGATTTTACCTTCCATATCCTGTAAAGTGACGTAATGTTGCATTTAAAAGGATTCAGACAATACATTTGCCATTGACCAAGCATAGGAGAGTGTTCACTGGCGCGCCAATTCACGAGAAAACCGGCGGTCAACCATCCATAAGTTCAAAAAACGATTGTCATTGCACAAACGGGGCTTCGCCGGCCCAACAGTGAGTGGCATCACAAGATGAGGGGGTTAACTTCATCGACTTTGCCCCAAACAGATATAGCACCGGAGGCCAGGCGTTGGAGAATAGTTCCGAGATAAACTGGGTGAACGGGATACATGTAGGGTGATTATTGAGGACACGTGCAGGAGGAGTAGGAGAGTTGAAAGATTGACCCTTGAAATTTCCTTTAAAATGTTGGAAATATCGTTGACCCTGCACGTTGTTAGTTAACCAATCAAAGACTGTATCAGCGAGTTCAAAGGATGTACCGCGAGCTAACTCCTACCAGGCTTGCAGGTGGTGATGCAACTGTCCAGCAACAAAGTGGGAAGGGTCGGGAAATGCCAGCATAGTGGCGTCAGCCAGCACGCTTGGCACAAATGACCCTAAAATCGATCACTTTGCTATATTTTCAAAACATTCCAACGTAGAAGATATATTTTTTGTGGGAGGATGAAGACCGATGACCAAAACAAAATCCGATGATTTGAACTACCGTAGACATCTTGATGACGTCACAGTTACGTCATATATCCATTTATAATAGGTTTCTCGATGTTTCAATTACCTTTAACATCAGTAAATTATATTTTCGGTTTTCCATCATGTTGACAACAAAGAAACCGAAAACCCGAGTTTGAATATGTTCATTTTTTTCTTTCCAACTTAGTCCATTGATGTTCTGAAGCTACCAGGAGATAATTTTGAAGCATATTGAGTGGTTTTTAGTTTTTGTTGGAAATCAAAAATTTTTGCCTACCCGGTCTGGCCAAAAAAGTCCAGATTTGCCCATTTTTGAAGATGTCGATTTTTTTCTTCAATTCTTTCTACAACTTAGTCCATTCATGTTCTGAAGTTACCAGGAGATTGTTTGATATTATTTTGAAGCATATTGAGTGGTTTTTAGTTTTTGTCAGAAATCGAAGATTTGTTGCCTATCCGATCGATTGGACTAAGTAGAAAATAGGAAAATGCAATAATAAAGTTGAATATAAGTTTTAAAGCTGACGAGAAATAAAATGTTTTCAGTAATGACTTAAAAGAACTAAGGCGGTCTAGACATCTAATATAATCGGGCAATGAGTTCAAAAGTTTGGGAGCAGCTACAGAAAAAGCTCTGTCACAGTAAGTAGAGGTATGAGATACAAGAACAGACGAAAGGTTACGGGAAGATGGGCGTAAACTACGAGTAGGTTTATATCTACCTAATGTTTCAGTTACGTAGTTTGGAGCTTGTCCATGGAGAGCCTTAAATGTCAAGAGTAGTAACTTGAAATATATTCTGTCTCTCATGGGCAGCCAGTAAAGGCATTCAACGCTCAACTCGCATGTTGATTTTTACGGGAGGGTAGAAAACTGGAGAAAAACCCCCGGAGCACGAGTGAGAATCAACAAACTCATCATGAGACGCCGCATAATGTTCACTACATGGTGGATGAATGCATGGTTAGCACGGGCCTTGAAATGTCCTTGAAATACTACCAGGTCCTTGAAAAGATATGTGAAGTCGGTCAGTCCGTTGTTGCTCTTGGCAAGGTCTGTTTCTATTCCAAAGTCACACAGGACAGGGACATACAAGTAAGTTACGCAATTGTTCAATGGCTATACAAAACCCCACTTTTTTGCCAAAAAATATTTTGCCTAGTTACATCTATAATTTGGTCATACCGGCTCAATAACAAAACCGGAACGTATTTTTAGGGCAGTCCAAATATTTGTAATGGAGTCAAATCGTTTTTTTCTGACTTGTCAGGACTTGCAACTCGCCTTCAATATTGTCATGTTCTAGCGCTAGCCTATAAATCTTTTGTGTTGTTTCAATTTGTCTTGTAATGATCATGTTTATGTATGTAGCTTAGTTCCTCCTTTCGTTTCCAGTAGTAATTAGAAAATAAATGTTGTGTAAGCTCCCTAGATGAGCTCCTGCTCCTGGAGCAAACACAAAGAAAATATGTTTGAATAAAAGAAATCATTTTTTCAGTATCCCTGAAAAACACTGTACGAATATTCAGTTATTTTGTGTTTGTCACGAAACATATAGCCTTTCGGGACTGACAATTCCCGTGTAATTTTCCTTTTTGCCATTTTCTTTCATCTTCTAGACAAGCCGAATCAATAATGGTTGAGAATCTAAAAATGCAAGATGGCAAGGAAGGAATCAGGGCTTTTATTGAGAAGAGAAAACCTGCGTGGATGCATATATCAGATTGCCATTAAATGGATCCCAGGGACAAAATAATCAACTAGAAAAAGCCAACGTTATGGGAACTGTCTCTAAAAGTCTCTCAGTGGACCAAACATTACGCATTTGTTGAGCAATGCGTAGAGGAAAAGACCAGTCTTCCCGTATCAATTCTGACTACACCGGCTAACATAGACTATATCGCAACCCAGCCGTCGCAGAGCACTCTGGGATGGATATCTCAGTTTTCCATTCTTGTTGTTGGGCGGCCATCTTCAATTTAACAATGGAAACTGAGATATCCATCCCAGAGTGCTCTGCGACGGCTGGGTTGCGATATAGGCTATACAAAGACGCTTTCGTCAGAAAATAGTTTATTTAGGATGTGAACCAGTCAGCCAGAATGATGAGTGAATATTGGCTTTACAATCGTATATCGGCAGATTGATAAATACAGTATGTTGTGTTGTGCTTGATATAACCTGAGTATCAGGCTTACTTTTTCCCCCGAGAAAAAGAAAGAAAAAACAACGCGCGAGAGGGGGAAAAGAACGCCTGATACAAATACTATTCGAGACACCTTCCGCCCCTTGTCGCGTCGCTTGTCACAATCATGTCAACAATCATGTCACGTAGTAAAGTGCTTTCGAGATGAAAAACATGAAAAACTTTTCACACATGCGAACCTCGTAGTATCATGTCCAAAATAATACTAGACTACTTACCATGTATCCACGGTATGGACTTCGTCAACCACAAGAACTTTGGCTTTGTGCAATGCACCACATTTTAAACATTTTGACCATCTTTCGCTTAGCCATTGTTCAGCACTTCCATGCATAGATGATTTTAAAATGTCCCTGTCTTTCTCTCCGGACTCGCCGATCGCTGCAGCTTGTAGACTAGTTTTGGCCTTGTTCAAATTATTAACCTGTTGCTTCCTTATGTAGTCCAAGGGACTAACAACTACGATAGGAAACCGTACACTCGTTTCGTCGTGGTGGCCTTCGAAAAACGTCTCGCAAACTTTCGGCAGAAGTTGATAAATTAGGCTTTTTCCATAGCCCGTGGAAGAATTGCAAGGACGCCTTCGTTCAGACAGATCAGTCTCCTTATGCAATCCCTCTGCTCTGGCTTCAGAGTAGCCTGGGAAACCAGCCAACGGCTTATATATGTCCCTGCCCAAGGACGCGGCCGGGATTCGAACCCCCGACCTCCCGTATGTTCAACTAAGAGCGTATGCAGTATGCTCAACTGAGAACGCACGCTCTATGTTCAACTGAGAGCGTACGCAGTATGTTCAACTGAAAACGCACGCAGTATGCTTAACTGATAACGTACGCAGTACATTAAACTAAGAACGCATGTAGTGTGTTCAATTGAGAGCGCACGCAGTATGTTCAACTGAGAACGCACGCAGTACGTTCAACTGAGAACGTACGCAGTATTCTCAACTGAGAACTCACGCAGTACGTTCAACTGAGAAGGCACGCAGTATGTTTAATTGAGAACGCACGCAGTACGTTAAACTAAAAACGCACGCAGTATGTTTAATTGAGAACGCACGTAGTACGTTAAACTGAAAACGCACGCAGTATGTTCAATTGAGAACGCACGCAGTACCACTGAGAACGCATGCAGTATGCTCAGGTGAGAGCGCACGCAGTATGTTCAACAGAGAACGCACGCAGTATGCTTAACTGATAACGCACGCAGTACCACTGAGAAGACATGAAGTATACTCAACTGAGAGCGTACGCAGTATGTTCAACTGAGAGAGTACGCAGTATGTTCAACTAAGAGCGTACGCAGTATGTTTAACTGAGAACGCACGCAGTACGTTAAACTGAAAACGCACGCAGTATGTTCAATTGAGAACGCACGCAGTACCACTGAAAACGCATGCAGTATGCTCAAGTGAGAGCGCACGCAGTATGTTCAAATGAGAACGCACGCAGTATGTTCAACTAAGAGCGTACGCAGTATGCTTAACTGAGAACGCACGCAGTACGTTAAACTGAAAACGCACGCAGTATGTTCAATTGAGAACGCACGCAGTACCACTGAAAACGCATGCAGTATGCTCAAGTGAGAGCGCACGCAGTATGTTTCAAATGAGAACGCACGCAGTATGCTCAAGTGAGAGCGCACGCAGTATGTTTCAAATGAGAACGCACGCAGTATGCTCAAGTGAGAGCGCACGCAGTATGCTCAAGAATGAGAGAAATATGAGTCACAGGGTTGCCACAGGTCAGGAAAAAGTCAGGGAAACAACCTTTTTCAAGGTCAGGGAAAAGTCAGGGTATTTTGCATCTGGTCAGGGAAATTCTAAATTTCTTGTCAAAGTCAGGAAAAAGTCAGATAATTTTATTTTAAGGTTGCCACGACGGTCCCTCATGCCTCAAAGTGTCTGCGAGGGAAGCTACAGGTTTTGGTAATGACTTTTGTTTGGGACGAGGGAATGTCGAACAGTCTTATTATGATCAGTGAAAAGTCAGGGAATATTTTTTCTTGATGGGTAGCAACCATATGAGACCGGGGTGATAATAAAATGGCTTCCAAGTTGCTATTGCAATGTTTTACCTTTTCACTGCGCTTCGCAGTGTAGACCGTCAACCATCCAGAATTCTGCGGGACAGTGCCGATTTTAGTCATTTGTCCCGCATCCCGCACGGTCGCGCGTTACCATTTCACATGTCTAAAGATCATTGACTTAACTGGTATTAATGTTTTTATTTCTGCCCCGCATTTCTCTTCTCACGGCCTTTTTGGGGGGTGTAGATAGGCGATATTTTGCCTAACGTTTCTTTAACCACATGCAAAATCATGATGTTGAGAATTCATGTGATGATTTTTATTTTAAATTTGAAGAAGAAAGTGGTATAACGCAACTGTACGTATGGATACGCCTGTACACCGTCAACCGTCCCGAATTCTGCGGGACAGTGCCGATTTTAGTCATTTGTCCCGCATCCCGCACGGTCGCGCGTTACCATTTCACATGTTTAAAGATCATTGACTTAAATGGTATTAATAATTTTATTTCTGCCCCGCATTTCTCTTCTTACGGCCTTTTTTGGGGGTGTAGAGATAATAAGTAAAAGTACATTTTCTTCCACTTCGATATCACATTGAAATTCTGAAATGTTGGCAAGTATGCTGGTTGTTGTTAATACCAGTTTAAAACGTTCAAAGAATGCGTGTCAAGAAGATCAGAAGAAATTAAAAAGGTCTATCTATTTTACATGATGTAATGCGAATCTCCGCTAACAGAACAGGTATAAGTTTTCATCCAAATTATTTCATAAAGTGCGTGATACAAGCTGCGAGTATCGAGGGGAACACACAAACAGCTCTGCCAGGAAACTGATAATCGTTGATTATTTTTACATTTGGCTTATAAAAAAAATATGAAAAAGCATAAGTTGTAAGGTAGGTGTCGGTAAAATCATAATAATTAACAATCATTCATCGAAATCGAGGTGCATATTATTAATAAGTGATTTATATGTAATTATCGATGAAATGCCAGTGTATCTCTATAATCGCGCCAGTCCCTTTCAATGCGAGTATAAGTAAGAGCAACACTAGCGAACAGGAGCAGTTCATGTCAGATGCGATTCAGCTAGCTCCGCAGTCTGTTCTCCATGACCATGGCTCAATTACAAGTCCCACGTGCAGCCCAAGGCGGTGCAGTTGAAGAGCATCGTCTTCTTTTGGATAGAGTCGTTGCTGCACAAGAACTCCTGCCTCCGGCCCCTCGTCCTGACTCTAATCCTCCTGACCAGCCGCCAGCTCAGCTTGAGGTATAAATCTTTTTTTCGTATTTATTCCCTTATTTATCTTCGCTTTTCCCCTCGGTAATTTACCCGGTTCCCCTGCCTTTTTCTACTTCCCTTTCCCTCCTAGTTCGGTTATGTGTGCACGTTGGACTGAGTAGCCAAGGGCTGAGCAGCCAGTTATAGTTTATTTGTACGTGCTTGGCCTCACCATTGAATTCTATTTCCCTCCCAGTATAGTTTGTATGCACCCTATAGCCAGTTATTTCATACTTGACACGGTTTTCTTTGTTATTCATGAGGCTTTATTTGCCATACATACCCCATTATAAATGCAAGGGATGTATGAGAAACGTTCTCGGGATGTATCCAGATACATCCCGGGAACTTTTCTCGTACATCCCTTGCATTTATAACGAGCAATTCAATACAATTCAACGATATTTTTTTGTTTCTAGCTTATACACTGAATTGCGCTTGCATTAAGGAATTTGTTTTATTATTTTCTCCAAGGAATTCATTCACCTTGGCTTCAGCAAAACTTACTAAATATCCCTATAATGATTTAGAACCTTTTCTCCGTCTTGGTACTCACCCAAAATCTACCTAAAAAGAGCTACATCAATGAAACTTCTGCGAAACCCTCGTCAAGTATGAAATAAGACACTTAAATACCTGGAACGTCGGCAATAAGCCATATACATCCCTCGAGCCTACGGCCCTCGGGATGTATATGGCTTATTGCCTCCGTTCTCGGTATTTAATCCTTTCACGCCGGTAGACGTCATTTGACGTATTTTACTGGTGACTTGCTTTGAAGATTTCAGTCTTGCTAAGTTGAAAGAGCAAGACCCTGAGATTGCCACACAACATAATGCCATAGACAAATGATCCTACTGAACTGCATTAGGCACATTAAAAATGAAAAATCCTTTCTTTACATATTAAGTTAACTACAGTTTACATTACTTCATTTCAGAAAAAAAGACACACGTACATAAAAAATAGTTCTCCTCAGATTCTAAATTTTCTTACAAAAATGCATGTAGGCTTTCAAGTTTCCACTCACTTTCTGTCCCTGAACACTGAAACTTGCCCAGCACCAAGCCCGATTTAATCCGTATTAAAGCACTTCACCGCAAGCTAAATTCAACCACTCTCACCGCGAAGAATGGCCTTTGTTCGAGGGACATCATATATTAAGGTCGCCTCATTAGAAATTCAATGAGTTAGATGTTGGCTAAATGATTGACTGAAAGGAAATCCGTTCAGGGAGTTGTAATTCCCTGGTCATGCTGTAAGCTGTAGCTTTAAAATGAGATTATCCGTGCCCTAGAAATCAAACCAAATCGGATCCACAAAATCACTCACAAAGAAACTGAGTTCATTTAACTCACGTCGCAGCGGGAAAAATGCCGGTCGGCAAAACGGCAAACAATGTTCAAGCTCGTTCTCAATTTTCTCCCAATCGTTTTCAAATCGCATCGCAAATAAGTCTTAATACAGATTCTAGGAAGATGTAACTTTAAAATGAGACATCAGTCAAGCTTATTCCTGCCCTAGAAGTCAAACAAAATGACTCAATGAAACTGAACTGAGTATGTTGACTTTTCTAGGAAGATGTAGATGCTATTCAAGCTTACCAGTGTAATAGAAGTCAAACAAAATCGGATCCACAAAATCACCCTCAAACAGAGCTAGGCAAAACGGCTAACAGTGTTCTAACTCGTTCTAAATTTTCTACCAATGGCGTTCAAATCGCATCGCAAATAATCTGAATACAGATTCTTGGAAGATGTAGCTTTAAAATGAGATGTTATTCAAGCTTATCCGTGTCCTAGTTTATGTAATGAGTCTGAGTCTGATGTCTTTGATCTCTGTTTATTCGGCTATCTCATACATGTCGCGTGTCCGTTCTAGACTGAATTATCCGATCAGTGTATATACAGATATTCATTAATCAATAACTCATGACATATCCCTTTCTAGGAATGTTCTAGATTGTAACAAAACAAATGAAATATAAAGATTGCAATATGGCAATATGTTACTACTATAAAATCATAATAATATATGGTCCTATCAATACTCATAGTCCTGCAGTCTTGCAGGTGGTCTACCTGCTCTTCCGGATCGAGTGATGTAGGAGCCTTGTTCTCTTGGAGGATCAGGCTTCGGCTCTGAAGGTACCTCGGGTTCGTCAGCATCTTCTGAAGTGTTCTCAATGAACTCCTCACGCGTTTGTAGAAGGTCACGTCTGTTCCTCCTGAGATGCTTACCAGCTCCTGTTTGCACGATGTAGGACCGGGGAGTCTCAGCTTTCTTGATCACACGTCCCAATGTGTCCCACGTGTTTCCGTTGTGAAACCTTACGGTGGATCCACTGTTAAGCTCAGGGAGGGCCTTCGTTTTGTTGTCGTAGTAGTATTTCTGTTTCTCTGCTTTCACCTGTTGCTTCTCGTGATCTGATGCCGTTTCATTCAACCTTGGCAGCCGTGTGTGTAGCTGTCTGTGCATCAGCAGGGCCGCTGGTGCTGGTGTTCCGTCTGGTCCAGGACATGCTCTAAAGTTTAGCAAGGCAAGATAGGGATCTTCGTCGTTTCTAGCTGCCTTTTTAAGTAGTGATTTTATGGTTTGCACTGTTCGTTCAGCCTTCCCGTTGGCTTCAGGATGCTTTGGACTTGAGGTTATGTGCTGGAATTCCCATTGTTCCGCAAATTCGTTGTATTGTTTGCAGGCCGGTATTGTGGACCATTGTCCAATATAAAGATTTCAGGGATGCCATGTCTTGCGAAGATGGACTTCGTGTGTTTGATGACGGTGGCGCTTGCTGTGTCTGGGAGTAAGCTTATTTCTGGGTAGTTTGTTTGGTAGTCGACTACAAGGAGGTAGTCTTTCCCGTGCATCTTGAATAAGTCGGTTCCTACTCTGTTCCAGGCTCCAGTTGCTGGCGGCATTGGTTGCAATGGTTCACGTTGCTGTTTTTTTTCTTGATTCAAGGCATATGCTGCACTTTGATACCATATCGGTAATTTCCGATGACATGCCTGGCCATTATAACGCTTCACGTGCACGTGCCTTACTTCTCTCAATGCCAAGGTGTCCTTCATATATGTTGGATCTCATATCCTTTCTCATAGATGCTGGTACGATTATGCGGCTGCCTCTAAGCATGACGCCTTCTGCTTCTGTTATCTCTTCGTAGTGCGTTAGATACGGCTTGACTGAATCTGGAATCTCCTTCCTGTTTTCTGGCCAACCTTCTCTCACGAACTGTTTGAGCTGCTGAAGTTCCTCATCGTGTGCTGTTTCGCTTCTGAATTCTTCAAGTTTTGCCTCTGACATTGGCAAGTTCTTAATTATTGAATGAACATGGCAGCGGATGTCCTGATCTGCGATCTCCGGCTTGGCGTCTGAAGTAATATTTCCTCTGCTGAATGTATCACACTGTTATTTTCAGGGGAGTAAAAATAACTCTAGAGATTGGAGTAACTTTTTTTAGAGTTGTTTTTCACTTCAATAAAGGAGTTAATTTAACTCACACATGGAAGTTGAACTTTACTATACTATACTGGAGTCGATTTAACTCGCCCATAAGAGTTGTTACAATGCTTAAACATTTAACTCCAAGTTAGGAGTTGTTTCAGAGATAGAGTTGAAATAACTCCCACTTTGGAATAAAATTTAAGGGGTTAAAATCACTCATCCGAAGTAGTTGAATTAACTCTTCCTTGGAGTTGACTAAAAGCTCTTTGAAACCACATAGGCATGAAGTCTGGTGTCATGAGCTGATTCCTATGCAGTTAACCGCATCGATCGAGTGGGATACCCGAGTGAAAAACACATTGGGGCTCAAAAGCATCTTTCAGATGTACTTTGTTCAGAAAATGTATTAAAATTTGGTAAAACCTTTTCAGAGTTGCGAACGAGCCCCTCAAAGTTGGCTTTGCAAAGACCTGGGCACTGCCATCTTGTTGACATTAATTCCTATGAGGTTTTGTATGTCACTTCGTCCCACCGGAGTCTTGCGATTAACTTGTAGGGACTTGTTTTCCTTGTATAATTTTCACACGATTGGAAATTAGAGTAGATTTTCATCGATATGGCAGAGCAATTTTGTACTAGAACAAAAATATGATAAAGACGATATCATGAGAGAAGTTCAGAAGACTGGTAGGACGAAGAAAAGCATGTGGAAGGCGAGAATATCAGACGAACAACAAAAGGCGACTACCGAGCTAGTGCTACACTGGTGTTGTGCTACGATGTAAAGATTTGCTGTGTGTTTTTGTATGGAACTTGCCATCCCCTAACTGTCAACATTTGGGGATTTTGTCGTTCTAAAGTGTTTGATTTTCTAGTGATTCTCAATTGGAAAATAATGTTCAACTGGAGTCGTAAACTACACTTGATCCGAACTTGACAGCTTTAAACGCAAGACTAAGGTAGATTATGACAATATTGATATTGGCATTGCTTTCGAAAATTATGTATTATTGGAGCTATATAATTTATGAGTTATCCGGTTTGATCTGTACTGACTGCATGGCTTTGTGCAACTGAAACAAAACACTTGAAAAGTTAAAACCTCCCTGTAAAACCGATCATAACTAGCCCAACATAACAGAATATAGGCAATGACACAAGAACGAGACACTCAGAGCAATTTTCTTTCTTGCGAAATTATAATTACGAATGTTCTTGATGCCAGAAGTGGTTGCTTTGTGCTTTGTATTTCCAAAGAAGCCCGCCAGTCCCTTAGTGCAGCAAATCCCCGGGAAACTCACGTAATAGTCCTTTTGAACCACAAGTGTTCTCTTGTAGACCTAGAGAAAGTAAAATGTGGACTGCTGAAGGATTATTTGTCGAGTCACTTCGCCTCGCTGTCTCGGTCCTTTCTCCGGCATTCCTCTACTCGCCACTCTAGACCGGGATTCGAAGAAATATTCGAACTAAAGTTTCATTTAAAAAATTATATATACAAAGGTTAAGATAAAAGAAAGTTAGTTAAGCATATATACCTATCAATAATTACACGATGGCCGAAACTAGGGATGGATTTCGAAAGATTCGGGAGTCACATAACAACAACAAGGATCTTTCTGATTTTCGTAGTCTACGTAAATGATTTGCGCGCGCAAAGCACCATGGGCTCGGACACAGGGTCTTTAAGGCTGACCAGTTCCATACAAAAAAACACAGCGAATCTTTACATCATTGCACAACACCAGTTTTGCACTAGCTCGGTAGTCGCCTTTTGTTGTTCTTCTGATATTTTCGTTTTCCACATGCTTTTCCTCGTCCTCCCAGTCTTCTGAACTTCTCTCACAATATCGTCTTCATCATATTTTTGTTCTAGTACGAAATTGCTCTGCCATATCGATGAAAATCTACTCTAATTCCGAGCGTGTGAAAATTCTACAAAGAAAACAAGTCGCTACAAGTTAGCCGCAAGACTCTGGTGGGACAAAGTGACGTAAAAAACGTCATATGAATTATATGTCAACAAGATGGTGGTGCCCAGGTCTTCACAGGTCCAACTTTGAGGGGTTCATTCTCAACTCTGAAAAACTTTTATCAAATTTTAATACATTTTATGAACAAATCTGAAAGATGCTTTTGAGCCCAAATGTGTTTTTCACTGGGGTATTCCTTTAACAAGTAATAGCATGGGTCCTCGTAAAATAATTATTAAAGTTAACCTTGGCTGAAAAACAATGTTTGTTCTCAAGTGTGTGTTTGTAGATGCCTAAATACATTGCTGTCTGTCTCCAGCCAATTGTACACTACATGTAGATGTCATTTATGCACCAATCTTCCTGTCGATAAAACTAATTTGAATATACTGCACCCCGCAAACTTGGATCATGCTGTCACAGTGTTGCCACTATTGTTTTCTGACAATTGGGGCAACACTGTGACATCATAAAATCCAAGATGGCAGCATACAGCAAATTCAAATGAGTGTTATCGACAGGAAAATTGGTGCATAAATGACATCTAGTGTACAATTTATTGGAGACAAACACAGAAACAGACTTGTATGGTAGGCATGTATAACAATCATTTGAGAGCAAACATTGTTTTTCAGCCAAGATTCCCTTGAAGGATTAATTTCACTTTCATTAATTTTCATTAATTTTGATACAATAGCTCTGATCACTGCATGACTTGAAAAAATTGTATTAACTTTCAAAAACATGTGTGAAATTAATATTTAATTTTACTGGTTCGCTGAGCCAGTGATGATTTCAGAAATGAGGCTCTTAAACACGAATTTCCGGTATAAAAAGGGGAGCCCAGGGGTTTGTTTCCCTTCAGTTGTCAATCAGCCTTTGTGGAGTGAACATTAGCCTGATTTTCAGACGGTCGAGGTCGTCCGCTCACTTCCTCCCACCTCCCCTTCTGATGGACTTTGGCAGAAACCGTGTTCCTGACGTCATTTCATTTCGACCAATCAGAGCGAAGGTTTTATTTTTAGAGAACTGAGGTATGCGTGGAATGTCCAGTAGAGCCTGCATGAAGGACAAGCCAAATGGCGGACGATACAAACGGACTTGATATGGCTTTGGAGAAAGCGTGCGAAACTTTCGGCATTTCTGAATTATTTCCCGAACATCGAAAGGAAATATTACCCCTCGTTTCCCGGAAGGACCTTGGCCATCACAGCTGCATCTATAGGCGACGACCAGGTAGAGAATCAAAAATTATGTAGCCTTCTAGTCAACTCGCCAGAATTACGCACTTTCCTGCACTGCAGAATATTCTTATGTTTTACAGCTTCAAACTTATGTCCATTTCTCAGAACTAACCCTAACCATATACTGTTTGAGCTGCTATGTTTTTTTGGGCAGCAGGAACTTTTTAAATAGGATATTTCAAGCGCATGGTCGCAACACTGATCTAACTACCGGATTTGTTGTACTTTACAATTTGTCAAAATCAAGACTGTTCAAAATTCTGATAACATAAATATTTAGGCAAATGTAATCCAACTTTTACCATGACATATTCACTATATGTGTTCACTCCTGTAAAAAAATCATGCCATTCCATGAAAGATTTAGTCTTCTTAAGGCGAAAAAACTAAGAAATTTCAGCTTTTATGACAGCAGAATTGTCAAAATAAAGTGTATAAATTTTTTGCCAAACATAAATAATTGCCCAAATGTCGTGAAACTATTACTATGACACACTCAGTATGTGTGTTCACTGCTGTAAAAAAAATCATTACATTTCATGAAATATTTGGTCTTCTAAATGCCAACATTCTAGGAGACATTACATTTTAATACGGCATACAAAGCGGTCGAGGAATTTAATGATTTTCCAAAGCCTGTAGCTAGTAGATTCATAAACATCGCGATATCGATAGCGCTTCCTATCAGATTTTTTCCGGTACACGTCTGAGGACATCATGTTTTTCCACGTTCTGTTTCTATAAGTTTGAAGCTGTAGAACATATTCTGCAGTACATGAAAGAGCCGTGATTCTGACGATCTGTAGAAGACTACATAATTTCTCGACCTGGTCGGTCGTTGCCTTATAGATGCAGCTTTGGTAGTAAAGGTCCTTCCAGTAAGCGAAGTATAATAATGCCTTTCTCTGTTCGGGAAATAATTCAGAAATGTCGAAAGTTTCGCACGCTTTCTCCAAAGCCATATCAAGTCCGTTTGTATCGTCCGCCATTTGGCTTCACCTTCATGCAGGCTGCACTGGACATTCTATGCATACCTCAGTTCTCTAAAAATGAAACCTTCACTCTGATTGGTCGAAATGAAACAATTACCAGAACACAGTTTCTGTCAAAGTCCATCAGACGGGGAGGTGGGAGGAAGTGAGCGGACGACCTCGACCGTCTGAAAATCAGGTTAAGTGAACATCTGCGTGATGCTCCGCTTGAGTGCTCCCTACTGATTGCTTATTGCGTGAAATTCAAATGAAACAAATGTTTAACTTCAGAGTAAGGGCTACAAAGTTCGCAAACAGCAATAAAATACCATTGGAAGTCATAAATGGACAACTATCTTCCCTATGGTCACTTTTTGTATGGCTTGTTTAATTTGAAACATTAAAAATCTAGCATTTCAAAGGAGAAGCTGATATGCTCGCTTGCTTTCTTCACTGCTCATCGATTTGAATTTTGTTATTTACAGCTCGTCATGCGCGAAAAGAGGAGGGGCTAACCTATTTATACTGGAACTTTGGGTTTAACAACAAAAATATGATCATATTATTATTATTTTTATGGCTAAATTTGAAATAAAGCCTGGGTATTTGTTTGAGAAAATACAGAGTTACTTGAATTACTGCAGAGGTTACATGACTAAAATGTTCATGTAAGTTGTATTTTCTCAAATATAAGCCCCTGGCATTTATTCATAAAATTTGACTCTGGACCAGGGTCGACGTCGAGTTGTTCAAAGGATGGATCATTGTTAACTTTATCCACTGAATAAATTGTTATCCAGTGGATAAAGTTGTTCAACCTTTGAACAACTGGGCCCTGGCATTTATTTGAACCTGCCATTTATTCATGGTCAGAAATTCATGCCACGCGTGCGCACTAGGCATCACATTTCATCAATAAACAGAGCCGGAGATGCCCAACATTTTACAGTAGTTTGTATGGAAGTTTTTTTTGGGGGATACATTGGGTGATGGTATTATAGCGAAGCTCATTTGTCCCGATCAAAGCGATTTCTAAATCATATTGGCTTCCGTAAAATTGTATTCTTTCAAGTTATAACGAATAATTATGGCTGCGAAAAGAATCTGAAATGAAGTAACTGACCTCCATGTTATGACCTCCATGTTGACAGCAATCTCCTTCCTTTCAGCCGTTGTGACGGTTCCTCTGATCAACTTTACAATATAAAACTCTGGTGGTTATCGTTTTGTCCCGATTCAGTCGAGTAGTTTAAAAGACATTATATCGCCCAGATCGATCCAAATATAACTTCACATTATCCTCGAGCTTCGAATTGCAAACAAATATGAGTAATTTTAAGGTTTATCGACAGCCACAGCAGGGAAAAATCCCGCAAACACGTAAGGTCTCTGCACCTCTCTTCAAGATCGGTTCGTCCGCCATTGCTTTCTCGGTTATTCTGTACAAGCCTGGAAACTGGTATAATCTTAACTGTTCTGTCATTGGTTCTATTATAACTTTCATATACAAGAGCTTGTTTGATTGGGCTAAAAAATAACGCGGCATATGCGCGGCAATATTGAAAAAAAAAATGCAAAACTAAATCGTATTGTATTCACTGTAAACGTACTAATCTTTAGACTTTACACACATAAAGGCTCTTGATTCTCATTCAAATGATCATCTACGGAGACACATTTTAGGTGTTTCATTCCATGATGTCAGAACTCCTGGATATGTTGCCTAAATACGTAGTAAATGGGCCACAACAGCTGCGGATAACTGACATTCCGAAGACACATGAAAGTTTTGTTTCAACACATACGAGCCTATCTAAAGAGTCCTTCTGTTGGATAGAGATCCCTTATGCGTGTCTGTTGATATGGCGAAAGCTTAAGACAAATAAATTGACGGAAAAGAGCTTTATTGAGTTATTCAATAAAAAAATACCGAACGGAGCATTTGCAGTCAATGCAAGATCAAGTCCAAGAGTAGAAGAGCGCCTAAGATTGGCATGCACCAAAGCTGTAAGCACTTTTACAAGCCTGACAGGACAAAAGAAAAGAGACTGCATTTATAAATCTCACAGGATTGATCTATTTATGGATGAAGTTGTTTCAGATGTTCAAGGCAAGCTGAATGTGGCTACTGAGGAAATAGAGAGTTTAAAGGCAAGAAATAGTGATATTGAAAATGACAAAAAAAGCTGTATGTAGAAATGCTTCAAGAAGTACACAAGGTTGAAAAAGAAAAACAGGATTAGAAAAATGGAAAAGAGCTCTGTTAATGCGAAAGACCTTAAAGATGTCACCCACATGCCATGCAACCACTAAATGCAGGCATATGAAATCTCTGAAGACCAGGGCAGAGAGAGCTCTTTGGTTTATGCAAAATTCTGGACTTGCAGTGAAATCATTGACTGTCAAGCAAATATCAGACAATGCATTACACATCCTTCACCTTAATGAAACTGAGCCAGAGTCTAGCTCTCATGATGGCCAGCCTGACACTGACAATCCCACCCTGGATATCAACACTAACAACCCCAGCCTGGCTATTGAGACTGTCAACCCCACCCCGGCTATTGACACTAACAATCCCACCCCAGCTGATGGAAGTGTTCCCGAAGGAAGCATAACCTCCCAACAGGATAAATACCATAGCCTACCCAAAGAAGACAAACAAAAGGTGGAAGAGATATTGCTACTTATGGACCGGTATTGCATTTCTGATGATTTTTACCACGAGCTATCTATGGTTGTAAATGGCCTGCCAAGATCCTATCTGATCAAGCAATGCAAGACCAATCTCAATAAGCTTTGCCATCTCACAAGGACTCCTGGGCTGGCCTTTGGGATTCAACTCTCCTTTAAAGAACTGCTACAGGAACATGTTGAGGATCTGGTAAGCTAATCTATTAATAACATTCATAAATTAAGTTGAGGGAATTAATATTAAGTTAATTTGAAATTAGTAAAAGGGGTAAGGCGTTTGAGGGACCAAAATGTGGCTCATTGGGACTACAATTAAATTAAAGGAGATTTTCTAAATATTTATTGGAGGTAGTATTATTATTAATAGTATATTTTTTTATAATCTGATTACACATTACAGATAGAAAACTCCTCAACTACATTTGAAGAGCCAGTTCAAGTTAAGATTAGTGGAGATGGTGCTAGAATGACCAGGAACTGCAACTATACCAGCATGACTTTTGCTTTGCTGCAGACTGGGGAAACAGTGATGTCATCAAAAGGTCAGTTGAACACAAAAAAACTATCTGAAATAGAGGATATTGATTGAGATGAATTATATTGTCAATGATAAATTGTGTTCAAAATTAATAGTATTTCATGTAATTACTTCAATAGGCAACCGTACACTGGGAATAGTGGATGCATCTGAGAGCTATGAATCCTTAAAGGTATCATTTGGTTCACTGTTTGAAGAGATCAACTCAGTCATTCAACAAAAAGAAATAGACATCAAGGGTAGAAAGATGAAAGTGGAAATATTTCTTGGAGGTGACTATAAGGTACAAATTATGTATGTGCTATCTACCATCTGAAAGGCTAATGGAGCCAGAAGTAGAGTAAATATCCAAATAACCTGGGCACTAACTAACTAGAATTCAATGTTGAACATAAAAATAAAAATAAACACAAACAAATCAATGTCTAATAATGAGAAAGTGTAATAATTTGTAAGTAGTTCTCAGGTTTACTGGGATGGCTATAATATAAACACATGTAATCTGTTAAAAGTTATTATTTGGTGCAATACGTTATTTACAGTATGCTTAATGTAATGACTAATTATAGTCTTCTTTAACCTTTATGATTATTAGTTTCTGCTACTTCTGATGGGCTTGAGTTCTGCAACATCCAATTATTCATGCCTTTGGTGTAAAGTACATAAATTGCAAAGGTAAGCTATGGCTTTATGTTCCTGACTCTCATGCATAGACATTTCATGTTTAAAAAAATGTTGTAATTAACTGTTTGGTGTTATGCACAGGTTCTCTGAGTTTGAATCAGACTAGATAGGCATGATAGAAGACAATGCAATTAGCAAATATATATGCTATTTCTTTACATGCTGCAATAACAAACTGTATCTATGAGTTGTACATTGTATTACTGATATGTATATATGTTTTGGGTTGTTCAGTTGTTTCTATTGTTATATTTACAATGAAACAGATTTGACATGTCTAAGCCAGATGACTTCTATGATAATCCACCCCTGGCTAGAACAATAACACAACTTCATGATTTCTGCAAAAAGAGGAAAGGGGACAACTACTGTTTCATCCACCCTCCCCTTCTCAACATTGCTATAGACCATGTTATCCTTGATGAACTCCACCTGATGCTGAGAATAACTGACGTGCTGACAAGGAACCTGATTGATGAAATGTTAGAGTGGGATAATGATGAAGCTCACAGGAACCACATCACATCACAGTTCTACAGGTCAACATCTCAAATCATTGATTGATCAGATCAACAAATGTGGCATCTCCTTTAACGTCTGGGAGAAAAGAAATGCAGATGGGAAAGGTTCAGGGTGCAAGGACTGGACTAGCTTAATGGGGGATGACAAGAAAAAGTTACTGAGACAGTTGCCTAGCAAATTCAGTGGCTATCTGAGGCCAGAAACTGCTGAAATTGTGACTTCAATTTGGGTGGTATGTCAATATACTTTGATATTGTGTTTGATAAAAGAACATGTATATATATATATATACATAAATAACAACAACATTTATTTCACTCTAGATGTAGGACTTACATGTAATACAATAATAATATGAATTTTATTAACAATAAAAAAGGAGAACTTTTAAGGTAAGTATTGCTGCTCTTAAATTAACAATAAATTGCATACAGTCATGAACAACAGTCTGTAATCTGTCTTATTCACAGAATTTTAGTGAGTTATACTTCAACTCAATTGCAGTATGGGGAACTGTGGATGCAAGCTTATTTTGTAGAAAGGTATGTACAGCTCAGAAAAAAATTACCATTTGAAAATAATTTTTATTATAAAAATAATCCAATGTTATATTATATTCATATTTCAGGCCAAATCTTGGATAACCTTGTTTAACTCTTTGGCCAACAAACGTACAGGGTATGGTCAACGGAACATAACATGCTACATGCATTCCATGGTCTTCCACTTACAAGGTGTGATTAAGCGTCACAAGAATGTAAAGCAGTTCACTGGTCAAGGTAATATACTTTAGTAATACCACTCATGAAAAGCAAAATAAGGGGGCTTTCATTTATCAAACAACATAACCCCAACCCCCCCCCCCCCCCCATTCTTGCCGACTCCCCTGCTCTAATTATTAAATGAAAGCCCCCTATATTCAAGGTACCTGAGTGGATGAACAGTGGAATAGCAATAAATATATTTTAGTGGTTTCATCACTTATAAACATGAAACAGGAAATCTACAGTTCTTCTCATGACATGTTTTTATTCTTTCTCATTTGATGGTGTTGAAAAAAACAATGACGACATTCGGAAGGTTGTTTTAGGAAAATCCAACCACTGGGATAGTCCAGCAGATGCCCTAAGAGCTGAATGTAGAACCTGGTCCCTTCGGGAGAGAGAAAGAACACCCAGACAGTACCTCAAAAGAAATACAGAGTTCTGGTGTGCTCCCATAAAAGAAGTTAGAGCAAAACGGACAAGGATCTCCAGAATGCTGCTGAGTGAAGACACCAATGAAGCAGTTGAATGCCCTACCACTAATGCCAACATAACCGCAAAGTATGGCAAGCCTTTGGAGAGGCTAAGTATTGCTCAGTTGAAAAGTGAGCTTCAACTACTTGGAGTAAAACGTGGACTTAGTGTGAAAAAAGCGCTCCTTGTAGATATGTTAATTGAAGAACTTCAACAAGATGTATAATTATTTTTAAATAGTGTAATACCATGAGAAAAATTCAATCTATAAAATCTGTCCACATTTATATAAATATATTATACATGTACCATGTTTACTCGTTTAGACGCTGGGTCTCAAATTAATGCTGGGTCGTGGAGGCCAAATTTTAAATAGAATTTGGGGCGTCTAACTGAGTAAATACGGTACATCATAAATATATACTAAATTTAGCAGGGTGCTCTTGCCAATGAGAATGTGAGCCTTTCTTCATAAGCTCTTGGTGCTTCCACAATTTGCCCATTTCTCCTGAGAAACTTTTTGGAAGACCAAGATAGAAAGGAACGCATTCTCACTGGATAGGAGATACAATGCCCCACACCGGTAGAATCTAGGGCTACGTCCCAACCTGCTGGGAAATAAGACCTAGAGAAGTCTTTGCGCTCAAGAAATTGCCAACCTCTTTTAACAACCCCTTTTCCTGAAAATAAATATCTATATATATGATTCTGAAAAGGCACTGTTAAAGGAAGTTGGCTTCTTGACTTTAGACGGGACTCTATTGCTGTTCGAAGTGGATCCACTGCCTCATGGATATCCATGATGCTTGGATGTGGTTCATTGTACATTCTGTGAAGGAAAGAAAATAGTGTCATAAGGATTGTATGTACTTACATGTAGCTTTATTTGCTCCAGATTGTCGCATCGTATTGATTTTATAGCAAAAGCTCGCAGTTGGAAAATTTTGTAAACTATAAGCCAGTGTTTACTGTAGTTTTATTATTCATAACAAAATACGATTAATAGCTGCTGTACATATTTATTTTGAAGCTTGAAGGCTTAAGTTTCTGCTCTATTGAAATATGATTGCATTCAGTAATCAATAAAAGCTGGCTTGCAAAAGTCAAACTGAACTTTCAGACCATTGCCGTTTTTACAAGTCAAGTTCTCCTCACATTGTCCCTGATAATGACCACATTTAGTAAAGAGAAGATAGATATTCATCACCAATCCAAAAAAATCTAAACTTAGTTTATACTGTGTGAGTCTGCAAGAGAAACATTTGAACTTACTTGATGCAAACATCCGTAACGTTGTCTTGGTTTTCCCAAGACGAATCATATTTGGAAAAGCCCTTCCAATTAACCAAGTACTCCACATCCTACAACACTGAACAGGACAAAATTATACTCATGAGTCGTGTTCGTAAGATTTTATTGAAATCACAAAAACCTCAACTAAACTCACACAAATCTTAAATAAAACTTATCGTTACTTACATTGTTAACCTCCCGCTTGGCTATTAGCCGCTCTACTTCATAATAATCCGACATAGCTAGAACTTTTCACAATGCTTCAATCAATAAGGCTGGGTTTTCAATAAGCATTTTGGTCTCGAATAAATGCTGGGCGCATAATTGTAAGTTTGCCTTTTTTTTAGCAGAATGCATTATACAGATATAATAACACTTGAAACACTTCTTGATCATGGTGCAAGGATACACTGAGTGTAAAGATTCTATTAGTTTTTTCACTACAATGTTTAAGTTTTACTCTTCCTACTTGCTGTTTTATTCATACAAAGTGCTGGAAGTCATTCATGTAGAAAACATAAACATTTATGTAAATTGAGTGCAAATATCTTAAAAGAACAATAAATATGAATGTAATTTGTACATCAGATTCCTTGTTTTGCATATAGTAAGTAAAATGTGTTTTACTCCACATCAAGAGTTAATTCCACCCCTAATGGGTGAGCTGATTTAACTCTTTTGAGGAGTTTAAAATGCAGAGTTACAAAAACTCTAAAAAAGTGGGTTTTCCCGTACCTATTTAAACGTACTCCATTTTTTAGGGTTAATTTAACTCCCAAAAGAGAGTTAATTGTACTCCAATAGAAGAGCCATATTGACTCTCCAGCAATAGTTGAAACAACTCCATAAAGGGGTTAAAATACTGGAGTTAAAATGACAATAAACGTTGCCTTTATTCAGAAAGAACACATAGTAGGTTATTTTAAAGCGGAGGCTTTAAAGAACTTTACCTATAAGGTTCAATTGGTGTTCCTTTAATATAAGGCCGATGTTGACTTTTGTGTAAAATGAAAGGGAAAACACCAGCAGCTACTTTTATCAGACTACCTGACGTAGATTCGGCCATTTTCTCTGTATTTGAATCTCCCGCTCAGCAGTTAATGAGCTTGACGCGTGACTGATTTCGGCAGTTAATGAGATGTGCATATCGATATGTCCAGCCATTCTGGGTAATGAACCGCAAAGCATGCCGGGAAATCCAATAGACCGGCGGTATGGCCATCCCCATCTACATTCTTCAAAAGCCATTTCGACCTAATAGCTTCATATAGCAATCAATGGCAAGTAAATGTTGTCCAATATTCAAAACAAGGTATGATAGGTGGCTTCAGACATCTATTCATAAAGCCCACGACAAGATGACTGGAGAGCTCGTGACCCATTCCTACGAGCAAGACACAAGGCTATTTCTCAGTCAAAACACTAGGCACAGACTCGGTTCTTTGGGAAGGTGCTGATTGAAGCTCTCGTCAGACTTAATGATGTCCTCCAGCACTCTATAAATGGTGAAAAGGCTCTAAAAAGCCTTAAATTCGGGGTGGCGTAGTAGTTAACCGCTTCGCCTCTCACCTCTGTGGCCCAGGTTCGATTCCCGGACGTGACGCTATATTTGAGTTGAGTTTGTTGGTATCTCGCCCTTGCTCCGAGGGTTTTTCTCCGGGTACTCCTGTTTTCTTCCCTCCCTAAAAAAACAACACGCTAAATTCCAATTCAATGTGTGGATTAGCCGGGACCTGGCTTTGATCAGCCCCCATGGTTGTTTCAGGTCTCGTTAGAAATTCAGAGTTCAGTATTCCCCCAAACAAAATTCCCGCCAGCTCCGTAGGAATCCATCACCTGCTTTCAAAATGGCCGTCAAAAAACCTTGAGCCCCAGTATTATAGGTCAGTTGAAAATTCCATGGTAACAGTGACTACAGTTTACTTAGTTAGAAGGGTTCCAAAACCTCAGGGCTGAAAGGGTGAAATTCGACTAAAGTACGCCTTCATGGTGACCAAGGAAAACACGCTGACTTCTCACCGTCGTGGACTCGCTACGGTGCAATGAAGCCAACACCAGTGTCTCGTTCCAGTCCTTCATTGGTGCGCATTCGTAGTCGTAGACCGTAGTCGTCGTATCTTAAAGTCCCTAATCCTGAATTGCATTTTTACCGAGGATTTTGGTTTTCTTGGTAAAAGGCGTGCTTCCTTTTTCTAGGATTACAAGTGGAACCCGCATCAAACAATAGGTTTTTAATCAGTAATCAGTAGTTCCACGAGTTAGCAAATCGAACTAAAGATTACCCTTAATCCTGGGCCCGGTTGTTCGAAGCAAGAGATTAAATCGCTAACCCAAGTGTAAACTGTACATATTACAATTACAGATTTAGTGCTATTCTAGGGATATTCTTTTTTTCAACTCTTAGGTATTTTTGCTTTTGCAACTATAGCCTCCTCCGCAAGCAACTCCCAGGCCGATAGGAAAATTGAACCATCTATCTGACCGGGATTGCTGTGGTATGCTGAGAGAAAGAAGAGAGGGAATGGGAAGAGGGCCATATGGTTCAATTTTCGTATTACCAGGGAGTTGACTTCGGAGGAAGGTATTGCAATTACGTACATAGTTGTACATTGCTGAGTAATGTTTTTAAAAGTTGTGTGATTCTTATGAGTCGGTTTCGAGCCAGTAAATGATATGTTAGGCTTTAGGAAAATGTTAAAGTTATCAGGACATCCAGAAGCAAATGTAAGGGACAGCATTCGTAACTTCACGCCAAATTTTCGCTTTTAATACATTGGTCGCTTGGTTTGTTCATTTTAACATTAACATCGTAAATATCATGTATAACACAGGTAGCCCTACTTAACTGTATCTACTATACTGTATCTACTATCAATCATTACAACAGTGCCGACTACAATTATTCCGCTGAAGCTATACTCTTCGAAAACCAAGAGCTGAGTGAACTTAAAGTAAGAAATCTTGCTCAAATACTTATCTAGTGTCCTGATATTTATACTATAAAATAGTGAATATAGAAACTACACATTAAGTGAGTTCATTTTACAGCGAGATAACCTTATCGTCCATTTTTAACTCGTGGATCCGCGCAAGCGCAGAAACGAGTTTATTGGGGTAAGGGGAAATCGTGTCACTCACTCACTCACAAAGGTTTTAGCACACCAAAGAGCATGGGAAGGAGCTTAATGATAGCGATCTATATTTGTTTTATTCAATATTATTTTCATATCGATATTAAAGTTTCATCAATAGGCGTTATGCTTGATGATGTCACGCTGAGCACCACCAAGCTTCACTTTGGAACAACATTTCATTTCAACACAAAAGTGAGGCTTGATGGTAGATCTATTGACCGAATGCAAACATGCATGCATGGCGCGGCTAGTTTTCATGATGTTGAAGCTCGATATTTTCGGAAGAATTTACTGTGCCATTTAAAAGGAAATGAGTTAATAAGGTGTATAAGTTACTTTGGAGGGAGATAACGAGCCCTTGTGAATTTATCAAGGTTTAAAATACCAAAACAATGTTAGTCCAGCATTACTGCCTATTTTCATACTATATCATCCATATATCATCCCATTCTTGCTACATGATGTTTAGGCAGGGGCAGTTTTTATATGGAAACAGTTTTGGAAAGCGAAATTTTTAAAAAACGCCATATTGGAATTCGGTCTATGAATGACAGGTCAACATTAGCACAATGTCGCAGATGTACACTACATTTAAGTGATAATTTCATATTTCATCACTAATAAATTACAAACACTGTTTCTTTTTTAACTGTTCTGATTAATGTTACAGTAAAATATGTGGTAAACGCCACACTGAGCTGTGTCCATCAAGTTATAGTTTTCGTGCTTCTCTTAACAACAATTTTCTGCCAGGTAATCAAATCGAATACTCTCATAAACTGCATGTCTCACTTTGTTCTGTATCTTAAAGAGAAGTTAGCTGTTGGTCACCTTAAGGGCGTAAAGTGTTAAATCTACTTTTAGTTGATTATACCAGTGTTATTTACCTCACTGACGCAGACCTACACTAGTTAGCTCAGTTGGTAGAGCACTGATTAGCTCAGTTGGTAGAGTGCGGGAGGTCGGGAGTTCGAATCCCGGCCGCGTCCTTGGCCAGGGACGTTTATAACCCGTTGGCCTTGTCTCCTTCTACTTCTAATCAGTATTTGAAGGGGACGTGAAAGAACCTGTTGTACTACTCGAAAAAGAGCAGGGGATTGTCACCAGGTACAGCACCCTGGCCATTGCACTAACCGCATACTCAACATCGTAAACTGCGTGGCAGCTATTAGCGCCATAAGCAGTCCGAAAAAGATCACTGACGGGATATGTTAGTAATATGTAAAGCGCCATGAGATTGTGGTGATATTGCGCTATATAAATATGTCCATTATTATTATTATTTTACAGTAACTACAATCCTGGTCAAATGTATTTGGGAAACACTACTTCTAATGTAATTATGTCCAATTACCTACAGTATTCGAGTAGTACGTTATCACAATATGCCCCACTCCTCCTCCAGACAATGCTGGGATATTGGGCTATTGAACAGGCGACTTTACTCTTCATAGATCAACATTGAATTGGGGACGGATCCGGAAGGGGATACAAAATATGAAAAGTCGCAAATTCTCCACTAAATTACTATGTCGCATTTTGACCACGATTGTCTGAAAATCTTCTCTGATGAAATCGACTGTAGGATATCGAAAAATAGGCTCTTTTATTGTTGGAATCTACATATCGTGTATTCTGTTTGAAGTCCGTCGCTGCTTAATGACGTCACAATGACTTCATGACGATAATATCATTTGCAGATTTGAATGAAAATTACAGTAACGTACTGCAAAAATGACGTAAAAAGGCGACTTCTGCGGTATTGGTCTTGTTATAACGGTTACTCAACGGTTCACCACACGGTTCACCTCTATTTATGACGTCAGAATGATGTTATGAGTTGCTCTGATTATCAAACCAATAGTACCACTGGAAAGAGCAGCCAAAATAGATTCAGAATGTCATAACGTACAATATGTTTTAGTAAACAACGGTTCGCCCTCTTTTAACCACTATTAAAAATATACTTCATATTCTGATAAAGGGGCTGTGTCACGGTAAGACTTTACATTCGTTTTTCCGGGCCGGAAAGAGTTATTTCCACCGATTTTGATATGAACTAACGAATCTCTCGGCGATGTGGGATGCTTAAAATAAAAGCAAATATGCAAAAATGACTAACAAACAGTGTACCTTATTACACTTTAATTTCGCGACATGTTAATTTCGCGAATTTCGCGATTTGAAAAAAATCGCGAAAAGTTGATGTCGCGAAAATTAAGTGTCGCGAAAGTTAGCATGCGCGAAAATTAAGTGACCACACATATAAGCTTTAAGTGAAAAATAAGCCCTTTAATAAACGTTCTGAGTCCACTTATTCAATGTCTCCGTCGTCTTCACAATCGGTCTCCTCTGCATCAAGTATTCAGTATTCAGCAGACGTCCAACGACAAATAGAGAACGGAACAAGGATTGAAGACATAGAAGTCGACCTCAGACTATCAGTACTAAAGCCAGTGCATGCTGCATGGCTTGTTGACCTATACAATTATCTGACCAGCACTGAAGGAAAGGTCTACATTCATAAAGGATGGGAGAAAGCAGGAATCAAGTACGTTGTTTCTGGCGAGCAATCTCTACCACCAATTGACCCATATCAAGGCATTTACCATTCATGAACTATTTAGTTCCTAAGTGCATTTACGTAAATACATGTAGACTTACAATTGAAAAAAACTGTAAATGGACGTTGAAGTTTCTTGTCTATACAGTCTATTTCTATTCATTGTTACCGTTCAGTTACGGTTTTGTTGCTGTTGGAAAAAGGTACAAATAAATACAAAAACTTTTACGTAGTCTCGTTTATTTTTGTCAGATAGTCAAATAGCGAAGGTATTTAATTATTGATTTATCGACAAAATCGCGAAAGTAAAGTGATTCGTTTTTTACCGATTTCCCAAAAACGCGAAAATAAAGTGTCGCGAAATATGACCATCCTTAAATCGCGAAATTAAAGTGTCGCGAAAAATAAGTGTAATAAGGTATATAAACAGTCTCCAGAGAAAATACTGCGCAATACCATGACATAGCCCCGTTAAACTAGTTAAAGGGGGTGAACCGTTGTCATTTTTTTCTGATTTTAACCTAACCCCATGTCAAAACACGACTTTTCAACCTACTTTGGCTGCTCTTGCCAATGATGCTATTGGTTTGACTAGCAGAGAAAATTATGACGTCATTCTGACATCCGAAATAGGAGTGAACCGTGTGGAAAACCGTTGGTTAACCGTTAAAACAAGCCCCAATACTGCAGAAATCATTGTAACTTTTGAGCTTTGTACTTTCCCCCGTGGCAAGACATGACTCTTTGAATCTCTTTGGGCTGCTCTTTCCAATGATGCTACTTTTATCTCAATTAGAGTAAGGTATGACGTCATTATGACGTCACAAATAGTAATGAACCTTGTGGTGAACCGTTGTAAACGGTGAAACAAAGCTCGACTATTGCGGAAATATTCTTTTCACGTCATCTTTTTTTTTAAACATTTAAGTAGTTTACTCTTTCCTCTCATTTTCATTCAAGGCTGCAAACGTTATTATTATTATTTTAATTTTTCAAAACACTTAAGAGAGAATCCATGTGAGAACCATGCAGACGAGTCTACAGTGCACCTCTCCGATTTCCTTTAAACTTGGCACACATTTATATCTTAACTAGCTAATGTCCCATGTGAAATAGTTTGGCTGAAATGTAAAAGCCCATTGAGATATGACAATCAACCTGTTTGACCCCTGAAATGCTCAAAATCAGAGCAACATATACCTTATATTGTAACATGTCGCAATCGCAAATTATTTCAAGTAGAAAACAAATATTTTCTTTACCTGCTTTCGTACTAAGTCCCGTCACAATATTAAAGGCCAAAATCAACTAATTTTATTATATTTTGTCGCTTCCGGTCGAATTTTAATTTAACGCTGCTTTAATAAGTCTTTTTAAAACCCGATAAAAGCTGTCTGGCAATGGCCGTTTGCAGAGTCGCGGCCTACTTTTCTTTGAATTTAGAAATATTTCTAGATTGACTTACAATAGATCTCTGCATCTGTTAAAAAAATATCCGTAACGTTAATACTGGGTTAGAGAGTACGCACTCTAAGTATCCGCAATGTTCCGTTATTGAACACATGACGATATGGTGACACGGCGATTTTTTTCGATTAAAATCGAAAATACGGTGAACTTCACATATTTTCTGCCAATAATAATTGCTTTAATAATTCGAATACATATTCATTTTCAATATTATGTTAGTTTTGAAGGGTGATCAAGTCCATCACCCGATATTCGGATGTCTAAATTGATTGAATTATTGTCGAGTTTGACGTATTCTGATTGGCACTTCGATTATGACGCAAAGGTTGTTCTAACAATGCTTTTCATTGGCAAACGGAATGAGTCCAGAGAGATGAACTTGTATATAGATTCGATTGCTCAAATTTTATCAATAGAACGATTTTAAATAACCTTAAAACACGTTGTGTAGGTAGAGCAATAGATGAAGTGCATTACTGGGTAGTTTTCTGATAAGTTTCATCAGTGGGAAAGCCATGAGAAGCCGTTAAATCGGAACATGTGCTATCAATCGCTTAGCTTCAACGCTAACGGAAAATGAACGGCTTTTTAGGATTCTCTTCTAGCTTAGATACATCCTGGTAGCTTTGTGATACCTTTCCACTGTTTCTTTATCCAAGTAAACTCCATTTCGAGCCGTTTAGTAGACCTGTTTTCACTGCATTGTTCGCCGCGTCGAAATGCCGTTAATCGCTTCTCGCTCACTCCGCATTGGGATACCTATGGTTTGTACACGTCATGAACTATTCCCATATTTAGCTTGGCCGCCATCTTAGATCGCCAAATCACGTGACAAAATACTCCCAAAATCTGGGAGTATTTGATCACGTGATCCAACCTTTACCAGGGTCTTCTCTCGGATAGCCGCCATCTTGGATCTGACCGAGAAGACCCTGGGGACGAGATTGGATATATAGAGGATTTCAAACTACGCCACGCTTCAGATATAGTATAGGGTGAGTGAGTGACAAGTAGAAATGCACGTATTTTATAGGTTCTTTAGCCGATTCTCTATTCAAGTCTTTAGTTTTTATTCTGTAAAGAAACGATGTTTTCTTTTGATAATTAAAAAAAACTAATGGTTTCGTTTTCTTGGAAGCTCTTTATTATATGCTCGTCATGCTAGTTCGCACCGGATAGTTGGCCAAGTTAGAAACGCTTAGATTCAGCGACGGGAAGCCATACTGATGTCGTTACTACCTTGTTACGGACTCAATTTGTTTCAATCTTCTGCATAATATTCTGTTCGTTCTTTGAAATACCATAATTTTTGCATAATCCATGGAATCAAATGTGGTATCACCGAAATAGATTAAAGGAGCTCATTCAACCAAGATGCATTGCGAGTCACTGTTATTGTTTTCATACGGGAAACTACTTGAAATCGGACAGCTGCCAATCAGAAAATGTGATATCGGGCTTTTTATAAATAGAGTTTACGAGTTGAACTGAATGGCCGAGATCGGCGGGGAGATCGGTTGCCTTTATACTTGAAGAAATATAATAGAATGAGCGGAATTGCTACGGTTCTCCGATAAAAATTCCTCGACGTGATGCTAGCAATCGATCTCATGCTCGATCTAGCTATTAAAACCAACTTGTCCAACTTCTGGACCAAGTTCCAGCGATGCAGATCGTGTGGCAAGGAAATTAATCAATTCTACGATAGCGTTATACATTTAGAGTTATTTCCTTTCTAGGCTTGTGCATGCAAGAACGTGTAGTCAAAAGAAAGGAGCTATAAGCTAGGTTGTCCCTGCCAAAATGCTGGTTTGAAATGTTGAAGTATTGTACTGTTTGCCACATTCTATTTGTGTTCAAGGTCCGTGCGTTCCCCATACCACATTTTGACTCGCCAATGCAATATGCAAATTTGAAGTCAAATTTGAGGAATCGAATCCTTATAATGTTATTGTTTGTTAGCCTGAATTTCAGCCGGTTTGTGTCGTTTTAAAAGCCCCTTGACTTCCGTTAATCGTACATTGGATATGCTGGGTAAAAATATATCGATCAATCAGTTTTCTGAGCGCCCAGCGGCACTTGATTGAACTTGAAGTTTATTCATCAGCAAAGAAACATTTATAAAATAGGTTTCCACTTTACAGCCGATCATGCAGATATCAACACATTTCACTTTTACTTACTTCAATTGTCTCAGCGTTGTCCATGTACATTGAGCGAAAACCAAGACTATAAGACTAAGAGAGAAACTGCGAGAATTGTAATCTTGCATGTACCGCGCGTGTACCGCGTACTCGAGTCTTCAGTCAAAGCAAGTTGTAAGTGTCCGATAATGATAAGCAAAAGGCTCAGCTCTTCTGACCTTTAAATTTCTTGTCATTTAGGTCTGCGGGCCGATCAAGCCAATGTAGAAAGGCCCTGGTTTGGATAAACTGTAGGAATTACGATCAAACAGTCGGCAAACTCCAGTACAGGCTCTAGTAATAATTTCACTGACCAAAGGCGACTCCAGAGTACGTTCAATACTTCCCCTGGCAGGTGAAAATTCGGAAATATATGACTGACCACAAAAGCTAATAAATAAGGAACATTTTCCCCTATAAGTAATCAACTGGTATGCCCCTGTGAGACCGATGGAATAGGATTTGTTTCAAGAAGCTCTCCAGAGCCATTATCGGGGGCCCCGAAAATGGCGGTTCGAGAAATTTCAGCTCGCAATGCATCTTGGTTGAATGAGCTCCTTTAAATCCCTGTAGTGATATAATGATATCTCAAGAATTGCGTGACAGGAACTGCGTGTAATGTCTGCACGTGTATTTCCCGCTCTATCCAACAGATGGATTCGAACTTGATCAAGTGCTCATTTTGTGTATATTCAACGAAGGAATGTGGTGTATATTCTCGTTACGAGAGGAAAACAACTTTATTACCATTGAAGGTATGAAAGGCATTGAAGGCTTTCTTCGCTTTTTTTTTCGCTCTTCTAAATCAATGATTTCTTTTACCATACTAAGAATTGTATGAAATGCCTTGGGACTTGGAGCGGTTGTTGTTGATGGCGCGTGTCAGGTAAAATTATCATGAAATTAATAAATATTTTCACCTGTACTGTAATGTCTAGACAGAGTATTTTATTCATTTTTGATTTTAGGGCAGGGTGGTAATGCACTACTCAAAGTAAACCCCCCCCCCCCTACCCCAACCCGCGACAGGGTGGGGATTAGTGGGGAATTTGAAAAACGGGGGACACAGATAGAGGAAAATGCCCCACCTATTGTGGCAATTGTAGACAGCAAAACGCCCCAGCCCTGGGGACTCGTTTATTGAAAACATCACTCAACCGAGCTGTTCAAACATTTGAAGGTCATGTCACGGTACTGCGCATGTATCGAGTAATCGCTCGTTTAGTGGCTGTTAATTGGATACAAACAGTTAAACTTCCCTCCCTCAATGCTTGATTTTAAGGAATTTCAATATTTTCCCTGGAGACTGTTTATATGCTCTGTTTGTTAGTCATTTTTGTATATTTGCTTTCATTTTAAGCATCCCACATGGCCTAACGTAAGCATGACCTATGTCACACCATGATATGAATCATGCTTCAAGACAGATTGGACAAATCCACTTCCCTTTTTGGAGGTGTAGTGAGGTTGCCACATGCCAAGTGGGACCATTCAATAGCACAGTCCACATTATCACATAATAATTCCTTTGGTATTCCACGTCAAGTGCAATAAAGCACAGTCTCATCGTCACTGTAGTTGTCTGGCTTCCCTGTCATCTGTCTGCCTATAAACATGAACCAGACCTCCTCGGCCATGATCAAATCTCCACGTTTTGCCCCACATAGCAGGCCACACCTCAGCTAGTGAGGGGTCGAATACCTGTTATTTCCCCACCCCCTCAGGCACTCTACCTCGATAAATGTGATCCTTAGCCCCACATTTCCCCCACCCTGTCCCGGGTGGGGGTGAGGGTTAGGGTTTACTTTGACTAGTGCATTATGGCTCACTCTCTGGTTAAAGCTGCCTGTGATACACTAATATGCGATTTGTTACTGGCGTCCTCGTCTTAGAAAATCAATATGGAAAACAAAAGATAAAATAACAACCCACACAAGTGAAAAAAAATCACGCCGCGCGCCTCGCCCGTTCCCAGACGTAAAGGTCGGTACACACGAAGGGACAAGACACGTGTCCTGATATCCTGTTCCCCGAAACTACCAACCTCGTACACAAAGAAAGACGTATTTATTTACAGTTTTAAGGTAATAGACCAGTTCGCGGTTAATTCCGACATTTTGAAAGGGGCGCGAAATACAGTGTTTGTATGGGAATCCGATGCCAAATAAAATCCGTAAAATCGAATTTCTGAAATATTCTAAAGAAACAAACTTAAGATACCAGGTAAAAGATTAACTGATCGAAATTTGAGGGATGTAGCTGTGCTGGGAAGCGTGCAATCGTGTTTTTAGTTTTCCATAAATTTGTCTGTAAAGCGAGTCAAAGTCCGCGGGAAAATTTTGCGCAAAAAAGGAAAGGAAGGAAAACATGTTTCTGAAGCATTTCAAAGACATTTGTTTGTTTCGATGAGGCAAGATTTGCTTCCGCAACAAAGTTTACACGTTGGCCATGGACGAAACATTTTTTACTAGGCTCCAGTGACACACAGTATATGTGTTTCTTAGCAACACAAACCCAGACCTTACTGGCAAGACAATTTGACACAGTGCGCATTCGTTAGTTTTTTTCTGCAACAACGTTTCCTCGTTTAGCCACCCGTGCAGCAAAACATTTTTATGCTTCCTGCTCGTTCAATTAGCTACCAGGAAACATTAAGAGAAACAGAGAAGCGCAGTAGTTCGCGCCTCCGCCTTTTCGATCCCTCGTGCCTAGGATGATCACGTAAAATGGCGGTCCCGTCTCACGCAATCTCGTTCCCAGAGCCCGCGATCTTTTGGCCAGTATCTTGGCGTTGATCAAAAGATCGCGGGCTCTGGGAACGAGATTGCAGGTGTGTGTCACAGGACGCTAAGGAGCCACTTTGGAGGTTAGATAAATATCTGGCAGTGACCACCCTCAGTGCTTGTTGGTCGGCCGCATTAATGGATAGATAACTAACATAACTACTCATGCTTGTAAACTGCGTGGCTTACCGTGTGTACCTATAAACAGCAGTCTGAACAAGCGCCCCACACATACATGTATATGTAATTCCAACGTAATTCAGCTTCGTGCTGGCGAGTCTGGATAAAGTCTGTCACGATCCACACAATATGTTTCATCGTTCACCCAGATGTTTTCTGAACCCTTTTCTAAGATAGTTTGTAGCAATACGTCTATAGACATACGTCAGACGTTTCTGAACTTCGCTTTCCGGGATGGCACTGCGCTCCAGTTCGGCACCGACACAGCTGATTAGGCCATCCCAATAAAATACTAATACGTAGAGATCCGGAGGAGGGGGGGGGGGGGGGTTCTTCCCATATTCGGATGGTAGGGGTGATCGTCGCATGTTTTAGGGTTTGAAATCGGGGATTTAGTATTTTTTTAGGTGTTGTCCAAGCAAAATCCATTTTTCAGGGTGATTTTAGTCCATGAGGTACATTTTAGGGTGGGATATTTTTCACGGTTTGGTATTTTTTAGGGTATTTTTCGAGGTTTTCCGATGGTCACCCCTACCCTTTTTACCTTGAAGAAACTCCCCCCGGGCGTAGAGAGCTACGACAAGAGGTATAGTTGAAAGGTTGTTCTTCAATCCGTTTTTTTAACTTGGTCAATGTCAAGCTTTGTATTTTTGTTAACTATTCCCCAAAAAATCGATCGGTCGGGCGATGGGAAACGAAACATTTTATTGGGATGGCCTTATGTGGGTCGTGTGAATATACAGAATACATCCATGGGATGTTAGAAACCATTTATAATTTATTGTTGTGATCTTGTGTATGAATGTATGCAAACATTTGACCCCATATGTATACACTGTTATATATGTTGGGCCCACATGGAATGTACACATCTGTGTTCGGCTACCTATGGTGCACAACAGCAGTAGTCGTAAACAAAATGGCGGCTGCTACAAAGCCATTCCTGTATTTCGCCGTAAGTGCAATAAATACCTAAAGCTGGTAAATATTCTTTCGGTTTAAAATCGACAAGAAGATAATTATCGTAAGTTGTGGCTTCGAGACCATGACAGAGCTGGGAAGGAGAGCACAAATAAGGCTAGAATCAGGTATGCATTTATCGCTGATTCATCCTTCGTATTACTATTTTTTCTTATTTTGAAGTTGATTGTTAATTAGTTGATTGTTAATTGCAAAACCATAGGCATAAGTGACAAATAAATTTATCACCTAGTTATTTTAGGGCTATGTTTCTCATTCCTCTCCATTATTTGTCCAATTATTCTGCACACGATATACAGCTTACCTCTGGCGTTGTTGTTGGTTTACGTTGGGCCCGGGCATCGGGGGAGTATGTTACTTTGGCCTCACTGCTCCTAAGCTGAATAAACTTTACAAACTTTTTAGTCCCCAGTTGTATTTCCAAATGACTGATCTACAAAATAATAACTGTCTCATCTTCTACAATTTCGCCGCATCGATAGTATTCGAATGTCATTTTATCCTAAAATTTGACTTTTTGAAAAATAATTTCGGAAGTTACTTGTACATGAACGCCTTACTCCTTGAATACTGAATATTTTTTTGACTTATATCATAATTAAATTGCAATTGGTCGTGTTTATGCTGTAGAAACGTTTTGTGTATATACTTATATGGTTTGTTCAAACATTTCCTGTAAACATGACTAAAAATACATAGTGGAAATATCCCTCAAACCGAGGCAGTTCGTACTGACCCCCATATCTCTTACAGTTTTTGGAATTTTTCCAAAATATTCTACGAAGTCTAATGCCAGGTCAATAGTAATATAAGCGCAAAATATGAACAGAATCTGAGATTTACCATGTAGACTCATGGTGCATGGTTTTCACATGGATGCCCTCTTAAAGTGCCTATGAAATGAAAAAAATCGATCTCCTTTTTATTTTATTTTATTAATTTATATACTTCCCTTGCCATATTTTGGCGGAATTGCCAAAATATGGCGACAATTTTTACGCCGTTAAATATATGCTAATCATTCTCGTTCCCAGTGCCTCTTCAACTAACTGAAAAATCAGAGGCTCTGGTAAGACACGAAACCGGATGTCCTAGATTCTAGGACATTGAAACTGCGCATGCTCTTAGCATTCTCAGTAATGGCGGACTTCATCGAAGCTATTCAGTTCGCACTTACAAAGCTAAATACAGTTTTCTTTAAAAAGTAAGCAGTTTGAAGCTATTCGTGTAATTAGTTGAGATAAGGACTGATTCTGTGTCCTTCAGACCGGTTATGGGAAGTCGTTTATTTACCAAAATTTACCGTTTGTGTTTGATGCACTTCAAGTTCAAGGATCATCCAAGTCCAACTCAATCGTGGTCGTTGTATCTCCCCTGCACGCAATTATCGAAGAGAAAATTTCTAAACATAGGGCGAAAGGACTTCAGTGTGCTGTGTTGAGGATTGCTGACGACTTTGACGTTACGGTAATTTGAAACACCCTGAGAATATGTGCCTTAATTGCATGGCCTTGCCATAATTTGATAACAGCAGTTTACCTTATTATAGGAAATTAACAATGCACTTTATTAACGCGATTTTACAAAATTCGCGTTAATTTAATGTATCTTAATTAATGTCGATGTAAATTTAATGCACGCTATTTTACAACATTTTTATTTTAAAGCACCTTTATTTCATTACAAAACCTTATTAGTTCATGACTCCTCTATTGGCTCTTCAGAGTCACTATCTGACAGGACGTCTTCGTTTAAAATCGAGTTCAAAATGTCTTTTGATTGATCTTGATACTCCTCTGTCTCCCCGAGAGGATAGCTCACTTCAATACTTGTCTTGGAAGGTTTTATTGACGGAAGCCAAAACGCAGTTTGGCGTTCAGAAATGTAAAGTGCGAGTTTGCAGAATTATGAAAATCGCAGTAAATAAAGTAAGATGCTTATCGAAAAATTCGCGTTAATTTAATGCATGTAAACCTAACTTTTGAAAAATTCGCGTTAATTTAGTGTAACGTAAATTTTCTTCGCGTTGTCAACGTGCATTGTTAATTTCCTATAATAAGGTATACAATGGGCCATTCCATTTAAAATCTGCTCCCCCCCTATTGAGGGGTTCACTTCTGGGCCCCCTGTGATAGATTGGTGGGAATACCCTCTTGGATACTGTCATATTTAGTCCCCCCTTGGAAAAGAGCATGGAAGGCCCTCCGGATATTGCTGAACCCCCTTGGATTTCGTGTTTTTTAACCGGCTGCCCCCCTCCCTTCAGGATATCCATACCCCTCAATAGGCAAGTGTGTTGCGCACCCCCTTGGATTTATTGTGCTATTTGACCCCCCCCCCCCCCCCCCCCGTCCCCACTGGATATCCACACCCCTCAATAGGGGGGGAGCATTTTTTAAATGGAATGGCCCAATATATGAGGCTGAAGTTGCCATAATTCAAGCTGAGTGCAAAGTGGATTTGTATTGTACTTGGATTGCTGTATCATTATTTTGTATAATTGCCATTGTCTTATTTTTCTACTTTATGACAACAAGTAAAGACAGAGGTTTGTGCAGATAAAAATAGTTTTCTTGAAATGAGGTAATTTCACTTGCCCCAGTTATGGTCAGGCTACATTGTATTACATTGTATAAATTCGATCAAATTTTAAACGAAATTTGTGAACAAGATTTTGAATAACTACTTAAAGTATACGTGCTCCAAATAGGAGTCTTTCCTGCTGGTCCTCAGTGGTTGAATGTTATCAAGACATTTGAAATATGGGTTCAGAAATAAAAGTAAGGGACCGGTCATTATTTATGAAGGAGGGGGGGAATATGGGTGGGTCATGTGCATTTTCTTTAGTCAATAAGGGGTGGGTCATGTTATTCTGAGTAGTAAAGAAGGTGGGGGTTGTGATGCAAAATGTTATTACCACCAACCGAGAAAACAACCCAAAGTGGATGCAGAATGGTTATGTGCAGTACTAAACTTAGTTGACTATCAACACGATCGTAGATTTACATCTTCCAACAGTGTTCCACAGGTAAGATCACATTGCTTACAACATGGTCTCCTAGTGCCAGCCCTGCTCCGCTTGCCCAATACCTATTAGAATGGTTCTCTGGAATGATGTGTGTTGTGTGTGTTGGGGGATCCCCCCCTCTCATGGACTTTGAGAGGGGGGTCACTTGTCATTTTCAGGCCTGAGGAAGGGGGGGCTTTAGTGAATTTTGTCTTTAATAATAGTTTTTCCCCCGACCCCCTCCTTCATAAATAATGACCGGTCCCTAAGTGTGTTCTGACATATATACCATTAAACTAGTAAACTTGTGGTGGCCATATACAATTTTAGCCCACTTGTATATTAATTATGGCCTCTACATAACTATTTTTACAATGACAATAGGACTAAATTGCATTGTTTTAATTTTGACAAATAGATTCTGACTATAAGGTTTTCCATCATCAATAGCATTAAGTTCACTGCCCAAAACTTCTAAATATATAAAATATATAAAAAGTGACAGCATTTATAAGAAAGGGATATTTTGCAGTAAATCTGGTAGATCTGCTATTTAGTATAGACATTTTATGGTATGGCGGATGGACTTGACTGGCCTGCACTGATACAAACCCTCTTTCTATGAATATGGATAGCTTTTGATTATCATGCTAACTAGATACAAAGCTCTAACTAAGCTGACTCAACTTCAGCCTCTGTTGCCTTTCAAAATGGTGGTCCCAGAACTATAAAAGAATAATAGGATTATTGTATGAACACAACTGAATATACCCTGTGTGAACTTAAACTATCTTGGGAATTCTTCTTCCTTGAATAAGTATAATGAGGGAAACTTTATGGGGGGTGGGTGAATATATTGAGTGGGCTCTTTATAATAAATAGTTTGGTCAGTTAAAAGGGGAGCTCTTGAAAGTGACTGGAGTTACAAGAGGGGCTTGGCATTGTCCAATGCTACAGGGGTGGGGGTGCTTAAAAAGCTGAAGAGATGGAAAGGGGATACAACAGTTGTACACTCCCAATGTCAATAACTTCATCACCCTCCCTTCCTCCTCCCTTCCTCCCCCCTCCCCATGTCATATAAATAAACGTTTGGGATATAAAAACTTCTAATTCATATGGGAAATTCATGATTTGATTTTCTATTTGATAGATTTGTACCAGCCTTTCAAGTTACCCATGCTTTATTTCCTGCAAAGATCTCTGCACTACTAATGCATTTGTCCTAGGTTCACAGGGATGGCGGATGTGGGGTTAAAATAATATTTTGCCTAGTTACTTCTCAGTCAGTTTAAGACTATAACTTGGTCACACTGGCTCAATGACAATTTGTACCCCCCTCCCCACCCCTCCAACTTGAAATTTTGCTCTGCCGTCCCTGGTTCAATGTAGACTCCCAACTTGTGCTTGATGTAGGCCAGGGCAAAGGGAAACTGTCTCATATTTGGCCAATTTCATGTATTAATTCAACTGGCTTGTTTGTCACACTAAGACATCAGGGCCTGGTTGTTCGAAGCAAGGTTAAGTGCTAACCTGGGGTTAAATCGCTAACCCTGGGTTAAACTGTACAGATTACAATTATTACAGATTTAGCGCTAACCTAGAGTTAAAGTTAACCTTGCTTCGAACAACCGGGACCTGTGTACTACTGGTCCTCAATATTGCTATAAGACTTGCTTTGTACTATAAATCACTGGTACATAAAATCCATCATCAGTAAAAAGGAGAGCTTGGGTTGATCATTGACTGCAATGAGGTATGAAGCATAGATTAATTGGCACAGATTACAAGACAATTTTATAGTTTAATATCATTTTTAAAAACACTGGATGTACCTGTTTTGTTTTGCCTTTCAATGTCATCCAGCTACACAACTTTGAATCCCTTGATGTTTCACAGACTTTTCAAACACTTTTTAAATTATTTATACTGTTTAACTGATCGTTATATCCCTATAAAGTTACACCTGATCATGAAGAGCACAAGACTTGGATGAATTACAGAGTGGGCTAGTGCTTGAAAAAGATATAATAATTTCAATTAATTTCACATTAAAAATATTTACAGAACTGCACATTTAATATTAGCGGTTACTGTTCGAATTGTAAGTCGAATTTTTATGTTGGCTAGCACTTTAAGTGTTAGCAATTCAACTCCTAGTTCCCTTTGCTTTTGCAATGAGAGTTCTTGATCAGCAAACGTTCGGTTGGCCATATGCATCAAAGGCAACGTACCTTGGCTCCACGAGTGTGTGTTATCAGTTTCGTTCGGCTAGTAGGCAAAGAAAAACTTTATATCTTGACTTTTGAATAAAATCGTTCTTCTGTTCAGTCATATTTTTAAACACATAACTTCTTCTACTACAAAATACTCGTTCTCATGCAGGAGAATCTGGGATTTTTTTTTCGTAACACCGGAAGAAAGCGCTATGCGCAGCAACTGTTTTATTTTTCTTCATCGCGCAGCCGATTTGGCTAGCCAATCAAATTAGAGCCTGGTTTGTGTCTTACCAGAGCCTCTGATTTTTCAGTTAGTTGAAGAGGCACTGGGAACGAGAATGTATGCTAATCACATGCGTAACGCACTAGGTTTGCGCATTTATATTCACAAAGCCGACTGCAAGGATTCTATAAAAAAATATGGCCATCTTCAAGGTTTCTCAAAGTAATCCAGATTTCAATTGAAAACTGGCCAAACATGCACTTATTTTGTAGTATTTATAGGGACGAATATAAATGAGTACACCTTGTGACGTCATGCATGTGATTACCATATCTTTAACGGCATAAAAATTGTCGCCCTATTTTGGCAATTCCGCCTGACTTCATACGAAAAAAACATATGTTCGCGATCTCCATATCGATTTTTATTTGCACAAAATCACTAAGAGAAACCTAGAATTTAATAAAATAAAATAAGAACTGGATCCATTTTTTCATTTCATTGGCACTTTAAGTACTTTACTGTTATTGTCATTCAATACTGGGAATGTTATGATCTCCATGACGTCATTGTGACGTCACTCAGCAGCGATGGACTTCAAACAGAATACACGAGATGTAGAGTCCGATTATAAAAGAGCCTGCCAATTGTCGCTAGTATTCTCTTAATTCTCGAGATCCTACAGCCGATGTTACCTCAAAGAGACTTTTCGGACTGTAGTTATCCATAATATTGTATGACTTTCAGTTGATTATACCAGTGTTTATCTTTCCCACTGACGCAGACCTACACTAGTTTTTACACCAACTAGTCATCCATTGTATCATCCTTTTAATGGATAGTACTAATAAATGGAATAGTGATCAAAAGGCATTACTGATCCCACTACGCTCCCGACAATGGCTGTAAAATGCACTAACTAGACACATTCAGCTTGCCTCTTTGTTGTCCTATTTCAGATCACCTGACTTTAATACCCTTGAGTAATACTCCTTTGTTTGTCGGTATCTCAAGAGGAAATGCATAATTTTCTAGAATTCGAAAACAAAGTACTGAATCCTCTAGAGAGATGTCATATGATCTGGAATGGAGCAACAAAGAGGCAAGCTGGACTCGGTCTATTGAAAAGTCTGAGGAAGGTCTTTCAATAGTTTTGAAAGACACAAATGGAACTCCGCAAGGAGTTGGATGTGCAATAGGCCTAGTGTTGATAACGCTATTCACTGTTTTTAAGTTACCTTGACCCACAGTTATTGCCATATGACATGTTACGGTTTCCCTGCCACGGCGCGTGTGTGAATGATGTCATTAAACAATTATTGGATGAGGATGTGCATGATATCAAACAATTACAAGAACAAGGTCTGTGTTATCAGTCGACGCCAAAGCCGAAGGCGAATTTTGAACATAAAGTGAAAGATTACAACCAAAATTCAGAAATCCACTTGCTGGAGACTTTCAATTGGAGTCATTTGACATTCATCAGTAATATCATTGGGCACGTGACACTTCATCTGTTGAAAACATGGCAGGTAGTAGATTACCTTACTGGAAGATTGCACTGGAAGAACATTTTCGTATAATCTGGATGGTCGCGTCTCACATTTGTTTTACAGTACGACTACTGAAACCGGGGATACTTAGACAACGAGAACGAATAAATCACGTACATTGAGAACGAAAACAAAGCGTTCCAACTTACGGTTACTTGAGTCAATCAGTATCGATTACAAGACGACTTGCCCGGGCTTTGAAGCGGTAAAAGGAGAATTTGGTGGACTGGTATAGTCTGGAGTCCAACCCTTGCGAACTGAAATCCCAGACTTTTTGGATATCCTAAGATTTCCTACAAAATCCTAGAAAATCCCCAAAAGTTCCATCGTATCGATACGAAAAGGTGTGAATTCGCACATTTGAAGTTGATCGCGGTATCCTAGAAAATCCTAGGAAATCGCAAGGTTTCTTTTGAAACCATATGCAGGCTTGGAAATCCTAGGAAGTTATAGATTTAGCTGGGATTGCTTTTCTAGCTTTCTCAGTTCATGTCTTAGCTTGATCATTAATTAATGCTGTAAAAGTGACGTGTTGCGACATTGGCGCGGGAAAAATACAGACAAATGCAACTGCTCGCTCTCCAGGACAGCTACAGCCCTCAGACTTGGCTAAAAAAATATTTTACCTAGTATCTCAAGTTTGCAATTCATCTTTGTTTCAGAATTGGGATTTTACGGAAATTATTTGACATCGGAATCTGACTGTCTCTCAGGTCTTGCCTTACGGTCTATTTGGAAAATAATTCGAAGATGTTCATTTAAGATATCAAAAATAAGCTAAACGTTTTAACTAGGTACAGCTTCTAACCTTTCCCTTGGTAGCCGTGGATCTTACGTAGGTGGTATTCCATTATTTGTGGACGTGACAGAATCCTTGAACAGTTAAGAGCGGCATACTTGACTTTCTGTTTCCGATATCCTCAAACGGCGAAATATTCCCTTCCTATGGCTAATTCCTTCATATTCTAACTCCTTTACAAAAGCAAGGACTACACGACGGACGTACAGCTGTAAGGAGTTTGTTTCATACCTTCTTTGTGCTGTAGCTCGTATAAGATTTGTGATTTTTGCCATCTGTCGTAGCTCGTGTAATTTCACCGCCATGTTCAATAACCACAGGCATCCCAATCTCCACGTTTGTATTTCGGGTTACCTGTGGTAATTTCCTCGAGAAGAGCTCTGTGAATGTATTTTCCTCATAACATGTAACACATATCTTCAGGAATAAAAGAACAATACTGTATGTAGTTGATTGAGTTGTACTTTAAAATTGGGGGAAACTGGGGGGAGGGTGATGAATTCTGAAACATTTTCATTGATGACTTCTGTCTCTCTCTCTTCTGAAACTGGGCAGTCTCTTCTGTTCCTATATCAAAAGAAACAAAAGTCAAATGTTATAAAGGGTATAGGAAACTTGTTGCATTGACTATCATGTTTAAAGCAATTCTGGACTTGGTTGCTTAGAAATCAGACATGACAGTAAAAATCTTGACAAAAAGCAGAAAACAATATACCAGTATATATATATATATATATATATATATATATATATATATATATACAGCAATTTTCATAAATTCTGACCCCCCTCACCATATATAAATATATATCAAACATATATCTAACATTATGGGATGTCATTGCTGATATTTTTTTCAAGTTGCCTATCATCAAGGCCTTCTGAAAAAAATATAGGTAGAGGTATCCCATAATGTTTGATATATTTTTGATATATATTTATATATGGTAAGGGGGTCAGAATTTTTGCAAACGGCTGTATATATATATATATATATATATATATATATTTGCAAAAACAAGACCAAAAAAATTTAGGCTGTGTTGTAGAGTTATTTTACTTGACCCGTGAAACAGAAACTATTAGTTGGTGTGTAATACCAAGATAAACACAAAAGAGAACAAAATAATTAGAGTGTAATAGTGTGTAATACGCTACTATCTATTTCACGGGTTAAGTAAAATCACTCTATGATCTGTTTGTTTTACACAACCTACATGTAGTACAACATATATAAGCTTAGCTTGGCTCATCAGAAACCATTGTAGTACATTTTGTACCAGTCCACTGCTTATGTACCGATGAAATCGAAACTTGTGTGATTATATCCTTGAAATATCAAATCAGTTAGCAGGGGAAGGATACTGTCCGAAAGTCTGAGCAAACTGGGTCTCATCTCCTAGTCAAAGATGGAGTGTTGGCTTATCTTTCGAAATATAAAAGTTTATAATAAATTTATAAACAATAACAAAAGGCTGACAAAATGAAGGCTCCTATTAATTTAGTACCACTTCAAGCGTACTACATGCATGTACACCGAACTAATTGCAAGCTTCGACTCAATATTTTGAGCCTTGATTTATACAAGTAAAAGGGCGAAGTAAAAAACTAAACTCACATTTTAAAAGCTGACAAAAGTATTCAACTCCCATTCATAGCGCCGTTTCGTGGGGCTGGAGACTGTCGCTTTTTTCCCTTTCAATTGCTCTGTGGCGCTTTTCACACAATTTTATATAAACTGTAGAAGGTAATTCATCCCCGTGAGTGAACAACTTGCTTTATAATACCCGAACAAAACGCTCTTCACCGATCGAACCGATTCAAACAGCTCTCTTAGAGATGATCGCTCGACGGCAGCTTGTGCGAAATGAGCCGATTTTGTGAAATGGACCAACGTGCTTTGCGATCGTAGCGCCAACACCACCTGGGCTACAACACAAAGAAGGTACGATACAAGCTTCTTACAGTTGTTACTTGCCTACTGCATCAGAATCACGCAATGGACTTTGACCAGTTCCAGGCCGGATTGTTTTCGTTGGCCAATCAGAACGCCTGAACATTGAAAGCCGTTTCTGCGCACGCGCTTGAATTTATTTGATCGAAAAGCTAGTTGTTACGATCACTGCGATTAATTCACCCACTGCCTTGCTCCCTAGTTTTCAACAACAAACAAAATTGCCCATGGGCCGTTAGTTCAATGGATCGAAGGTTCGAAGATGATGACACCGAGATTTAAGCGTAGTGACACTGATCGACAAAGAAATGGCAAATTATATGGGGACCGAAGCCTTGATGAAACCATAGAGGGCGAAATCGTTTGTGTGATTACGTAGAGAGCTCCTAAAAAGAATCCTATGATATATAGCTGAAATACAATTGTCTTTCTTGTAGTGATTTCATGTTATTGGCCGTAAAGTCGGATTCTTGGTAAACGTATTATTAAACGTATTATTAAACGTACAACACATATTTTTCTTGCCATGTTTTCCCATTTTACAGACAAGCCCGCCAAAGCGAAAGAGACTTTCTATCAGCTAACTGCTGACGATTAAGCTACGTATAAAGCTCTTATAGAATTGCAGATGAATATCGATTGTTGCCTCCTGAGTGAGTCAGACTTTATACAGTAATAAGGGCCTGCAGGCCCTTGTTAAAAGTCTGACTCACTCAGGAGGCAACAATCAATATTCATCATGATCAGCTGCAATCAATATTCATCTTCAATATTATGATTAGTGATTTGTTTCGTTTATATTTGGATGCTCGGACGAGTTCCAGCCCTCTTTTAAACCGGGCTCAGGCTCGCCTCCATATGCAGGCCCTTTAATAAACGGATTGAGTGGATTTTTCATAGGAAGTCAATTGGGAATCGATAATAGAGGCGGTAATTCACTGACTATTGTCGATTACTTTCGATAGTCAAGTGAAAACTGCTCTAATGAAATGTGTTAGTGATTTGTTTAAGCTTGGGCATTTTCCAATATTCAACTCAACATTCTGTTTCACGAACCTTTGTTCCACCCACCCCCACCCCTCTGGAATTTCCTCTTTTTTTTCATACATTTGATCTCCTATTATAACAGACGCGTGGTGGGGTATGGAAATGTTATGGAATCACACTTTCAGAGCACCAGTGCCGCCGTTCACAAATGGTAACATAATATTTTTTTAAAGTAAGCTTAAAGGAAGTCATTCAACCAAGATGCATTGCGAGCTCAAATTTCTCGATCCGCCATTTTCGGTGCCCCCGATAATGGCTCTGGAGAGCTTCTTGAGATATTCCATCGGTCTCACAAGGGCATACCAGTTGATTATTTATAGTGGAAAATGTTCCTTATTTATTAGATTTTGTGTTCAGTCATATGTTTCTGAATTTTCACCTGCGAGATAATTAAAGTAAGTAATAGTGAAATGTTGTGTTGATATCTGCATGAGCAGTTGTAAAGTGGAAACCTATTTCATAAATGTTTCTTTCCTGATAAACGAACTATTAAAGTGCCGCTGGGCGCTCAGAAAACTGATTGATCGATATTTGTTTACCCAGTATGTCCAATGTGCGATTAACGGAAGTCAAGGGGCTTTTAAAATGACACAAACCGGCTGAAATTCAGGCTAACAAACAACATATGGATTCGATTCTTCAAATTTGATTTCAAATTTGCATATTGCATTGGCAGGTCAAAATGTGGCGTGGAGAGCGCATGGACCTTGAATACAAATAGAATGTGGCAAACAGTACTTCAACATCTCAAACCAGCATTTTCGCAGGGACAACCTAGCTCCTTTTGTTTCGACTACACGTGTTCTCGCATGCACAAGCCTAGAAAGGAAAGAACTCTAAATGGATAATTATATCGTAGAATTGATTAATTTCCTTGCCACACGAGCTGTATCGCTGGAACTTGGTCCAGAAGTTGGACAAGTCGAGCATGAGATCGATTGCTAGCATCACGTCGAGGAATTTTGATCGTACAACCGTAGTATTTCCGCTCATTCTATTGTATTTCTTCAAGTATAAAGGCAACCAATCTCGCCCATTCAGTTCAACAACCGATATCACATTTTCTGATTGGCAGCTGTCCGATTTCCAGTAGTTTCCGGTATGAAAACAATAACAGTGACTCGCAATACATCTTGGTTGAATGAGCTCTTTAAGCTTTATCATGTGTTATTAGAGGATACACAGATGGATGGCTTCATGAGCGCGCACAACCAACTTGATTGGATATTTTCATAATTCAGTTAGTTTGCGATTATTATATAAAACAAACAGATTCCATTCTGCCGTGCATCTGTCCTCTTGTAGACGCACAGATGACGTCACTACGTGAAGAGAGCATCAGTTACGCCGCTCGACTGCGTATTCTTTGTTTGTTCATGTTCTTAGGTCATCTGTCCATCTATAAGAGGACAGGCGCACAGCAGAATGGAATATATTCGTTAAATAGAATATTGAGCATCACTTTCTTTTTCTTAAATAATAAAAAGCCTATTTTCGTTCATTGGCTTTTCAAAATTAAGGGTTGTTTCCGATGTAAAGTGCGACAACATTTTCCATGTCATTATAATACCGAGTAGATGAGCTACTCCCATATCAATAAGATATTAACCAAGACAGGTCTGCAGAATATTGGCTCACAATTAGTTGGTCAAATCCTCAGAAACATTGAAGAACAAGCATGACAAACTGAATTCCTATAAACAGTTAAGCTTAGGGAGGTGAACATATTAGTTCTTAAAGTTATACTGTACATCAGTTATTTGTTTTAACCAGCCGGGGTGGTGCGGGGAGCCGGGGTTGTGCAGTAGTTAAGCGCTTTGCCTGTCACTCTCAACCAACTAGGTTGCATTATTTTTTGTAACCCCCCCGCAACATTCAACATTACAGTAAATGCTCTAATTGCTTTTGTAGCCCCTGGGGGACTTATTTCAAAATTATCCTTGGAAAGGGGGGCCTTGCAGTTGATTTCACATACCTTTTGCCAATGGGTTCCATTGTGATAGAAAAATGATGGGCATTTGACGGTTATCATAATAGAGAGGGAAGCGTATTTCCAAAAAATATGATACCGTCAAAATCCCAACATTTTTCTACCAAGATATGGTCACATTTAATTAGGAGCCTCCCATTTCTTGTAAGCATGGAAATACAAATCCAACTAGCAATGTGGCACATCACGTTCGCGTTCCCTCTCATAACATTTGAAATCCAGTAAGGCTTATAAAACTAAGGCAAGGGAGGGGGGAGGGCTTATTACAAAACTTTGTGTGTTTGGTTTTGTGAAGTAAATTTCTTAATCTTTGTTCATTCTATTTCATACATATATGTACTAAGATGTCACTGAGCCTGAAATTTCCCATCCCCCAAACAAAAAGAGGAAGGAAACAGCTACCAGTGCAAGCATTTCAACAAGTAACAAACTGAGTCATACACATGTAGCTGCTTTGCAAAATGTATCAAAGGAATTAAACTCAAGATGTGTGTGAATAAAAAAAAATAGTGAATGATCATACTGTAGATACATGTAATTGCTATTCAAAAACCTTGTAAGTATACATGTACATGTAACTTGTTGATCTTTGTTATTACTTAATTAAATCACAGATGTCACTGAGCCTGACCTTCTCAGCCACAAAGCAAAAAGGGCAGGAAAACAGCTGCCAACACAATCGCTTCTATAAGTAAGACTGTGTCATATACATGTACATGATTGCATTTTGCAACTAAACTATACCAAATGCATGATAGTCAATCATTCACACTAAAGACCTGTGAGCTTAAAAATGTACTGTATTTCCTCAAATAAGTCCCCCCCTCAAAAAGTGCCCATGGCCCTTTTAGTCAAAATTTGAAAAACAGTCAAACCTCTATTAAGTGGTCACGCACCAATTTATTGGCCAGAGGGTCCGTAAAATAATAGGAAATTAAATGAGGAAAAATGGCAATTCCGGAGCGGTGGGTAGTTGGGTCATGAGGACAAATTAATTCCCTCCATGGTAGGGGTATATATGGATATTATCTGGAATCATACCAGTCCTGTGATAATATAATTATACTAATGTAGCCATCAGGGTCCCAAAATACTGTTTATAAACAGGGTTAAAAATTGTGTTTAAGAATACTTGCCTTTAGGCAAATACGATCTGAAAAGCACTTGTCCAGAAGCTTGGACTCTTGTACAATAACAAGGGTGCTTAGTAGATTTCTCTACAGCCAGCCAAAAGCATCGTAAGATGAGCCAGCTTTTTGTCATACATTACTTCTAAATTTGGTCAACACAAACTTTGAACAGTACAAGAAACAGGACATTATAACATAAACAAACCATATTACTATCTTATTCAGGCTAAAAAAGTCAAACGTATGAATACATGATCTATTTAAAAAATTAAATGGGGAGATGTTTAATTTTGAGAAGCGAAAGTGTTTCTTATTTGAAAGGGCAAAACAGAAAAATATGTTTTACAATGTAGATGCATCTTTGTGTTTATATTATAAAAACAATTACTGTATACTTGTATATTCATTAAACACACATTTTTTTATGTGCTATAAAAATTATTTTAAAGAGACAATTCTGATGAAATGTATTTCAAAGGAATATTAAAGTAATAATCTTGAAAAGTAAATGCAGGTGTTTGTAATTTCTTCACTTAGAATTTACGGAAAGATTCAGATATTGCGTATATAATTGTCAATGCAAGGTTCTACGTCTCAAGCATGTTAAGGCATGGTTTGAACATGAAAACGAGGCTACAGCTATTTTGTTGAATAGTCACTTGAATTTACTCAAATCCTAGACCAATGGTGGTTATAACTAATCTCAGCGTTTTTAGTCGTCCTAATATAAAATGTTGGTAAAATGTCACATGACCAACCAGGTGATCACAAAAAGTTGAAAATTTAACTAAAAACGGGATGGTACATATTGTATATTTTAAGTAACGATTTTGTGTTTATCTGATTACACTTGTGGTTGACTTTAAAGATCAGTTAGGAATGGTTTACCCTGATAGATTGTTAAGGCGAAAATATAGAAAGCAGGTCACGTGACCTATTCTTGGAAAAAAAAAATCCCATTTATATCCTCTTCAGTGATAAAAAGTCAACCATTCCGGACACATTCTCATATCCCATAACAAGCTTAACATTTCGAACCGAAAATCTGAAACAAAACAAAAGCCTCCACCCCATTTTGATTTCTTTGTTTTATCAGCCTTAAGGTCACGTGACCTTCAAAACACCAAAAGACCGATCCTTAAATGTTAAGACACACCATTACAGTATTATTCCAAAGTTATAGGGTATTTCATACATAAATGACAAAGATAGCGAATTTTCAATGTTTTATTTTAACTGCTCAAAAACCAATGCTTGAGTGAGGATTGGTCGTCACTAAAACCTGAAAATGCCCTAAAAAGCTGTTAATATAACATGAGCAATCCCAGAACATTCTAGAAATTCCTAAGCCATTCTAGAAATTCCTAAAAGTCTATTCTTAGATAGTCCCAGCATTTCCTACAAAACCGAAGGAAATGTAAACGGTTACTCCTCGGATTTCACACAATATCCTAGAACCATGCATCGTAAATGCTTTGTCATGAAAATCCTAGAACATCCAAGTGTCCAAATTTACAGTGAAAATTCACACCTCAAATCCTAAAAAATCCTGGACAATCCTAAGCGGTTCTAGGATTTGAATCTTAAGATATCCAAGGATTATCGCAGAAGATCCTAAGATATCCAAGGCTTTTTTTCCCAAGGGAAGTCTTTCGAAAGAGAGCCTGATACTCCGGTTACAATCATACTGGATTCAAAATTTGATAAAACACTGAGTGAGTAGTACGAATGTCGTTACTTAATAAAAATGATGAAAACCATCTACACTCGGCTGCCAATTCTACTCCCTCGAAAGAAATTAATATACTAACATATGTTCCTTGGAAACACTCATAACATTTATTATAACTAAACAAACACTGGAACTTTGAATCAACTTTCTTTCTTATTAGATCGGGCGCAAAAATGTAAAAACTGTTACCTATTAATACATCCTAAGATGTAGAAATTATCGACTCTTTATAGTACTCCAATGTATAACTTTCAGCTTGGGTGTCTTGTAATATATGCTTGCAATACACATTTAACTGCCCCCATGCCGGAATTAATAAATGCTGAATATCATTAACAATAATATTGATTTATTCTTCTCTGGTTTATTAAACTATGTTCAATGCTTTTTTCAGCTGTCTTCGATTCATTTAAAACTCTATTGTGTCCAGGAAACTATCCTTTCGCAAATAATTGAACAACTCAATACTTTATTGTTATGGTAAAAGCTTTCTTAATCGACGGAAGAAAAATATTTATATACAAATGTATATAACTAGTATCTGTCGCAAGGAAGTCTGCAATGCCAAGATTCGAGGGAGCGAAAGCTAGGCTCGTCATACAGATTTGATTTCAATGCTCGAAATATAATATGTGGGATGATCTAAACTTTGAAATCGCGATACGGTGGTAAATGGTTTTACAAAAAAGAAACTCGGAATCTTCCTGAGTTTTATGCGTTCTTCCAGCGGGATCTAAGTTTTAGTAAAAAACCGGATTCATAAACATATGGACACGATTTTGCGTTTCGGGTGCTGGAGCGTTGAACATGAGTAACAATACTTCATTCAGTCGTTCCTTGCGTACAACTGAAATACTGGCTTTGGAGTTAAGACTCCGCTCTGTCCCTCTGATAGCAACAGAAACGGGTATTCTATTACTACTAATAGTCACCGCTCTGGTAGGGAATTCGCTCGTGTGTTTAGCGATATATAGAAATTCACGGTTGCGTACACTTCCGAATTACTGCATCCTTTCCCTCGCCTTATCAGACCTACTCTTCGCTCTCTTGGACCCTACATTTTCCGTTGGAGTCCTGATAAAAGGCGAATGGTTCTATGGCAAGACATTGTGTGAATTCCAGGCATACAGTATTAACGCATTGGTAACAGTTTCAACGAACACACTTGCAGTGACTGCCATAAATCGGTACTTCCGAATCGTCAAAATACATCTATACAGACGGTTTTGCACTCAGAAATCGACCATTATTAGTTTAATCGTCGTCTGGGTCATTTCAGGAGTAGCTATTGCTATAGCTCTGTTATCGGATATAGCATATTCCGGCTTTGATGCGGGAAAAGCCTGCTGTGTTCTCTACTACGACTTTCGTCGGCCGGTGTCGAAATACTTAATGATAGTGTTTTCGGTTCTTGTTTTAGTAGCACCCTTGGTAATAATTATTGTGTGCTATGTCAATGTTTTCTTTGCTATTCGACGCCATGAAAGTCGAATTCGCCCAAGACAAGCTAAGCCGAGACGTGACCTTAATGAGGGAAGGCAAGAACTGAAAGCCTCGAATGACATCGCAAGTAGTATCACCGGAGAGAAGAAGGCAGGTGATACAGACGTCGAGAAAGAAACAAAGATGAACATTGGCTTGATTCAGGCTAATGATAAAACCGTCCAAAATAGAGAGGAGAATGAGCCTAGTAGCAGTGGTACAATAATAAATCGCATCAACAACGACGCAAAAAGAAAGGAAATAGAAGGTACTGTTAACAGAAGCAACACAAACTGCAACGGCAGTATTAGCACCATGAACGGTGATAGCAAAAAAAATCTGAAAGAAACAGATCTCAATGATGTCTCCTTAGAAAGAAAACTCACAAAAAGACGTAGCAACAACGTGGAAGAAAATATAATTCCCAGAAACATTGAAAATGGCACAAACAACGTGATAATGGCAGTAAGTAAACGCAAAAGCTTGAGTGAAAAGAGCGTCAAAAAAATAACTACTAACCCAGGAAGCCTTCGCGATGAAAGCAACATATCTACTCCAAACCTAACTGTCAATGCTCAAGAAATCAAAATTTATCATATGCTACTTGTGACAGTACTCGGGTATCTGCTGTGCTGGATTCCTGTGTTCATACTAACGTTCTTAACCGGCACTGCCATTGCTAACAAATATCGGGTGGCTCACGTGATGTATAGTTATCTCGGGGTGGCAAGTAGTGCCATAAACCCGATTATCTACGGCATTATGAACCGACCGTTGAGAAATGAATTCAAGAAAATACTTCGATGGAGCCATTGATTATTGACTACACAACTGAAAATTGTTATAATAATTTACTTTATAAAACAACCCACAGAAAATACGCGCTCTGATTTGGTTTAAAGCCGGGTTTCTATAACTCTATAGAAACACGGCAAATAGCTGTTATTACGGCTGAGCCAAATAGTCAGCGGTTTCACCCATCAGCCCTCATGAAAACGAGGCTTTCGGGTCAACCACTTCAAAATGGTACAGAGATGGAGTCAAGTCGAATGGAGATCACCAAGAAGATGATGCCCCAAACGTTTATTTTCTAAAGAAAAGCAAGAATAAATGTTAAGCGGTGTCTGTCCTTGGCCACTGGAGTGATTTGACGGATTTTTTTACAAGCCTTGTCTTCAGAAGCCTCTTGGGTCCGTAAAGTCAACAACTCACGCGATAACAACTCACGCGATAACTCCTCTTCGCATTCAGCCTTATGAAATCGTTTAGACCATCCTTTGGCCACTCAGCGTCTTACAATCGCTACTAGTACATCGAATGAAGAGACAGAAATGATAAAGCAGAGTAAAACGAGGATATTTCATTGAAAATTTCACTCAAACAAGCTCAAAGCTGAAACAGTCTCAAACAAGTCGATGACCCGATAAGATGGGTGAAACCGCTGACCGTTTCATGGTATTTGGCTCAGCCGTAATAACAGCTATTATGCCGGCATCGTGGCCTTGAACTCAATTGGAAACTCGGGGAAATAATTCCTTTACTTTTCTACACAACGAGCCAGAGATCATCAGAAATCCAAATCAGCGTGAGGTCTGGTTGCTATGAAGTGACGTGACAGTTTAGAAATCGAATAGTATTTTGCGGTTTTGTTTTATTTACCTTTTAAGTGAGTATGACAGTTAGGTGAGTAAAGCTAGTCCTGGCTAATATCAGGGATGTAGGGAAGTTAAATTTTGATTCCGGTATGCATTGTTTTATTTCCAAGTCCGTATTCACAGCCAGGATGAATGTTGAAGCTGTGCGCAGAGTATTTTGCTTCAAACTGACCGTCGCTATTAGTATTTCTATAGCTTGGACATTTCATCAACAGGAGTACAGATAAATCTTGGGAGCAAAATATATATGAGAAACCGAAGGATTTTGCGAAAGACTAGTCGATGAGAAAAATGGTGGGTTTCGCAGTAATCGACTCTATCTGGATTACACAACGGCTAAACCAGTATTGCTTCTCCGCATCAGCTGCGCTATTAGGAGTAAACAATTTGGATTTATGCCTTGGATTGAACGTTAGTGACTTTGCGAAGGTGGTAGTGCTAAAAAGTGGCGTACATCTACATGGTAGGAAATTCCCGCCAAACCAAGTCTTATGATTGCTTACACAGAATCAGCTAACTGCAAGGTTTTAATTGAGAAGCAGTCACGAGGAAACGTTGATCCTGCGAGACGAAATAAACAAGCTCAAGCTACAGATTTCGACCCAAGAACACTTCGGTACTCCTAACTCAGGGTTCAAGCGACGGACATAATAGACCGGAGTTGGACAGCCTTCTAAAAATGCCGCCAATTAAATGAAAGCTAAACAGGACAGAGAAACGTGACAGTGGGAACCGAAACACCATTTCAAAGAAAACCTAACTATTACTGAGTTATAATGCTTATATTTTTTACATTAGAAAGGAGAGAATCCAGTAATACTAATATTTCAAGCTATAGTTCTATATCCCCAGTTGGTTCATCCAGCGGGAAGTCCTGGCAGCTTAATTAGTCTGCCTGAGCGCTTCAGGGATATAGAACTCAGTCATTTCTATCTAGCCTCTCCGGCAAGATAATAATAAGATAATAATAAGATAATAATAAGATAATAATAAGATTGATTTCAAGTTAGTTCTATATCCCTTAGTCTGCCTGAGCCTTTCAGGGATATAGAACTCTTTTTTTCTAGCGACTACAAAAAAATATGTTGTAGGGGAGAGGTGGGTGAAATTTATTTTTATTTCTAAATCACCCCAAAAAAAACTAAACCCCTTTTTTTTATGAATCCCAAAAAATTAAAAACTCCCTTTTTAGAATCTTGAAAAAATGTACCAGGTACTGGTTCAAAAAAATGGTACTGGTTCAAAAAAATGGTACTGGTTCAAAAAATTTGTACTGGTTCAAATATATTTGTACCAGAGGTAATAATTCAACCACAACATATACACCTGTTCGTTCAACTTCCTCTTCCGTGTTTCATAGAGTTTTCGATTGCAATAGGCATTGTACCAACCGCCTCACTGGTTAGCTCAGTTGGTAGAGCACGGTCTAGAGTGCGGGAGGCCGTGGGTTCAAATCCCGGCCGCGTCCTTGGGCAGGGACGTTTATAAGCCGTTGGCCTTGTCTCATTATACTTCTAATCAGTATTTGGAGGGTACGTGAAAGAACCTGGTGTACTACTCGAAAAAGAGATGGGAATTGTCACCCGGTACAGCAGCCTGGCCATTGCACTAACCCCACACTCAACATTGTAAACTGCGTGGCAGCTATTAGCGCCGTAAAGCAGTCCGAAATAATTCACTGACGGGATATGTTAGTAATATGTAAAGTGCCATGAGACTGTGGTGATATGGCGCTATATAAATATGGCCATTATTATTATTATTATACCATTCTATATGCGCCTGCCCGACAGAGCGGAAAAACGGAGCGCATGCGCACTAGCCACTTCATTAAAAGTGAATCAAGATGGCCGCCGAGCGGGAGTGAATTGGAGCTCTTTTTCAGGGACCTCTCACAGCTCAAGAAATACCACGATTACCTTATTACTTCACACGATGAACTGATATTCTTCAGTGACTTCTCTGAGCCCAAATAACACATAATCCAGTTCACTAAAAGGACGCTACAATTGCTCGTTCAACTCTGTGTTCAAGAAAAACGAACCATTTCGAAATGTTCATATGCGACTGGAAAAACGGCAAAAATAAGAAAACTTGTGAATATATAAGGTTTATACTTCGGTAGAGAACTAAGAAGGTAATGGTTTTCAACATATAAAATACCATATTCGAGATTTTCATACCATTTTTCAAACGAAGCATTTGAAGTTACAGTAGTGAATAGACTGTCTACAGCAGTAGAAATCCTGGAACGACGATCATCACCAAAGACTGTAAGTAAATCTACAGAGCTATTATCAGGAAATTATACAATATTTCACTTGATTTGGTTATTATGGTATTACATATCGGCATTTTGACGAATTAGTTGACTGATTTACCAATGCAAAGAAAACAAATTTTCATTTTGTTTTAAAATGAAGTGTTGTATAATAGTATATACATGTAAAAAAAACTTAATATGTTATATATATTTGTTCTGTTTTCAGAAAGCCAACAATAAAACATAGTTGTAACCGAGTATAAAATAGTTTTGTGTTCATTTAATTTTGTTCATGTTAGAAGTGGGTGACACTAATTATGTTGTGTGGGACTTTTGTGCGGTTGTGTATAAAGGAGGAGGTGCATGGTTGGTATATGAAATCAAGCGCCTCCATGTGGACTTTCTCACCCAAGGTTTGTGTTTGCTTTACACGAAACAGTACTTCTTGTTGTCCCCAAGTACAAGCAAAGTTAAACAAATACATGTGTAGGATAATTGAAAGAGATATAAATAGCCTCCATAGCAAACTACATGCACTGTTTATAATTGTAACATATAGACCCATTCGAAAAATGGTGTCAGCTTTGGTTGTAATGAAATGTTGGTACTAAAATAAACACTGTCACTTCAGAGAGCATGCAAAAATGAGTACGTTTGTAAAATTTAAGGAGCATGGCACCAAGTGTTGCGAAGTTACCGAGGTTCAAAATAAGAGAGTTTTGTACGAGATTCAGGACGTCAGTACTGACTAGCCTCGTTTTCATGTTTCTTCAGAGTTTCAAACGTTGATTGCTTTGTAAGGATATATTCTTATGTTATCAAAGAGCTACATGTTGCTAACATGAACTCGCTCTTTCATATAGGCTAGTTAATTCTTCAGAAAATATTGAATATCAATATTATGCAAATTAGCGGCAGCCATTTTTCGAATGAGTCTATATGGTACAACTTAACAGAGGAAGCACTACACAGATTTTAAAAATGTTTTTGGTTTAATGTTTTTAACATTCAGCAGAATTCTCTACTATCTTGCTGAGTTTATATCCAACCAACTGGTGACATAACACAGGATGCAATAACTTTCCACAAGGGTTAAGCCTTAAAACAGTTGAAACTGTGTGTATGTATCTCTCTTTATTCATTTGCCTAATGTTACTAATACAAAATAATATTTGTACAGGAATCTATAAGCAATTACATATAATATAATTCATTGTTAATTTCTTTGAAAAACTTGGTAGCTCCCTCTTTCATGAGCCCTTTTTGGAGTTACACAGAAACTACATTATTAGCATAATTAATTAATGCAGAAGTTCATTAATTTTCAGTGTAGAGCTCTGTGAATATGCCTTCAGTAATAAATGTATGTTAAAATACAAATATAGTATGTGTAGCGCCTATACATGTATATACAGCTATTTCAGGCTAATATAAGTGCAATGTAGATACATGCTAGTTCTGGAGCACTGGCTGTAGCCAGGTTATTTTGAAACCCCTGTGTGACGATTTCCTGTATGTCCCCATTTTCTGTACACCTGTAGTATACTTATTTTATGAAGTGTGTGAACATTAAGTGAAGATTATTTTCTGAAATTATGTGAAGGGCTAATCTAAGAAACATGTCATTAATAATAAGTGAACATGTTCTTAACTTGATTTTTTAAATGAAATTTGTATGATTTGATTTGATGGTTTGCACTCAATCCCCAGAGATTCAAATGACAAAGGGCATGCATGGCGGCCATGTTGGTGTACAGAACAAAAGAAGCTAACGAAGAATCTATTGTGAACTGTACACCAACATGGCGGCTATGATGTCACGTGCAAAGGGTCTATTATGTGAAATTATTTTAAAGGTTAACTGTGAATTGTGCCTTTGTTATAATTAAGTGCTTACAGTGTACATGTATATATTATTTTATGTGAACTTATTTCAGAGGTGAATCATGTGTATATGTTTGAATTGCTAATGCAGTACCTAATGAATCATATCAAGGCAGGAAGAGGGTCAGCTTTTTATTGGATAATTTTGAGGAAGGAGGGGGAAGGGTTAGGTGCTCAGTGAATGAATGAGATAGTCTAGTCTGTATAATAAGCACAATTAATTTGGGAAAGGACAGCAATGAGGGGAAATATGTTGGAATGAAGAACATGTTTCTAGTTTCCAATGGCTTCCATTTTATTATAATAATAACAACAATAATAACAATCAGACAGTGTGTATCAGTAAAGAAATAATTAATTAATAATAGTTCTATTATAATGATATTGATGCTAATAATCTCTGCTTATGATCATGCATGTTCATTTAAAATCAACATTTTTAAACATAAGTTTTAAAATGCCAAGTGTGCATTCTGTATTAGGCAGACCCTTTTAAAATGGCTGCTATAACCTAAAGCTCAGGGATGCTCTGATGGCAAACTCTTTCTGAATTTAAAGTTCACATACAACATACATAAATATGTAATTTATTATAATATTAGTATTTGGATAGCTACAAATATTATTTTGTCAAAAATTTAACTTTAAAAAATTAAAAACCCTTGTAATTTGAATTAACATGAACATGCAATGTACGAGTGAGCAGAGATTCTTAGTATTGATAATAATCATTAATCAATTAGTTATATGTGATGTTGTGTACTGTTTAAAACACAAACAGCAGTGTTTTATCAAGTTTAAAAGTTCGAGGGCGAAGCCCAAGAATTTTTAGACTTGATAAAACACGTGCTGTGAGTGTTTTAAACGGCTTCAAAAACGCTTTAAGAATGCAATGAAAGAAAGACGCACATCTCAAGGGAATGGTTACTTAATGAACCATTGAACCTTTGTATTCACAACGCCATGCAAAATATTCGAGTAATCACCGCCTGCAATTACGAACATCTCAAGGGAATGACATGAAGAAATTACCATACTATGTTGTTTGAAGTGGCGTTTCGCAATCGGCAAGAAGAATCTGCACTTGAAGGATTTGGTGTCGTGGTTTACCTCGATAAAGTTCAAGACTTGGAAAGGGATGTGACTGACATGACGGCAGACTCTAATTTTTTGACTCCGGCACAAAATATGTAAGTTTAATGCACGTTTTTATAATTTTACGGCTTTGAGTTTGGTTTAATAATTGGAACTAAACAGTGGCTCGGTAAACAAGTAATGGTAGTTGGATAACTTCATTTTAAAAATATTATCTGTGTATCTCGGTAGTCTGCTGATATTAGTAAATTTAGTGCAAAATTTATTATCTAGGTACCTTATGTTCCGTGTACTTTTTGCTATCTTTGGGTCGTTATCAGTGAATTCTTAATTAGGATGAAACTTTATATAAAATTTCATGTTCATTAATATTCTTTATATAAAACGTTCATCCTAATTAGCAATTCAGTGAGAAAGCTGAAACATCAATAGAAATTCCGTTGTCTCAATCATTAACCCCGTTTCCCTCTGGGACAGAATTCAAATCCCTCCGCGGGCCTTTTAGAATGATGAGATTTTATCAGGTATAAAGGAGCATGCACGTGACTGATTTGCTTCATCTGATTGGACAAAATGCTCATTAATTATTCATGAGTTTTTGAAGCACATGTATCTGATTGTTAATGTTAGTATCATGAATGAAACCTCATTAACCTCCATAGCCATCATGATTTTCCTTTCCCAAATACAGTATCAAACCCACATATTAAACTGAATCAACTATCACATTCTTTCAATCAACACTTACAATGTTACCCTTCCTCATTCAAAATTTGAGTTACAACACCAACACATACATGATTTACTTCTAAATTTCATAAATAGTTTTTGCATATTTTAAGAGAATAACTTATTTTTAATGTTTCATAGATACATAAGTGTTCTTGTTTTTGTGGAGAATAAAGATGAAGAGTCAGTGCTGAAAATCATAAATTGTTCGAGTCTTAATTCCATATAGATGTGTTCCTTCCAATGCTGTTAATATGTGGGACCAGATAATTATGTCATTTTTGTCTACATTAAAAATAAACAGGTTAATTTAAAACACTTAGTCTCAAATAATGAGAAAATATATAGATGAAACCTGTATACGTTTGTGTTTGTTTTCATAGTTTGCTATATTTGCCTGACTTTGCTTTTGTTTGGGAAGAATAGAGATAGAGAGAAATAATGGTGTTTGAAGTCTGTATTTCAAAACAAGTAATCTGTATAACCAGGTGCTCCTTTACATTTTCAGTCCAGATATTCCAAAACAGCAAACAAACACTGAGTGAATTGGGAAGAGAATCAAGTTTTACTATTTTACAGGAAAATAAACAAGACCAGAGGTACTGCTTCTTTGCTTGATCTGCATAAAATGTGTATAAAAGCATTTTTATGCAAAGCTTAGCTAGGTCCACATGCAGGCTCTTGATATGCACCTCTCTTACAAAACCACACAAAAATCCCACACAACATAATTAGTGTCAACCCACTTCTAACATGAACAAAATAAAATGAACACAAAACTACTTTGCCAAAGGCATTCGATCACAACTATGTTTTATTGTTGGCTTTCTGAAAACAGAACAATTATAACATATTAAGTTTTTACATGTATATACAACACTTCATTTTAAAACAAAATGAAAATTTGTTTTCTTTGCATTGGTAAATCAGTCAACTAATTCGTCAAAATGCCGATGTAATACCATAATAACCAAAATCAAGTGAAATATTGTATAATTTCCTGATAATAGCTCTGTAGATTTACTTACAGTCTTTGGTAATGATGCCGTTCCAGGATTTCTACTGCTATAGCGATACTTACTGTTTGTAAACACTGACGTCATTTATATATTTGCATATATAATGTGGTTGGCAAAAAAACCTGCGTGTTTGTATGACTTGTATGGGAACTAGCGATTTAGGCCTCACAAAATACATCTAAAGTCTCAATTCTGATTCCAAATCTTAATTCTTTATAAGACTTATAAGCTAAGAGCATATAAGCTTCGATGAAAGGGCTTGCTTGCATTTTGGAAGGACAAGAAAGTAATTTGGCGATGAATAAGCACCGACCTGTGATATTTTATAAGCATCTGACTGGGTTCACGCTTCGTTTCTGCCAACCACAGAAAGCAACAAATGTGGCGTGACTGGCCTGTGTGACGTCACAGTAAGTATCGCTATAGACAGTCTAGTCACTACTCGACACTACTGACTACTGTACTTCAAATGCTTCGTTTGAAAAATGGTATGAAAATCTCGAATATGGTATTTTATATGTTGAAACATTACCTCCTTAGTTCTCTACCGAAGTATAGAGCTTATATATTCACAAGTTTCCTTATTTTTCGCGTTTTTCCAGTCGTATATATATGAACATTTCGAAATGGTTCGTTTTTCTTGAACACAGAGTTGAACGAGCAATTGTAGCGTTCTTTCTGTGGTCTGGATTCTGTGTTATTTGGGCTCAGAGAAGTCACTGAAGAATATCAGTCCATGGTGTGAAGTAATAAAGTAATCGTGGTATTTCTTGAGCTGTGAGAGGTCCCTGAAAAAGAGCTACAATCCACTCCCGCTCGCCGGCCATCTTGATTCACTTCAGGATTCACTTTTAATAAAGTGGCTAGTGCGCATGCGCTCCATTTTTCCGCTCTGTCCGCCTGCGCGCATATCCACCTTCGCTTGTTTGTTTGTCGATTTACTATTATTATTTGCCTCATGAGCTGCTGTTATATGCGTCACACATGTCGGGTTTTTCGAGTTGCTATAATTATTATTTGCCTCATAAGTTGCTGATTTTATATTACCTTTGTCGATTTGTTACATTATAGTGTTGCTGTTATTTACTTCACTAACATTGGGTGTGTCGAGTTGCTATTGGTATTGGTGTCTTAGCCTCACAAGCATCGGATTTAGTCGCGTTAATGTTATTTGTCATGCCTGCCACTTTCCTTTTTAGTGCGGGTTTCATCCTAGTGGAGATCTTCCTTAGTTTGGGTGTTGATCTTAGTGTGGGTTGCGGTAAAGGAGGATATTCATGTCTTCCCATGATGCTCTGCTCGATCTGTTCTTCGACTCGTGGCAAAAAGTAAACATGGCGGCCGATGGAGAGGCCAATTCACGCACATTTTTTGTCGTGGCTTTCAAGGACATAAAGTGAACTATGGTACGTATTACCATACAGAGTTTCCTCGAAACCTGTTCTGGCACGTTAGTGGTAAAGGTCTTCACGCTTCAAGTGGCTTTTCATGACGGGCTATTTCAAGTGGTGTGAAGGGTATTGCTTTTATCTAATCTATTATTGGAGTTTTTAACATTACATATTAACAGAAATACCATTGAAACCCTTCATGTGACGTAAACTACGAAGAAACCCTAAGAAACCCACGTTTTATTGACCCGTGAGCACGAACAAAATCATGAAAATGCTTGTTATAAATGAAACTTGTGTAAAGAATGCAAAGGTATCCTAGTAGAATTCCTAGCTCGTTACACATTCATGAAATATTATTTGGCTAATCCAACATTTGTTTCAAATCGAAGGATCATAAAAATTGCCAAACCATAGCCGACAAGTTTATATATAATGTTCAGCTAGTCCGTTTTGCATTCAAATGAACCGAGTGCTTCGTCTTTTCAATGCCAATAAGAGTTGAAATTTTCGTATTGTGAACATTTTCCGTACGTTTTAGATATTTCCTGTATTACTGAGTAAGGTAACCAATGTGTATATGTTCTGTTTAGGAAAAAAGCCTGCAAAATCTACGAGTAAAAAGAGACAAGAGAAATGTTGCTTTATTCATAAGTTAAAAATCAAAATTAATTAATAAACATATCACTGATGTACATTGTATTTCTGATTTATAAGCTTGTTATCTTACAGCTAGCATTTTATATATTGGTCCATTTTGTTGTGTACCCAGGCCCAACCTTTAGTAAACCGTAATTAGTAATAATGGTAATAAGTTTTTCTTTTATCTTTAGCAACTTGTCACCATCATCATGTAATATTTCATGTGCACCTTAAACGATTAGTATGCAACTGCCAAGTTTAAAGCTCTACTAATAAAGCTATTTATTAGCTATTACTATAGCTATGATTGCAAGACTGGTAATGCTTTCTTACATTGCTCAGATAATTTTGCTCAAGATTCTCTGGTTTTCCTTCCTCCCTTCTGTTTCGAATTGCAATTACCTAGGGGGTACTTATGTGATCAATACGGGAGGTATGTTCAAACCCTGACCCTGTTTGACCCCAAAAGGGAGCTCCAAAACTCTGATTGCCCTACTTTTTGTGACCCTGATAGCTCAAATTGGCTCAAACCCTGACCCCCCCCCCCCCCCCCCCCCCCCCAGGACAATTTAATAGAGTCCCTGACGAGTGTATGATGTCGGTCGGTCATCTCTAACCGTCGCCAACTGGCCTCTCTTGTATAATGGCCGATAGGAAAGTTACTAAGCAAAAGTGCTATCTCTGGATTACAAACTCGGATGCCGGAATAGTCGATAACTACGAAATCTGCCAGCAGGAATACCACGGCAAACCTGGTGGCCGTTGTAAAAAAATCGATACTAAAGAAGAAGCGGAGGCCGCTCTAAGGAAACACAACGAAAATACCGCCCAAAAGGATCTCACCAATACACAAGAAGCCGCTTCAAGTACTGAAGATCACCCCAAGAAAAAGCACGCCGCCAAAGCCAAGGAAACGAAAAATCACGATGTCGGACATGACCCGCATTATGAAGAACTCATTGAATTCAAATGTATGCAGCAGGCTTTCAATGACAAACTGGATGGATTGCCTTTACCACCTCATTAACCATGGAAATGACCGAGCAAATAATCGAGCTGAAGGACACTGAATGTACGATCAAAAATAAAATAAACACTGAAGGATGACATGGAACATAAACTGAAGAGAATGGTAAGCGAGCTTAAGCAAGAGATTTCGAAGAAAGAAATTAAGGCCATCAATCGCGAGATCCACGAAATAAAGTTGGCTCTCTCTCTCATACAAGCGGAATCGGGAGATAAGGACGAAGGTATGGTCTCAGAAGAGGATGAATTTGCCAGTACCACTGGCGAGTTCCCGGCTGAAGAACATTCCTTTAATATTCCGGTGTACGACTCTTTCCAAACCCTACACACCGTTGAAATAAGCCAACAAGAAAACGGCCCAAATATTGGTAGTATCGTCGTGTACCGTTGAGATCCGTGGGGAATCACACCTCGCGCGCTCGGTGGGTTGTCGTACCGCTATTATAGTATATATTATACTATAATTGAATATTTTATGAACATGCTAATGAAGTTGATATAAATCTGGTAAAAGAAACGACTCCAATCAGCGAATGCTCTCGTGGTCTAATGGTTAGGGTTTGGGTTGGTGGTGGGTAAACCATTGCATTGATTCTTAACCGGCCCGGGTTCGAATCCCGGTTCAGGCGGTAATTGTTTTTATAGTGAGGATAACATATAATCGTTCTAAAATTTCTAAGTGTCGATTCCGATGTTCGTATAAAATTTCTGAGTCTCAAATTATTCATAGCGAACGTGGGTAACAAAGGGAATTTTATGACGCAGTTGGTTCAACGGTACACGACGATACTACCCAAATATTGCAGTTCCTGCCAAGGAATTTTCACCAGAATCAATGAAAGAGACAGGATCATCTCAGGTACGTCTTCCTTGTCAAGTCGAAAGCACCCCAGCAAGCAGGAGAAATAGTACGGAAAGATCCATTTTAATCCTATCTGACTCGATCTTAGGGGGGTTATTCAAAAACGTTTTGCTCCTACGCACTACGTAAACAAGCAATACATTCCAGGAGGAACTCAGGAGCTGATTCAGCATCTCGAGGGTATGAATGACTCGTCGGCCTATGAACACATCATTATACATACAGGAATCAATGACATAACCAGATTACAACCACAAGTGATTAACAAGAATTTAGAAACCATTGTCACCAAATCCTGAGAGAAATGGTCAAACTCCAAAATACTCCTGTCAGGCATTGTGTACTGCAAAAATGATGCCCACAAGAATCAACTGATTGACGAAATAAACGATCAATCCAAATACCTATGTGGATCAATGCAAGGTGTCACATATGCGGACAACGGAAAAGTAACACTCGACAATAATGGAGACATTGAGGAGTCCATGTTTTTCGACAATGTACACCTCCACAACAACACCGGGACAAGGAGGCTGGTTGCAAACTTAAAGGACCATTTGGCCTACGAACTCGCTTCAACAGAGGGAAACCCTATCTCAGGAAGAGGGGGAAAAGCGGACAAAACACTCATGCGCACGCCGGAATAAGCGAAGGCACCCGACTAAGACATCAGGGAAACCATGCCGAACACGAAGCCGGAAGGTATCGAGATCACTTCGAAGCCCAAGAACGAAGGTACAATGAGCATAGATACCTGGGTCAAGAAAGAAGCCATCATTACGATACCAGATGCCAAGATCAAGAAGGCAGATTCCACGACCCGAGATATGAAATCCAGGGACGAAGACCTCTCGACGGTCAACATCTAGAACAAGAAAAAGGTTACCGTGATCATAGACATGAGAATCAAGAACGAAGACCAAGCGACATAAGATACCTAAATAGCCCAGAAGGAATGTACAGCAACAATCATTATAACCGGTATTTAGAAGATGCCTTAAGAGTTATTTCTCAATACTTCACTCCATATGAAAGTTCAGTACGGGCGTATAACTACTGACTTAGCCCTATTGCCGTACATAAGCCATTAACTTAGAACGTACTACAGTCTTAAACGTAAATCTTCCAGTGATTTTAATTAGTTGCAGTCATTTTTAGTAAACACATAGCGTAGCTAGTATCTCTCTTATTAGTTTAGGTCATTCAACGAATCCAACGATTTGCTGTCCAAATCCAACGATTTGCTGTCTAATCCAGCGTCAGCTATAGTCTAAATTATCATTTTACATCGTTACCAATCATGCCTATAGGATCACACGCCACAACCAAACAGATGCTACAGTAAGTTCACTTCGCCTTGGTGTCTGGAATATTCACGGGTACAGAAATAAAGATCTAGGAAATAAGTTGAAATTAATTGACGTTGTCAACATTATCAAACGTCATGACATTTTTGGAATTATAGAAACTCACGCAAATAAGGAAGCGGACATATCGATCGATTCGTTTAAAGTGCCACTGAAACGAGTTTAGGAACTGGCCTTGATGGCTGAGGGGGATGCAGTCTTGGCAAATTCCTTTTTGCTAGAAAATAAAAATCAAGTAGCAAGTCAGAAAATATGCCCCCACATCTAGCAGCTGAAAATATATTTTTAATGGTCTACTCTTATTTAAATGACAAGTCTCTTTATATTGTTTTACTTATGTCTGGTGCCATTTCCTTTTTTTTATTTTGCTTTTGTTATTATTTTAATGTATATATATATTATACAGCCGCGTGCAAAAATTCTGACCCCCCATGAAAATTATATACTTATATCGGTTGCATCATGGGTAATCCAAAAATGTGCTTTTCAGTTATTTTTCTAACCAAAAATATATCGGTAGGATTGAAAAATGTACGAGTAAAACATTTTTAGATCATATGGGTCCATCAGTAAAAGAAAACAAATGCTATTTTCAGTTTTAGTTGTACTAATTTATTCCATGCGTTTGCCACTGGGTCCGGTCGACCGAAACGCTGCTATGACTTCAAGGAACTTACTGTATTCTGAACTTTACTTTCTCCACGTCGCACTAGCTAGGTTTATTCTATTTCCCTAAATGAGGCTGAAGTATTCACTAAATTGCATTCAAACCTTCCCTCCATATATCATATAGGTCAGTTATAAAATATATCATATATCATATAGGTCAGTTATAAAATATATTATATATCATATAGGTCAGTTATAAAATATATCATATCATATAGGTCAGTTATAAACTATATCATATAATATAGGTCAGTTATAAAATGTTTCATATAGGTCAGTTGTAAAATATATCATATAGGTCAGTTATAAAATATATCATATAGGTCAGTTATAAAATATATCATATAGGTCAGTTATAAAATATATCATATAGGTCAGTTATAAAATATATCACATAGGTCAGTTATAAAATATATCACATAGGTCAGTTATAAAATATATCATATAGGTCAGTTATAAAATATATCATATAGGTCAGTTATAAAATATATCATATAGGTCAGTTATAAAATATACCATATAGGTCAGTTATAAAATATATCATATAGGTCAGTTATAAAATATATCATATAGGTCAGTTATAAAATATATCATATAGGCCAGTTATAAAGTATATCATATAGGCCAGTTATAAAATATATCATATAGGCCAGTTATAAAATATATCATATAGGCCAGTTATAAAATGTATCATTTTGTTGGTTTCTACATCAAGGACTCATTAAAATACAAACGAAGAAAGGATATTGAAAACATTTGTCCCGAGTTTGAACATCTTTGGATTGAAGTTGAAGGTCGCAACAAAAACAGCAAGTTGTTACTGGGAACTGTTTATCGGTCAACACGAATCTTATCAACTAATAACTGGATGGACAAATTTGAATCTTTTCTTGGCTATCTCACAGTTCACTGGGATGGTCTCCTTCTAATAACCGGTGACTTTAACATTGATGTTTCCCACCCACTCAAGCCTCTGGCTAGACAATATACGAACTTATTGAACTCAATGGGGCTTACTCAACATGTATCAAAACCAACTAGAACTACTCCTCATAGTTCAACAATTATCGATCATGTGATTTCGAATTCACCTAGCAGAATTACCCACAGTGATGTTCTACCATGCCCTCTGGTCAGCGATCACGATGGTCCATATGTGTGCGTGAATGTGAGAGTCAAACGCTTTGAGCCACGTCACAAGTGGATAAGGTGCGTACGTCACCTGGATGAGGAGGCACTCGTAAAAGATATATCTGACTTGGACTTTAAATCAATATATGAAAGTAACCATCCTGACACCCAAGTCAATATTCTTAACACTCTGATATGTGAATGCCTTGACAAGCACATCCCTCTTCGTAGAGTCAAGATAACTCGTCCTCCTGCACCTTGGATGCACACGGATGCCATCAAAAATCTCAAAGTGCTTCGTAATGACCTTCGCTACCTAGCCCATAACTCCAAGTCACCGTTGGTTTGGGAGAAATACCGCGTGACCAGAAACGAAATAAAGAGTGAGATTAAGAAGGCCAAAAGAGAATTTTATCAGAAGGCCCTCTCCTCCAAAAAGCCTAAAGACGTCTGGCGAGTAATCAACCAGATTATTCACCCATGTCCAAAGAAGCTAAATATGGACCCAAATGAACTTAACAAACACTTCTCTACTACTGCACAACGAACTCTGAATGTTGGCACAGATCACACGGTGAACTTGGAGCAATTTATCTCATCCCTAGACAATTCCACTAGCAGGGGATCTGAGTTTGTTCTACGATCAGTGACACCAGATGAAATCTCCGAAGAAATAAAATCTCTCAAGTCAGACTGCTCTACTGGCTATGATAATATTCCAGCTAGGTATATCAAATTGGTACCTAACGTGCTGAATACACCCATCGCACATATAGTCAACACCAGTATAGAGCAGGCTACTTTCCCCTCTCCCTGGAAAGTAGGAAGAGTCGCTCCTATTCCTAAAGTTGAGCTACCTATTACTTTAGACGACGTACGACCCATAAGCATTCTTCCTGTGTTATCTAAGGTACTGGAACGAGTCGTCTTACGGCAACTACTCGTCTTCATTGACAATGCCAGCTTATTGGGTGAATGCATGTCAGGGTTCAGAAAAGGACACTCGACTACAACACTCCTAATGAAAATACGGGATGATATTCTGTCAGCAATGAAAAAGAGTGAAGTAACCCTTATGGTAATGGCAGACTTCTCCAAAGCGTTTGACACTCTTGACTTTACAACTGCTCTTAACAGGTTCCATACTTTTGGATTCTCTCGTGATGCCCTAAGATGGATTGCTAGTTACCTATCAAACCGTAAACAATATGTACTTTTAAATGACTCTAAATCTGATATCACAAGCCTTAGTTTTGGAGTTCCTCAAGGAAGTGTCTTAGGACCCGTGCTGTTCAACCTTTATGTTTCTGATCTGAGCGCCACTTGCCATATGGATGTGCAGTCTGCCCAATATGCTGACGACACAACATTATACCAACACAGCACTTTATCAAATCTTGATAAGTGTGTCAACAACCTGAATGCCACCCTTGATAACATCTCACCCTGGGCGAAGTCAACAAATCTAGCACTGAACCTGAAAAAGACCAAGTCTATGCTCTTCTCCACCCATCAGTTAGCTTGTCACCATGACCTGAAAAGTGTAAATCTACCTCTAAAGATTGACAATACTCCTCTTGAGCGCAAATACAGTTATAAACTCCTTGGCACCCACTTTCAAGAGAACCTAAAATGGGACGAGGCTGTTAAACATGTGACGTCTTCCTGCTACGCAACACTATCAGTCCTCAGGAAAATTAAACACTTCACTCCATACACAATCAAAAAGAACCTGGTACAAAGCCTTATTTTATCTAAGCTCAACTATAACAACACAGTCCTGTACCCACTACCATCCTATTTGGAATCAAAGCTTCAAAAGGTTCAGAATGCTGCCATTGGTTTTATCACAAACAAGTACTCGACAGAAGCAGATGCCTTGAAATTAGGCTGGCTTCCCATGCACGAACAGTCAATTTATAATGTACTTCAACTAACGCACAAGGCAATGAATTGTTCAAATTGGCCTAGCTATATTAAATTAGAGAAACATACCCATACTAGAATCTTAAGATCTAACTCTGCACCTAGGTTACTTGTCCCTCTAGAACATGGCACATTTCAGGATTCGGCTGCAAAACTCTTTAACTCACTAAGTCCTGAAGCACGATCCATTAAGCCATATAGGCCTTTCCTTAAGGAGGTTAGATCACAGTTGCTGATACAGGCTAAAGACAGACTATTATAATTCATGATATGGTAGTCTGTAATTTTATTAATGATTATTTTATTAATGATATATATGTATATATACTTAGACTTCAACTTTAAATTCGTAGATACATATATATTTATATAACTAGTTTACTTCCAAAAACAACCTATATTAATGTAAATTATAATTATATCAGCATTTCTATATAACATAATCACACAAGTACTGTATATATATATATATATATTAACTCTTAACAAATATATATTGTAAATATTTTAATTAGCTCTCAACAAATAAATTGTAATATATTTAACTCTAGACGGATGAAGAGCCATTCATGGAAATGCTGTCTAATAAACCTTTATTATTATTATTATTATTATTATTATTATAGGTCAGTTATATCATATATCATATATCATATATCATATAGGTCAGTTATATCATATATCATATATCATATAGGTCAGTTATATCATATATCATATAGGTCAGTTATATCATATATCATATATCATATATCATATAGGTGAAAAGCCACTTGAGATATTGTTATATGCCAGTTATGATCAAATTGTACTCAGCCTTGTTTAATTGTTAATTTTAGGTTCTTCAGAGCTGTTGCATACAGGTGGCTTGTGTGATGGATCTTTAGCTTTATGGGTTGAGACAACAGTCAACCTCTACCAGCCTGTATATGAATGACCACATCAGAAGAAAATGGCCAACCAGCCATACTAAATATCTATCTGCAGTAGAAAGAATTGCATGAACAGTGTCTATTCTACAGTTGTATTTATTTCTGTAAACAATGGAATGTTCTCCCTGATAAATAATCACACCCAGTAAGATAAATAAACATACAGTCAATCAGTACAATTCCAGTTCTGCTGCTCTATTAAAGTCAATTTCGAAGCAAATTTCGAAGCCAATTGATACATTTTTAAATATCTACATGTACTATAGTTTGTTGTAAATTTGCAGCTACACCTGTAGTTCAAAGAGTAAGGGGTGTTACTCTGATTTCACAAAAGCTGTGAAATGCAAAATACTAGCAGTTAAGTCACTATTTTAAGCAATAATATTTTCTTTCATTTCTATTATACAGGGAGAAGACAAACACAAGCTTTCTATCAACAGAAACATGCAATTGACAAGGGGCACTAGCCCAATAGAAAGCAAGAGTTAGCCTTCTATCTGCACGTGTCAGAATAACACAACCCCCTTTCAACATTTGGATTGTTAGTTTTGAACCAATTATGAAAATGCAAGTTTACCCATAGTAGGCAGTAACGGAGTTATTCTAATAATATTAGTATCAGATGCTTATTTCACAGGGTTTGTGAAATCATTCAAGCATGGAAAATTTCATTCCATGATTGTTTTATTCCATTTTACATTTTCAGCATGAAAAGAAAATCTGGCTCAAATTCATTCAGTCAACACTAAGTGTTTTGCATGATTTGGTAAGTGTTGTGAGGTGTACTGCAATTAAATTTCGTATCATTTGATATATACCAAGTAACTAACTTTATTTTGACACAGTGGATTCATCAGGATTTTCATCTATAAAATACAAATAACACTATTTCTAAATTGCTACCGTAAGTTAAAATATATATAGACAGTTATTTGAACCCCTCTTCTCCGAAAAGTTACATTATACAATTTCAGGAGTACTACTTAGGACTACTGAACTTTTAAAATTCTTATTCTCCTGAAACTTTTATGAATATCCATTTGGGTTATGGATATTAGCTGAATTTTACATATTGATGCCAGAAACTAGAAAATATGTTTTGGTGCTTTGAAGCTTCCAAGGGATGACATTGAGTACAATACATATTTAGGCATCTGTTTCGATAGGGCAATGGCTGCGAGGATGGCTCCTCTTCCGCTGTCCTCATTTATTACATGTTGTAGCCCTTGTTGATCTGGTCCCTGACCCAGTAGTAGACATTTATTTGAGAAGACCATGAAGCCTGTAGAGAGTCCTGTTCTTCAGCTGAAAAATAATTATGTTTATGGTGTTATTATTATATTATTTGTATTAATTATTTTTAATGTTACAAAAAAGGATTGATTATTAAACAAGGGTGATTATTAAAAGAAATAAAGTACATCCAGAACAGGATAAATTTCTGTCCAATCCATTTTTAACAAAGCAGGCAAAAAACTATAGGTGTGAGTGATGATTAGACTATTTTTAAATGTCATTACGTGGAAAATTAACCTTTAAACCTTCAACATAATTTTCTAATGAAGCATTTATTGAAAACTACAGATTATTGTAACTATAGTGACAACACACTTATTATTTCAATAAAAAAACTTAATTGATTGTCACTATTTTTTCTATCCCATTACTCACATGTGGGATACAGTTCTGGTTCCTTTTGTTGCCTCTTTTCATAAGCTGAGACTACTTCAGTTTTTTCTTTTCCCTTCAAACATTGTGTTGAGGGGCTCTGCCTGGCTGTTGCAAGTTTTGAATACTTCTTTCATTTTAGCCACTAGCACTGAGAACAGCAATCTACATATCCTGAGAAGCATTTAAGATGGAGATATATAATTAAAACATTCACAACTATCATATTGATATTTGCAGATAAGAGTAATATTGCAAATAACATTCTTATAGAATTCAAAACAAGAAACATTCAGTAATTTAGAAAAATAGCATTTTATGCTTTTAGCAACCAAATAAATGTAATGGAACATTTAAAACACTGAAAAGCACCATACAATATTTTCACCATTGTAAATAATTCAAGCTATTCCAAACCCCCTTTGCCAGATAAGGGCTACATGATAATTAATATCAATATTTTCTTAAATATTAATTTGCTACTTGAAATTCTTTTTTTGCCAGTTTTTTCCTACTTTTGTTCGTACTAAATGCAACTTACTGTATGTGGGTGGCTCTTTTATTTTGGTGTTTGTAATGAACGTAAATTACCTATAAAAGATTAATTGCATTGCGTGACTTGTTTACTGTAATGTAATACGATACTATCAAACGTGATAAGCAGTACACTTGACTCGACAGGTTTTGGAAAATAAACGAAAACTAGTCGCTAAAATTAATCGAAAAGAATTTATATAAATATGGATAATAAAGCCATAGAATGCTAGGGTGAAGTTTCAGAATTCAGGGATATTTTTTGTTTCGTTGTGTGGTTTCGTAATGGCTCTGAAGTCGCACTCATGGCCGACGTGTTCGAACTGGCCGTCTTATTCTTCGCCCGGGGCTTTCTAATAACCCCTATTCCCCTCAGAAGCTTCAAATATGAAACAATCACAAAGGCGAATTACTGAATGGTTTATTTTGGAAGAAAAACAATTGAATTGATCATGCGTGTGCGGTATTGTTTTTAATTTACAGTCTAACTACACTTACTTGTCTCCTTTGTCGCTGGCTTGCTTCATCTTCATTGATTGGCACGCTACTGAGTCGCAAGGCTGAGCCATAACAGTGTCTCTAGATGGTACAGAACCTTTCCGCTTGCTTGTCGATTCAGGAACAGGAGCTATCTCGGAGATCAAGAGTCTTGTAAAACATTGTCATTTGGCTCGAAATCAGGCCGATGTTTTCGGACGAAAGCAAGCCATTCTCTTCTAATTTTTACATCATTTGGCAACATATGCATCGATATGTTAGGCAAACCGCTCCTATTTGTATAAGTCCGGTTATTTGGGACACCAGCCACGCAAAACTTCACCATATTGACCTCGTGAACTTCTCTGTAATTTCTCTTATGTGTGCGAGTTTCCTGGGAGTACCACGACTGACGTCACGAATTTTAATTAGTGTCGCCAATATGGCGTCAAAAAGGCCGTTTTGGGCGATATTCGAGAGCCAAAAAAATATACAATTTTTTAGTTTTAGTCAAGAAAAATAATCATTCATAAGAGTTTACTGACAGGTAAATCTTTCTAGCTCGAAAAAAAATATTTGTTTTCGTTTCAGTGGCACTTTAAGTGTTATACTAAATGTCGAGAAAAAAGTGGGAACAGGCATTATGGTGGAATCGCCGTATATATAAATAAGCCAATAAGTAGTGGGATCTCGTATGTACCCAATACAAACAACAACCTGATATGGCTAAAACTCGATAAAATGTTTTTTCATCGAACTAAAGATATTTATATCGGTACTATTTATTTCAGCCCTGAAAATTCGAGTATTTCAAATGATCAAGATTACATTACAGATCTCGAAAATGAAATACTAGAGTTCTCCAGAAAAGGTGAAGTCTTATTACAAGGCGATCTCAATGCCCGCACCGGTAATTTACAAGAGTCCGTTATGTTTGATGATGACAGATTCCTAAACTTACCTGAGGACTATGAAATTGATATTAATATGGATTGGAGATATTCACAAGATCCTACATGCGACAATAGAGGCAAATTACTAATAGACGTATGTACAGAAAACCACCTCAAAATCCTGAACGGCAGAACAATAGGCGATACCAAAGGCAGAAAAACGTGTTATCAATATAATGGCTGTAGTCTGGTGGACTATGCTATAGCCCACCAGTCAATCATGCCAGGCATACGATATTTTAAGGTAAACGATTTATTACAACATATTTCTGACCATTGTCATCTATCATATGGCCTTAAAGTACACACAACGAATAACAACCCACTCTCTTACGATACTATAAAACATTTCAGGAAAATCATATGGAACGAGCTCGAGGGCGCAGCTACAAAAATCCCAGAGCTCTTAAATTCTGTTCAATATCAATCAGCTTTTTCCAGGACACTCCAACTAAACGGAGAGCATTAGGATGTAAATAAACTAACACGAAATTTCACCCATGCAAGCTATGGAATAGTTTTCCTGTCACTGCTACTAAATCTGATACATTACCAAAATTTAATAGATTTTGTAGGAAATATATTAAAACTAGACTCACTAATGCTAATGAGTTGAAGAGCAATAGGTTTTACTGACTGTGATGTCTAACGATGTTTCTAGATCCATCCCTTAATACATGTAACCACCTTACGTTTACATTGTATAATTCTAAAGCTATAGTGTTTATATTTTATTCAATGTTTTTTTCATATCTTCCCAATAATGTATATTCCTTTTTTGAGTAGTTAAATAATTATCTATTATGTCTTATAATGTAATTATATCATGTTTCTATCTTGGCATATAATAGTTAGGAGGACCAGATTGGAAACAAGTGTTAACTTTATCTGCATATCCTCATTAAATAAAGTGTTATTATTATTATAATTATTATTATTATTGTTGTTGTTGAACTGAGTGAAGAAGCTGGTTTACGCTACCAAAATCAAACGAAAGGAAACTATGATGCAAACAAAGACTGGTTTGACTTGGAATGCACAACTGAAAAAGAAAATCTAAAATCTTTAGGACGCCAAGTGTGTAATGCTCCAAAATGCGAACAACTAAGAAATCATCTCTTCACTAAAAGAAAGAATTTTAGAAAATTATGTAGGAGAAAAAAGCATGAAAACCTTAGAAAAAGAATAATGGGGATCGATTATAAAAACTCGAAAACAGCTTGGAAACAAATACATAAATTGTTTAACATAAAAAAGAAACAGCAAAAACAATCGTGTCCAATAGAACCTCGAGAATTTTATGAATATTTCAAGGAGTTGAACAAACCCAATAACGAATCGAGTTGTCTAGATAATCCCCAACAAGATAGCGGTGAGGGTACTACCAGCAGGGAAAGTGAACTGTTAGACTTTGAAATTACTGACGAAGAAATCGAAAATGCTATCAATAAATTAAAATACAATAAATCACCGGGCAAAGACAATATCCTAAACGAAGTAATAAAAAACGGTAAAAAGCAACTAAAACCACTACTGAAATCGCTTTTTAATATTATTCTATCATCAGGGGAATACCCTCGAGATTGGTGTACCGGCTTTATTGTTCCAATTTACAAAAAAGGCGATAAGGACAAAACTGATAACTACAGAGGCATAAGCCTGTAACCCTCACTCGGCAAACTTTTCACCTCTATACTTAATAATAGGCTGTATGATTACCTAGTCGACAAAGGAATACTCAAAGAAGTACAACTGAGGAGGATTTAGGAAACACCTTGGAACAGCGGATAGTATTTTCATCCTAAAAACTCTCATAGACAAATACGTTAAGACTATGCCACACAAAAAATTCTTATTTAGCTGTTTTGTAGACTTTAAAAAAACATTCGACAGCGTGCCAAGAGACAAATTACTTACGAAGTTAAAAAGGGCCGAAGTAGGAGGGAAAGTATATTCTATCATAAAATCAATGTACTCAAATGACTCCTCAGCAGTGGAAATTGGCGATACGATATCAGAGGAATTTAGATGTTATAAAGGGGTCAGGCAGGGGTGTATGCTAAGTCCAACGCTATTCAACCTATTCCTTAGTGACCTGCCTGAATTTCTCAATCAGGGCGATGTGGCAGAATCAGTCGAAATCCAAAATAAAACAATAAGTTGCCTTATATATGCAGATGACTTGGTTGTACTATCAAAGACCGCTGAAGGTCTACAGAAATATCTACATAGAATCAAGGAATATTGCAACCAATACAATTTAGAAGTAAATACCGAAAAAACAGAAACCATGGTCTTCAACAATACAGGAAAGAGAATGAACAACTATGTTTTTAATTACGACGGCGAAACCCTGGACAATGTTCGAGCATTTAAATACCTTGGTTTAACGTTCAGTACGTACGGTAACTTCACACTAGCCAAACAAGAACTGAAAAAGATAGCACTAAAAGCCCTTTTAAACTCCGCAAAGAAATGGGTGACCACTTTAGAACTGACCTAAAGCTCACACTGAAATTATTTGACTCTCTTATTCAGCCAATCCTCCTATATGGAAGCGAAATCTGGGGAGTCGACTGTAAGGGTCCTATTGACAGAGATCCAATAGAGTCAGTTCATGTTAAGTTTTGCAAATGGCTCCTAGGAGTAAATAGGAATGCTACGAATAATGCTTGTCGTGCTGAACTATGCAGACTCCCACTTAAAGGCGAAGCGATATTCCGTGGCATTAAATATTGGCTAAAACTGGAAAATGTGGATAATACACAATTGGCAACCGAGGCCTACGCTGACTCCAGACTCTTACTCAAGCCGATGGTCTGGTGCCAAAAGATAAGAAGCATAATATGTCACCTCGGCTTTGGCAATCTGTGGCTAGACCAGAATAATATAACCAATTACACAGCACTCGCTAGCAAACTAAAACAAAGGCTACGAGACGTTGAATGCCAAAACTGGTACAGCGAGATCCATAATGACTCTAGAAGTAATTCAAATCAGCGAAATAAGTTAAGAACATACAGAATATTCAAGAAATCTTACTAATTAGAAAATTACTTGAAGGAAGTATACAATGTGAAGCACAGAATAGCACTAACAAGGCTAAGAATAAGCAACCACAAACTAGAGATCGAAAAAGGAAGGTATGCAAGACCATACAAACCAATCGAGGAAAGATTATGCCATTTCTGCCTCTCAGAGATTGAGGATGAAACCCACTTTGTCTTGAAGTGCAAGAAATATGAAAACCTAAGGAAGGAATTATATGCTTCACTAAAGAATAAATTTAATATAAATGCGGCATACCGATCTGAAAATAGCCTATTATGCACAATCATGAACCCTGACAGTAGAATTTCTAGTCTTTCAGCAAAATTCATTTATAACTGCTTCAACATCAGAGCTGAAGCTCTAACGCAGTGATGCCTGTTCCCACTAACAGAGATATACATAACCTAATTTAACTGAAATTTATTGGACCCATGTCGAAGTACTTGCATGTACAAAACACCAATGAAATGTGTCTGTCTGTCCGTCTGACTTAGATTTACCCATATATTTTGTGTGCATCTTGAATGTATAGACTGCTTGCTAAAGAACTCGCACGCACAACATCAACATATACTTCCATTACTGGACAATGCTTATGCATCAAATCCAGCTATGTTTCAGGAGCTTTGTAACTACACTAGCTTGCTTTTTTCCCCACTAAATTAGTAATGTATTTGTACTGCTTTGTGGCCCGATTACCCAGTGCTATCCATTCTAGCAATAACTTTCAGTATACAACTTCCATACAAGTTATAATTTCCAATTTCTTAATTTATTGAGTCCCTGATGAAGTAGCATTCATGCTTTAACATGTAGAAATGATCATACTAGTTCAACACACCAATATTTTTAAAATATAAATGGAGATCTAGACCATACAATAATATTTATTTAGTAATTCTTTCATGAATTGGGAATGCATGTGGTGCATAGTTGTGGTGCTCTGTGTTCCGGCCTTAGTTTTGCTAGTCATCTTTACTTTATCTATGATAACCAGGTAGGGAAATAGTGATCAAAGAGTTTGGTCATAACATTCAGATTTAATTACTTATTAAAGTGCCATAAATTGTAAATACTAGGATATCAGGCATGCAGAGATACTGAATTTATTTTTTGAGTGTTTGGCTTGATAACTCACGAGTGAGCACAGTAATTATATAAATGAGTGTTATTTATCACAATGAGAATTCTGTATCTCCAAGCATATAGTGAGCATTTGATTTATAATTAGGAATGAATGAGACTCATTAGGCTTTATTTATGACTGTGTAATACATTGTATGTGTAATAACAATAACCGATGCATGCAATGCACACTGGTTGAGAGAGCCTTTATACTGTATATTGTCAAAGTCATGTGCTTCACATCGAGGTAACAAGAAGTTGAATCAGACAAAATACGTTTTGGTCTGTGAAGTGATATCTCTGCCGAATGCAAGAAACTAAAAATAGTTTTAAATGAAGCTACTATTTATAGTTTTCTGTTGTAAATGATGCACTTCGCGAAGGACATGCAGGCTCAGCTCTGTTAGCAGTCTGCGGTTTACGAGAATAACCGTTTACTCTACATACGGTGCTCTACGCTACACATTGTAATTAGATCATTTATTGTAATTTTATTTTTCATAGGAAACCAACGTAATTGGCTAACGCTATGTTGGTTCTCCTGGCCTCTATGTTTTGTTTGTTGTATATTTTACTTTATTCTATTTTGTATCTGCCATTATGGGCTTTTATCGCACGGCGGCCATGTTGAGTCCCAGGAGAATAAAAACCTTTGTTTTCGTCCGGTAAACTCGTTCTGAAATCAACCAGTGCGAGGCTACCGGGGCCAAAACTATTGTTTTATCCAAGATGGCCGAACTGCGATAACAGCCCATGGCCGAAGTAAATAAATAAATAAACATGGTTGCTAGGTATTGAATAGAAAGTAGATGCTTCGTTTAAAGACCTTTAATAATCGACTATACTGTGTTGTCACTGGAAAGCACTGATCGAAACGGCCGGCATCACTGGAGATAAAACACAAGAAAACTAGGGTTAAATGTTTCAGTAGAAAATGTCTGTAGATCACAACAGTAATAAAGCAACCATACTGTAAAGTGTGGATTTACTAAGGAAATGAATAATATAGCATTTACCTTAATATGCCATGACACTAGTGCTGCATAATTTCCGCTGTCTCTCAAAGGCAACTTCTCGTCAACTTCTCGTCAAAATTAAGCTTCGCGGGGGGCAAAACGGTTGATAATATGTTTTGCTTGCAATGCATGATGGGAAGACATGAATATCCTGCTTTGGTTGCGGTCTTAGTGTGGGAGTTGGCCCTAGGGTCTTTGGATTTGGCTTCGATAGTTACAGGTTTCCTCCAACGGGCGCCATTTCCCACTCTCATTTAGACGAGCGTGAAGGGAGGATACTATTCGCACCAGTCCCCTTATACAGCGCGTATAAATTAGAGGGCACTAGGGAATAGGCACACAGTTCATGCCGGAAGCTGTCTTGGGAGCTTAGATGAATTAGGCGATTTTTGGTATACTAGTTCCTTTCTCGTTCTTTTCTCCCGCGTCGACCGTGCTCGGGTTGGCCTTATTCCTCCGAGCACGGACGCCATTTCTCGCGTGAAGGGGGCTGGTGCGAATAGGATACTATTCTGGTACTTTCAGGGACATACTGAAGTCTGCCGGTTTGAAACAGCATGTATTGGGAATGTATTGGACATGTATCTAGTCATTGATAGACAGGAGGACCGTACGCTATCCGGCTTTGATATTTTGTCTGACTTACCATCTGACCGCAACGCTGTAATGTGTTTTTTTGCCTTTCTCGGCCGATATCTTCAAAGGCTCATTTCAGGTAGCGCTGGTTACGGGACATGGATACCAATGCCCTGAAATCAGACCTTGCTGACTTTTGACAATTTGCAAAAGAAAGGCAAGAAACTAAAACGTAGAGAGCTCGGAAAAGAGGTGTAGTTACAATTATTTATTTATTTTCCAAAACATTGTGTCGGTCTTCAACCTTTCATTTTGTTGCTTTTTCCAACAAAAATATTGGTCGGTCGGTCGATGATAAAGGAACCATTTTATTGGGTAGTTAAAGCTTGTCTAGTTCACGGTAACGTTTGAGAAAAATAAATTGTATTATTCACGTCATTTTTCCACTTTTTTTCCGGCTCCAAGTGATATGTGTGTTCCCATATTTTTGCATTCCCCTATCAGTGATCATGAGAACTAGTTGTTTATCGTCGTTGTGGACATGGTTAAGTTTTAAGGTTAGGGTTAGGGTTTGAATTAATTTATATTCACCATACTCAGTACATGTTCGTTTCAGTTAATGAAGTCAACATTGCGTCTGACCGATCAATATAAATTAACTCAAACCCGAACCATAAAACTTATACTAACCATTGCAAAAGCAAGCTCCCTGGTAAACAACGAGTTCTCCCCAAACTGGCCCTGTCTACATGACCCCGGTGACCTGACCGGGATCAATTTTCCAACCTGCTAAGAGCTGAAAATAGTTTTTGTTTACATGAACCCCGAATGCCTGTCGTTCGAGGCCTCGGCTGACCCGGGTCAGCTTTTTTCTGCTCGCCACCTTATCCGGTTGATATAATTAGTATGTTTGCGTATGCTCTATATTGACGCAATCTTTTTAGCTCGCCCAGGGTCAGTCGAGCGAGTGAATGAATTGAACATTAATGAATTTTGCAAATTTCCCCCTTCAGTCCTAGTCAACCGTGGATTCGAACCGGCCGGGTTACCCGGCATGGCAGTTGACGGCGGAATATTTTCTGCCGGAAGGGTCAGACCTTGGCAGTGATTAAACCCGGATTGGCATCGAACCAGGGTTCATGTAAACAGGGCATTAGAATCAGGAGAGGGCAACGAGTTCTCACTGAGTGGGAAACACAAAACAAGGGCTAAACTAAAAAGTGGGGAAATGGCGCAATATATATATTTATTCCACGGTTATCCGCACCACATGCCATTCCGCAAAGCATTTCTCCTTTTACCACCACCGCATTTTACCCTATAGAGTAGCTTATGATGTCATAGTGCGCAGGAGCCCATAACCCCATGTTAAAAAGGTGATCGCAAAAAAGGGGAAAATGAACAGGTAACATATACATTTGATTTCACTGCAGTTCCGAACGCACACTTGTCTTCTGTCATATTAAAGGAAGCGGGCAAAGAAATCGCTACAAACGGTCCTAATCCTCATTACTAACCATTTCGATTCTCATTTCTTAATTCTCGAAATACATTTTTTCAGCGGAACGAGGGGAGGGCTTGCTTGAAGACTGCATAGAGGAATTTTCATTTCCAAAACGTGCGACGCTTCCGACTCAACAACAGCAACTTTTATTTGTACCAGAGTTAAGACAGATTTACATGAATGAAATAAAATTAGCTATTTAGGGTACAGGTTGCCTGGAATAACCATAAGGGCTAACCAAGCCAGGCAACCCGTTTATAAAGTAGTCAAAAATTGTAGGCCGGTACAACAACACATATAGGGAATAAATAAAATACGAACATGTAACAAGAAATAATACAATAATTAACACTAGTTTATAATATTAAAGTGCCTATGAAAAAAAAAATCAATCCCGTTTTTATTTTATTTTATTAAATTATAGACTTCCCTTAGCCATTTTGTGCAATTAAAAATCAATTTGGAGAGCACAAACATAATTTTAATTCGTATCGAAGTCAGGTGGAATTGCCAAAATCTGGCGACAATTTTTACGCCGTTAAAGCATGCTAATCACATGCGTGACGTCACTAGGTTTGCGCATTTATGTTCACAAAGCCGATTGCAAGGATTCTATAAAATAAATATGGCCATCTTCAAGGTTTCTCAAAGTATTACATATTTAAATTGAAAACTGGTCAAAAATGCACTTGTTTTGTAGTATTTATGAGGACGAATATAAATGAGTACACCTTGTGACGTCACGCATGTTATTACCATATCTTTAACGGCATAAAAAAATTCGATTTTGGCAATTCCGCCTGACTTCGATACGAAAAAAAAATATGTTCGCACTCTCCATATTGATTTTTATTTCCACAAAATGTCTAAGAGAAACCTAGAATTTAATAAAATAAAATAAAAACCGGATCCATTTTTTTCATTTCATTGACACTTTAAAGTAGAGAACAATATAGGGAACAATAGTAGGGAACAGTAGGGAACAATAGAGCTAGTACCATAATTACAGGGTGTAGAAATATATGCGTCAAATTAGGTACAAGTGAATACAAATTATGTATGGTGAAATTAATACTTCTCGATGAAACTATGCTTAAACTTTAATTTGAAGGCTCTGATTGAGAGGGTTTTAGTGTGGACATCTTATAGAATTCCATATTTTTAATCCTTTGAATCTAATGTTAAATAGACCGTAATTAGTTCTTGCTTCGGGTAGAGTGTAAGACTCTTTAGAGGCGAGCCTTGTATTATAGTTGTGTCTTTCCTTGATTTCGATGAAATAATGACCAAAAACAGATGGTAGCAGTTTATTATGGAATTTATACATGAATATTCCGACATGGAAAGTAACAAGATCAAATAATTTTATTATCATGGTGAGTTTAAAAAGTGGACTCGAATGTTCATCAAATTTAGAGAAGGTTATAACTCGCACAGCACGCTTTCGTAATAAAAGAATAGGATTTACGTTGGTGGGGTATGTGATGCCCCATGTAGTTATTCCGTAAATTAGAAATGGATATATACGTGCATAGTAGAGATTGATAAGAACGTTAAGATTTACAAATTACCAAATTTTTGAGAGAATGCCAATACTTTTTTTAATTTTCATTGAGACATAGTGAACATGATTTTCCCAATTGAGGGTGGAGTCTATCAGTATACCTAAATACTTAATGCTATTTTTCTCTTCCAGGAATACATCATTAATAATGAGTTTTACAGTGTATCCTACTTTCTTTTGGGAAGGATGAAAATTGACAAAGGAATACATCATTAATAATGAGTTTTACAGTGTATCCTACTTTCTTTTGGGAAGGATGAAAATTGACAAAGTTAGATTTATTAACATTCATAGATAACTTATTCGTACATAGCCAAGTGCGAACATGCAATACATGTAGCTCATTATTTAAGGTTTTCTCAAGTTGTTCTAAGTTCTCGTGGGCAAAAAATAGATTAGAATCATCTGCAAAGAAATGGAGATCTAATAGTTTAGAACAGTTTTTAAAATCATTAATATATATCAAAAATAAAAGAGGACCAAGGACTGAGCTGGGGCACTCCACAGGAAATAGACAGTTGGTCTGAAGAAATATTTCCAATAGAAGTAATTTGTTTACTATTACTTAAGTAAGACGTAAACCAATCTTTAGCTACTCCTCTGATTCCATAGTGTTCTAGTTTTTCAATCAAAATAGAATGGTTCACGGTATCAAATGCTTTGCTGAAGTCTAGAAATATTCCACAAGAAAAGTTACCAATTTCAATTGCCACCTGTATTCTATCAGTAATACTCAGAATTGCAAGTTCAGTAGAGTGGCGTGAACGAAATCCAAACTGTTTATCATATATGATATTTCTTTTCTCAATAAAATTAATTAACCTCTTGTACATAAGTTTCTCTAAAATTCTATTAAATATTGAGAGAAGTGAAATTGGGCGATAATTATTTGGGTTAGTTTGTGGGCCCTTTTTGTAAATTGGCAAGACTCTAGCTAACTTAAATTTGTCAGGAACAATTCCTGTTGAAAAGGAGCAATTAAACAAAGTTTCTAGTGGCTTTGACAAGATTTCTTTTAAAAGTTTTAGGATTTTAGGTGGAATACTGAAAGGCCCTGTAGCTTTCTGTTCATTTAGATTGGTAATTTCATCTTCAACTTCTGAAGCTGTGACGGGGAAAAGATAAAAACTATCATGAGGTAGAGGAGTTCAATATTCCTGAGGTGACTTCCCTGTACAAGGAATAGAACTCGCCAAATTATTGCCTATATTTGCAAAATATTCATTAAAAGCACTAGCAATCAATTTCGGTTCAGTTAGTTCGGTTTCATTTATACACAATTTTGTTGGTACGTAGTTACACTTGGGCTTAAGGGTTATAATTTGTTTAATTCCTTTCCACATTTTCTTAGGATTATTACAATTAAAATAGAAATACTTATTATAATATTGTTTTTTGCTAATTTTTAACACCTGAATTATTTTATTTCTATAGTGTTTAAATTTAGAATGGTAATATATAGATTTAGTTTTTTAGTACTTTTTAAATAGGATATTATTTACATGAATAGAGGTCTTAATTGCTGGAGTTATCCAAGGTTTAGATTTCAGTTTAAGCTCTCTTTTGGACAGCTGTTTGACAGGAGTATTTTAGTATAGATCGATTTCACTTAGGTCACGTGAATCCTAAAAATCTTTATTGCTGATACAAATAAAATCAAGGTGCGTTTTTCTGAAAGAGAACTAAAAATTACGTATTTTTGACAAGTTTTATCAATCTAGGATATTTCTCGCCCAAAATATAAGCGATCAAATGTGCGCCATGTTTACAGTAAAATGTATGGCGGCCAGATTACCAAGTTTCATTAAAGTTCACAATTACCAAGAATTCTTACCTAAAATGTATCTATTTGCATAGATATTCACTTATTTGACATGTTGGTTTGTATTTAGAAGGTTTTTGGCTGAAAGTTGCACTAATTTGACTCCTCAAAATACGTGACTGGTGAGTGCGTGACTCAAATCGCTTCATCGATATCTCCGGAACAAAATGAAAGAAACCGATTACATTTGGTGTGAAGCCGTGCTTAGGTAAGCTCTAAACTGTATCAAAAGCACAACTTGGTAGAGTTCATAGTTTCGAAGTTAGCAATTTGATGACGTCACATGAAATCGATCTATAGACAGAGTCAAACATTTGATTGGAATCAGAACTTGGAGAAACAACCTCTTCCCAATTTATAGACTGAAAGTCCTGAATGAAGGCTGACTCATTGAGTGCTAAAAAATATCTCATTAAGATCTTAATATTATTAGAAAGGCAATTTTTTTTATTGATAATCACAAAATTAGGTAGGCGATCTGTAAGATCATAAATCAAATTTCCACTAATGGCAAAATGTTCGATTGAATTCAGGAAAATGTTGTCAAATTACATTCGTTATGTATATGGCCGGGTTATGATCACATGTTGTGGTCGTAATGTTTTAAACTGAATAACATGATGATAATTAAAAAAATTCCTGTTCGGAAATCATGCCAAAAGAATCATTAGACGCGAGAAAGCACAACGCGTTCAGGTGCATGTAGACCCCCGGGGGGAGGTAACCCTTTCATATACCTTTTACTAAACTTTTCACTTGAGTAACTCCTTAAAATACTTGAATGAATCAGCCGTTAGGTGCGTCTGTTCGAGATATTTTGAAAGCCCCTTTTGAATACTTAAATGACAGTTTTCCCTACCCTTTTCTATACTTCAACTCGTGAAATCCCTAGCCTTTTATATACCCCACCCTGAAAAGGTATCCATTTCGGGCGGAGCCTTACCGTATAGTCCATTATAGGGAGCTCCCCCCACCCACCCCCCCCAGGATGTAGACTTTACGTCAAAAATATAACTCAACAAAATCTGATCTTCACTGATGAAATGCGAACTGGCCAATTTCACAAAGATACTTGATTTCTTTTATGGACTTTAAGGGCACATTTACTTTTTTCTGATCATTTTAAATATTCTACATGTACAAAGTTTAATACTGTTAGTCCTGTTAACTTGGATTCCTGGTGTTTTTGAATTATTTTGCCGAATCGTGACAGCCGTGTGTTGGAATTGATCCATATAAAGAGATCTATAAAGTTTAGGCTGGAAATTCAAGAAAATAGAATAAAAGTAGTAAATCGATAATAATTAATAAGTTTTGCGAAAAACATATTGTAACTACATGAAGCTGTTGTTTTTTTAACTTTTCTTGTTCTCTTGTTGTGTGATCGGCGGCTGACATGTTGACCTTGTAGTTTGGATCGTCTTATGCAAATTTATTTTATCTTGAGGTGATGTTGTGTTATTGAAAATAACTGAACGTGAAAACTGCGACAGAGCGGTGGAGAAAAGGAAATGGTTGATTTCTAATCTCTTTGAATTGTTTAAAGTATAACTTTTAGTGAAATTTGACGGTTTAGCTTGACAACCCATTTAGTGGGCTACATACGAAATTGGTCAAAATACGCTAGACAGTTTTGATTCTGGACGGCAAGCTTTTTGCGGGCCAAAATAGATATTTGAAGACAGAAAATTAGAATGGTTTAGCTATAAAGGCACATCTTTTTTGGTTGAGAAATACATATACCAGCGGAGATAGATCCATCTGAAATTGGCCCTAATTTCATCTTGAGCACGACTACTCGAAGGTATTGTATTCAACGGGTCCGTACGCAGACCCAAAATAATTGTTATGCCTTAAAATAGGGGAAAGGATGATAAATTCAGTACCGAAATAAAAAAAATACTGGAAGAATTGCTGTTATTGCGCACGAGCTTGCTCAAAATGCACAATATTTCCAAATTTTGAATGACGCCCAGCGAGCGTCGGCCGTATTTTGAACTTATCTAATATTTTCAAAAATCAAAAAGCAGTGGAACTTTTAAACGTGATTTTCGAAAATGGTTTACCAATTGTGTTCTTTTGGTAAAATATATTCGAATCTGATTTTTCACTTCTGTCGCACGATTCTCGATATTTACTGACATCCGCTCTTAAATAGTGGTAGAGAGTGAGCAAGAGGAGGTGTAAGTTACGATACGAACAGCCTTTTCTGATATAATAAAATCGGATTCATATGAGATTTGTAAGTTGATGCCCAAATAAGAGCACAATCTTGTAGGTAAGGTAGAATAAGAGAATTGTATAATAAGTGAAGAGTATGTGTTTCTATAAATTATCTGGATTTCAATAGAATGTTCAAGAGATCTTGGAAGTAATGACTTGAATGTGGGGAGTCCATGACAGATTCTGATGAATGATTATACCTAGGAATTTGGTTTCCTGGACTCTCTCAATGTTATGTCCTTCAGATGTAATATTAGTATTGTCAAGATTAGTTTTTTTACGGCTAAGATGAAAGAGAATATATTTAGTCTTATCGGGATTGCATTGCACCATTTAATAACATTTTTAAGTTCAGTATTGACTGTATAGAAAATAGACGGAATGTCCTTACCACTAAAGAATATGTTAGTGTCGTCAACAAAGAGTATAAAGGACAAAAGGGTCGATGAGTAGCAGATATAATTAACGTATATGAGGAAGGAAGACGACCGAGGATGGAACTTGAGGAACATCACACTTTATAGGTTTAAAGCTTGAACAAGTAGTGTTAATTTGGACGCATTGAAATCTGTTTTCAATATACTTTTTTAAGCCAACAGTGGGCAGTTCCACGAAAACCATAAACAGCTAATTTATCCAATATAATTGAGTGGTCAACAGTATCAAATCTTTTTTTGAAATCTATGAATAATCCAATGGTATAGTTCTTATTTTCGAAGGCTTTCGAGATGTTATCGACTAAGTCCAAAATTGCCATGAAAGTAGAATTATTTTTCCGAAATCCGTTCTGATGATTAAATAAAATGTTATGCTTTTTATAAAGGCAAAAAACCTATTGTAGAATAGCTTATCAAGGATTTTAAAGAAACATGGTAATATAGAAATTGGTCTACAATATAAGAATTTGTAGCAATCATCAGCTTTAAATTGGCAGGTGCAACCTTAGCAATTTTAAGTTGATCAGGAACAATACCCGTGGGAATTGAGGCATTGAAAACAACTGAGAGACATTAATACATGATTTTACGATTGAAATGTTGACACCATCAACCCCTTCACTTCTACTATTCTTCAAGGAGTTAACGATTGATATTATTTCAGATTGAGAGGTAGGAAATAAAAATATACTATCATTATAAGATCCAACATTGGTATTTTTTATGTTGGTTGTGAGAATTAGGAAAGCGTTTTGAGAGGGAATGCCCAACATTGACAAAAAAATCATTACATTTGTTAGCGATAATAAAGGAATCATTGTATTCACCGTTTGAGTCTTCATCAAAGATGGTATGGTAACTTAGGCTTAGCACGGGTGACTGATTAAATAATAACAATAATAATAATAATGGTTTAATCACAGCATCTCTACTAAGTATACAAATATTACTATAACTACTACAACTGCTAACTTTATATTACATAAGAAAAGAAAAAAAGCACTATGGAAACTATGGTAAACTATATATACGACTATGTACAACTATTATGTATAAAATGCATGAGAAAAATACTAATGAGTATTATTAGTATTAGCTAAAACTTTATATTACTATGTAAAAGAAAGGAAACACTATGGACGGACGGCAAGCTTTTTGCGGGCCAAAATAGATATTTGAAGACAGAAAATTAGAATGGTTTAGCTATAAAGGCACATCTTTTTTGGTTGAGAAATACATATACCAGCGGAGATAGATCCATCTGAAATTGGCCCTAATTTCATCTTGAGCACGACTACTCGAAGGTATTGTATTCAACGGGTCCGTACGCAGACCCAAAATAATTGTTATGCCTTAAAATAGGGGAAAGGATGATAAATTCAGTACCGAAATAAAAAAAATACTGGAAGAATTGCTGTTATTGCGCACGAGCTTGCTCAAAATGCACAATATTTCCAAATTTTGAATGACGCCCAGCGAGCGTCGGCCGTATTTTGAACTTATCTAATATTTTCAAAAATCAAAAAGCAGTGGAACTTTTAAACGTGATTTTCGAAAATGGTTTACCAATTGTGTTCTTTTGGTAAAATATATTCGAATCTGATTTTTCACTTCTGTCGCACGATTCTCGATATTTACTGACATCCGCTCTTAAATAGTGGTAGAGAGTGAGCAAGAGGAGGTGTAAGTTACGATACGAACAGCCTTTTCTGATATAATAAAATCGGATTCATATGAGATTTGTAAGTTGATGCCCAAATAAGAGCACAATCTTGTAGGTAAGGTAGAATAAGAGAATTGTATAATAAGTGAAGAGTATGTGTTTCTATAAATTATCTGGATTTCAATAGAATGTTCAAGAGATCTTGGAAGTAATGACTTGAATGTGGGGAGTCCATGACAGATTCTGATGAATGATTATACCTAGGAATTTGGTTTCCTGGACTCTCTCAATGTTATGTCCTTCAGATGTAATATTAGTATTGTCAAGATTAGTTTTTTTACGGCTAAGATGAAAGAGAATATATTTAGTCTTATCGGGATTGCATTGCACCATTTAATAACATTTTTAAGTTCAGTATTGACTGTATAGAAAATAGACGGAATGTCCTTACCACTAAAGAATATGTTAGTGTCGTCAACAAAGAGTATAAAGGACAAAAGGGTCGATGAGTAGCAGATATAATTAACGTATATGAGGAAGGAAGACGACCGAGGATGGAACTTGAGGAACATCACACTTTATAGGTTTAAAGCTTGAACAAGTAGTGTTAATTTGGACGCATTGAAATCTGTTTTCAATATACTTTTTTAAGCCAACAGTGGGCAGTTCCACGAAAACCATAAACAGCTAATTTATCCAATATAATTGAGTGGTCAACAGTATCAAATCTTTTTTTGAAATCTATGAATAATCCAATGGTATAGTTCTTATTTTCGAAGGCTTTCGAGATGTTATCGACTAAGTCCAAAATTGCCATGAAAGTAGAATTATTTTTCCGAAATCCGTTCTGATGATTAAATAAAATGTTATGCTTTTTATAAAGGCAAAAAACCTATTGTAGAATAGCTTATCAAGGATTTTAAAGAAACATGGTAATATAGAAATTGGTCTACAATATAAGAATTTGTAGCAATCATCAGCTTTAAATTGGCAGGTGCAACCTTAGCAATTTTAAGTTGATCAGGAACAATACCCGTGGGAATTGAGGCATTGAAAACAACTGAGAGACATTAATACATGATTTTACGATTGAAATGTTGACACCATCAACCCCTTCACTTCTACTATTCTTCAAGGAGTTAACGATTGATATTATTTCAGATTGAGAGGTAGGAAATAAAAATATACTATCATTATAAGATCCAACATTGGTATTTTTTATGTTGGTTGTGAGAATTAGGAAAGCGTTTTGAGAGGGAATGCCCAACATTGACAAAAAAATCATTACATTTGTTAGCGATAATAAAGGAATCATTGTATTCACCGTTTGAGTCTTCATCAAAGATGGTATGGTAACTTAGGCTTAGCACGGGTGACTGATTAAATAATAACAATAATAATAATAATGGTTTAATCACAGCATCTCTACTAAGTATACAAATATTACTATAACTACTACAACTGCTAACTTTATATTACATAAGAAAAGAAAAAAAGCACTATGGAAACTATGGTAAACTATATATACGACTATGTACAACTATTATGTATAAAATGCATGAGAAAAATACTAATGAGTATTATTAGTATTAGCTAAAACTTTATATTACTATGTAAAAGAAAGGAAACACTATGGAAATTTAATAGTAGACCATGTAGCTTTTATGTGTTGTTTTTCCCATTCAAGTTTGTCGTGATAATACTTTTTCCTGGAGAGCTTAACAATGTAGTTATATTTGTTACGATATTTAGAGTACTTAAGCTTGTTTGAAGCTGTAAGGTATTTTTAGGTAATTTCTATAAAGCGTATTTTTCCTATTGCATGAATTCAGTTATCCATTTGAAAACCAAGGTTTAGAATTTGTTTTAGTTTTAAGATTACTAGTTTTCAGGGAGAAAGAATTATTGTAAATTGGTAGAAGAATGTCAGAAAAGGAATTATAGGTCAATCAGTAGGAGAGATGTGTGAGGCAATTGTATCCCAATTGATATCATTTAACTTACGACGAAAGTTATCCATGTCATTTGGTGTAATCTGCCAATTGAGAAGATCATAATCAAGATACATATCAGAGTTTGAATAATCCTCAAAAAGTGCAAAATGAAAGTCAACATCAATAAAATGATTAAAGGGAAATGATTCACATAGACATGCCGGACAAAATTATTATTATTATTAAACATTTTTTGACAAAACCTAAGATAGAACCGCAGTTTTTAATACATCGCACAAATCCACAAACTGCTAGATAGCAAACGCACTTGCACTATGTTGGCTTTTCTCTTTTCTGGTTGGTTACTGCCGTTGTAGCAACAATTAGTTTTGTAGTGCTGGCCTAAAATACCAATTTAGACGATTATATTAATCATCATTCAATACATTTCTGGTCAGTTGAAGTGTCATGTGAAATGTCATGTGCACGCCTACAGTTAGTAAACATGAGGTGCTAACAAAACATATACATGTCAACTTATACAACGTTGTATTAAATTTTCATTATAACCTTTAAATTTTTTTAGAATATAGACCAACCGTCATGCTTTGCGCGCTATGGCAGCCATTTTGTTACAGTTCAAAAGTCGGTTTTGTACGAGCTGTCTCCCAATATTTTGAAAATCATTACAGTCCAGTTGTTTTGTGTATACTTTCAATTTGAATCTGTTTTTGGAAAGTTTCTTTTGTATTTTTCCTGTTTAGTTCGATAGATTAAACAAAAGACGGCTAAGCATCACGGATAGGCCATGTTCAAATGGATTATTGAGTTATATTTTTAATGCCCGTAGGTTAATTACACTTAGTTAGGTTTTCGTTGTTCACGTTCAGGCTCATTTTACAAGTTCGTGAATAATTTAAAAGTAGTACTATTGCCGACCCGATTTCTCGGGCTGCTTTGGCTGTTCACAGTGTCTGTTCAATCCCAGATAAACCGGCACTTGGCTATTAACTTTACTACAGCTTCTAATATTCTTTGGGATATTTCAAAAGAAGCTGACATTCGAAGAAAGACTAGGAAGCAAAAAGGTCTAAGTATTATACTTTTGAAGCCTTTATAAATATTGATTGGATTATATAGGAAAATCACATGCCTGACTCGGTGAATTCACTTTGTTTGAGTGCAATTTTCCGTAGAATTACTGAGTCAGGCATGTGATTTTCCTTGAATCGCATAGTCCAATGGATTACTTGATGATTTATTACTTTTGTTGATATATTGCTAAGTTATAAACAGCGCGCGTAGTCTACAGTAGTGATTCTACTATGAATCACCACTCCTCTAAGTAAATCAGCGTCTTATTTCGCAAAAGCATTAGTGCGATCCAGCTGCGACTGTGCGATTCTATAGGTAAATTCATTGCCTGACGAGGGAATTCCACATTAAATTTCACGCGAAAAACCGATATCGCACGAATCACGAAGCGATTAGTGCGATATCGGTTTTTCAAGTGAAATTTAACGTAGAATTCCCGAGTCGAGTAATGAATTTTCTTTGAATCCCATAGCATTTAGTGATTTACGAAAATAAATAAAGAATATAGTCAGTTCAGTTGAAAGTTGCTGAAATTCCCGCCACGCGCCAGGAATCCATTGCGCGGTAAACTAACGAGCGAATAGGCGGAATCAAGATAAAATTAGACTGAGACTCGCACGAGGTTCAACTAAACTGCAGTCGTTGCTCACAAACGTTTGGTTTTCCGACATCAAAACTGCATTTTTATGCATGAAAACACCGGTATTTTATTGAGGTACACTTAATTTCGATCTAATCTTTAACAAGAAAGCGAAAGTGCATTATAACTGGAGACAAAATTGTGAATGTTTGTGAAATATTTAGAAAACCGGCAGCCTGTTTAAACTAGTTGTCGATAAGTGAAAATCTAAAACCTGACAAACCGAAGAGCTGTATTCTGCACAAGTATACGAACAAACTTATAAGTATTAAGTGTTCCTTACTTTATAAGCAAATTACCAAATGTTAATGCTCAATTTCTGTCTCACAATAAATAAGCCTGTTTTTAAACTGTTGAATGTTACTTGTGTTGAAGTCCACTCGTTTCCAAAGTTTTCCTACCACGATTTTAGTACCGTTCTGTAGCCGTGATTTTCGTCCTGTTTTTACTGTTTTCAGTCATTTAGCTTCTCTATGTGAATATTACATGAATAGCCCACTTCCGCGATATGCTTTACTTGGCACGCACAAAGGTTTCAATACGAGGCTCCGTGCTAAATGAAATTTATTCTTTCCTCTGTGAAAAGAATAAATTTAATTTAGCATGGGGCCTCGTATTGAAACCTTTGTGCGTGCCAAGTAAAGCATATCGCGGAAGTGGGCTACTGATTAAATCAGCAAATCCATGAAGCCCCAGCTTTTCAGTTCAAAATCACACGTTTTTTCTGCAGTTTTTTTGTCAATCCTCGGATCAAAGTCGGTTTGTTCTTGTTCAGTCGAGGGACAAAACATATCATTTCTCGTGAAAAACGGAATAAAAGATATATAATTTTCACGTTCTTTGACTACTGTTAACTTTGTGAATATCCTGGTTTGTAATTTGACCACGATTTGTCTCTGTTCGCGATAATAAAAATAAACAAAATATTTACGAGCGGGCTTCCTGTACATCGTTGAATACAGCTTTCAAACCATTGAATTCCACAAAATATTAAACGCTTCGTTAGCCAATCAGCGCGCGAATTTGAGTCGTGCTATGGGATTCTATTCTGTATTGTATAATATGTATTAAATGCATTAAATATTGTGGGCTAAACGATGAATAGCCGGAACAGCTGCAGTTTGCGACATGCTCAATTGTTATGGTTCTGATTCTGACATTTTCTTTATTTCTATAGTGTTCATATTGAAATAGGCTAAAAATTGGTTATAATAGAACTGTTATTTTAGTTGAAACATGAGAACGACGTTAGTCACTATAAACTAATTTTAATTTTTCCCAGTGAGAAATGAATAATCAGTCCTGATTTTAATGATATTTCTTCGGATTTTTCTCACCGGGATAACTTTAATTAACAAATTTCCGGCTAAAGCTGCACAAATAAACTAGTATGCATTCAAGTCAAGTCAAGTTTATTTATTTACCCACGGAGTTCCATCAGATACATATATTTGCAATAATGTTAACGTAACTGGTTTACTTAAAAGTAAACTTAAAAGTAATTATAAGAATGATAGTTATAAAAATTACATATAAACAATTAACCTACTGATGGTTAACCTGGATAATAGAAGGCCTCTCTCGACTAGCCCCCTATACCGAAGGCTTCTTTTCAAATAATTAGTTATAGGGCTAGTTTGGCTGACATATCTCTTAGATTATATTCAGTTATGTCAGCCAGGTCAATGAATTGTGCCCTAAGATATTGTGGTAATAGCCCATTTAGCACTTTAAACATAGTGACACATTTCTGATCATTCTGCCTTCCTTTGACACTTTTCCAACTTAATTTTTGGAACAGCCCTATACTACTCGTATACTCGTGTTTTTTTCCATTAATGTTGTCCCAAACAGGAGAATATGGTTAAATTATCGATTGATATATTAAAGTCAGGGCGTGTTTAGGAACATAGGATTTTACTCTCGTAAGAGCACCAACGCCTGATCAAATTTTCTTTGTTATACTTTGCACGTGTTCGACCCACGAAAAGTTCTCGTCGATTATGATACCAAGTGATTTAGAACTTTCTTAATTTTGCTATTAGCAATATTTATATTAATTTTATCATTAACTGTGGCCAACCTCTGTCTAGACCCTATCAACATAAATTCAGTCTTTGCCACGTTCAGGCTCAATTTGTTTGCCTTTAGCAATTCATGTATATTAATTAAATGACCATTTATCAAACTATTGATTTCATTGTAATCGTCTGACGACACGGTAAGATTAATATCGTCCGCATACATTCGGGGAGTTACGAATTGCAGACAGTTAGGGAGGTCGTTTACATAAATTAGAAAGAGGAGAGGGCCCAAAATACTTCTGTGGAACACAACAAGTTAGTGGGCGTGACTGAGATAAGACACCGCTTATTTAACATTGTTGAGAGCAATTGGATAGATAGGAACCGAAGGGTTTGGAATTCCTGTAACTTGTGTTGTATGGGATCCCTATGGGCATGTATTGCCATTTTATTCCGTAAACCATACTTCAAGACACGTATGAGCTTTGTTAATTGTATTCCAGTTACAAGACAAAAATCGCTTGTTAAAGCTCGCTCGTTACTTATAAACTTAGAAAGGTTTTCGATTGAGTAGACTTTCGGTTGCAGGAAACAGTCACGTGCTGATATATCACTTCAATAACGAATGAATTGAACTCGCTCGTGATACCATGGGAAAGGTTTGTTTCTAGAGGGCTAACAAACTTCAAAAACGCTTTTGTAGAAAGATCGACAAACGCTTGAGGTGGAAATAGCATTTACCAATAGGTTTTGCTGATAACACTGCCCATCTCGTACAATTAAGTGTCTTCCAACTTAGTACCTGCAAAAGGCCTTAGCTTTTCTATTGGCTGTGAGAAATGTTTTGTAATTATCAACCAATCAAGTTCTAAACTACACCAAAACTGCTTTGGTCCGTCACGCAATTAATCTTCGTTATTAATTGCGAGAGTTATCCAGGATTACGTTTACTTTTCCTCGTGATTGGTTCAAGTAACACCCGATCACGATTGACGTCAGTTCATGATTGGCTCATTGTGTTTTTACTTGCTCCTGATTGGCCCTGGTTTTACTTTGGTTTTGGTTTTACGTCACTCTATAGAATACCGCTCTAATAATAAATCACAATATTCAAATCCTTGGATCTCCCTAACAATACCTTGCAGTGAGCAATAGACCCATTCGAAAAATGGCGTCCAATTTAACTAACTATTGTTTAGGACTGACTAGCCTCGCTTACACGTTCAAAAGCTTTTGTGTGGACTGACTAGCCTCGTGTTCACGTTACCAGGACAATAGCTTTTTAAATTGGACGCCATTTTTCGAATGGGACTATGCGGTTAGCATACCTTGATTAACTTTTAATTGATCATACCAGTGTTTATCTTCCTTGCCGACGCAGATCAACACTAGCTTTTACAGGAACTAGTCACCATTATATTGCATGGTAGAGAAATACAGCCCAACCCCGTTAATACGGATACTATAGCGACCAAAAACATGTATGTATGAAACTAGTGTCCGTGGGCTATCATCGGCAGTCAATCAGGACGTAAATATCTCGCGGAAACAAGTCGAAATATTATTAATTGCTCTTATTTATTTCGGAAGGAAACCCTGAACTCAAACATTTAATATCCGGCCATATCTAAATATTTTATCTGTACCACCGTCAAAGTTCCCGTTTTTTATTGTATCTGTTCTTGCTTTGCCTAGGCTCTATTCCTCTCCACAAACGGCTGGATCAATGCTCAGCTTAGCTTGTCCGTGACGTCACATCCGATATTTATGCTAATTACCATCAAAGGCCAAATAGGATGGCGACGGTAAGCTTGATATTTGATATTTGATATTTGTATTACAACCAAACTTACTGTGCTCCTATAGAAATAGTACAGAAAGGATTTGAGGGAATTTTAAGGCGTATATATTTTTGTTGTGCCGATCTCGAGGAATATCAGTATTTGGCGGGAGCAGTGTTGCGAATGAAAATCTCCAGAAAATGTCGATAGTTTCGTATTATTCCCAAGTAACTCTCTCCGAAACTTGTATTTCAAGAAGTAGTTCTAATTTTAAGATACACCTTAGCGGTGGATTCCCGTTTATGTCGTTTATCGACTCTAATACGTGCCATTCATTTCACTCTTTTACATTTTTATACAGACAAATTAAATACGACAGACTCTCCGCGAGCGGGTGTCAACAAACCCAAACATTCTAAACGCTTTAGAATTCATTCGAATACCATAAACGTTTGTATAAATATTTATATACTATCTTCGTTCAGCACAGAAAGTTTGGTTGCGATACATTCAACTTAAAGAAAAGGAAAGGAAGGCATGGACTTCAGAGTAAACTTAAAATGCCAGTGACACTTTGACTTTAAGCTAATAGCTTGTTTTCTTTTTGCTATTAAATAGAGTTACATACAGCCGGTAATATTTCTTCACTGTAAGATGCAAGCCATTTTCGAACTGACTTATGCCGATCGTCTATCACATGACCTAACCGACCAATCGCAGCATTGCCTGCAAGATTCTTGCAGGCGATGTCCTCATTGGCTTAGAATACAATATTGATCCAGCCGTTGGTGTGGCGGTGGAACGCGGGCTCACACAAACGGCTGGCAATCGAACCTATGCTTTGCCTGGCACACGGTCCATATTGTCGGGCAGTCTTCAAACAGGTTGATTTATGTACCACAAACACTTTCAGTTAGAGGGGATATGTCATAGTGTTGCGCCGCATGTATGGGATTAGTGGCTGTTATTTGGCTACAAACAGTTAAAGTATCCTCCCTCAATGTTTGATTGAATTGATATGCAATATTTTTCCTTCAAATCTCGATCTACACACAGTTTGTTAGTCGTTTTTGTATATTTGCTTTGATTCCACATGTTTGCACGGTTCGTCAGTTCATTTTAAAAGCGCTGAAAAACACTGTGTCCAGCCCGGTGTACCAGCGATTTCGCCCCCCCGTGCGCATCAGTGTCTAAAATGGCTGTTGATTCGTATAAGAAAATGTATGAAAAACATAAAACGTTTCAGATTTGAAGACCTTCTAAGTTTGATTTTATATTTGTTCGCCTCGAGACCAATATCTTACGGATCTTATCGTCAGCGAAGTACTTCCCCAAGAAGTCCATTTCGCCCTTCAAATGCTCCTCGTTCTCCATATTGTTGTCTGTAATCTGGCTGAACCCATGCACAGTTTGAGGTACAACAGTACGCCAAGTGTTCGGTGAGGCTTATTTCTTTGCCGCGATGTCAATAAAGCAGTGTTCAATGCATCCATATCGCCAATAAAACGTAAAATAACACTCCTCCAAAGTACTTCCAAAGACGTCTGTGTTTTGTCGAAATAATGTTAGTGCCAGGACGCCATATAGGATTACAGTTTCGAAGAAAACTCGACGAGAAAGGAGAGATGTGTCACTATATTGCTTTCTGTCCGCCATCTTGTTTTGTTAACTTAAATCCTGCCATGTTTGCTGGGATATAAACTGGGTTTCAAGCCTTTCTCCTCTAAATAATTGCCGCCAAGCAGCTGGACTTGGACAGACAGACGCCGGAGAGATGACAAATCCTAAAAAATGCTTTTTAATCACAATGGCTACGTTTAAGCTAATATAACTCTCGTTCCTCTTCTCTATTCTTATTTCATCACAGAAAGTTACGGTTTTCTTTGCGTTGGAAGGTCGTTAAAGAACCTACAGTCTCACTCACTATAAGTCGCCAAAAGGCGCTCGCAGTACCTTTCTGCTCATGTCCATAATTTCTGCCAATGTGTACAGGTCTCTCGCCGTTACGCAGCTCCTTTAGCGGTCTGCATTTTGTATACGTAAAATGTATTATTCAATCACGTTTTAAATTGATATTTCGTCGGAATACTGTATAGAGACCCTTGCTCTATATATATGCTCTCTCAGACACTCTCTTACAGGTTAATCTGTCACCTGCTAAATGCGAGAATTGGCGGCAAGCAACAAATGACATTTTGAAATACTTAATTGGCTAGTCGCTGTGCTTATTTGTTTTGAGGGGAAAAAATCACGAAGATTTGTTGAAAGTTTAGCCTATATGTTGTTTTGGTATCGTTTGAAATCAAGAAAGTTTAGCGTATATGTTGTTTTGGTGTCGTTTTAAAATCAATTTTTCGACAAATATTTATCTAACAAAGTCTATGTTCTCTATAGCAAGGTGATACATTGTTTTTATTCAAATAATTAATTGCCGTCTATCACAGATAGTCAGTGAAGCGTAGATAATATGTCATGCATCTTAGCTAATAGATTACGAGTCACAATCTTTGAATGCGAACTACTCTGGTCTTTTCATATAACAAAACTTTCAGTTACATTGCTTGATAATAACTAACTTCTTTGTGAATGAACATGAGTGCCAAAAAGGCATTTACACGACTTCAGATGGAAATCATATTGGTGATATGTCTGTTTATAGTTGAAATCAAGCCGGAATCAAATTTATCTGGTTTACAACAACAAGAAGCAGACGTAGTTCTTTACGCAGATGACAATAATATTGTGTCTGATGAATCCGGCGAATCTGTCATTGATTATGGTAGTTCTGGTGAAGACAGCGAAGAAGTGGATCAATTAGGTTCAGGTAAAGAATATTATTTGATATTTGGCCAAAAGGTCACCACTTTCATAAAGTACATATTTGCTAGCAGATACCTTTACACTGGAATAAATTAATTCAAATCAAATGGCCGCAAACTCATGCAAAGAATATGACTTTTGTTTACGTAGAGTGCTGAATTAAGATACTTTATTTTTTAAACTAGACGAGAAAGAAGGATGACTTTTTATTCCGGCAGTAATTAGGTATGCATGCAAAATTTAGAGCAGATTTCGTATGAGTGGGATAAACTACGCCATGTCCGTAGCCTTGCCGTAACCGTGCTATAACCGTGCTGTACCGTATCTCTGTAACTTGATTGGATCAGCAGAAAAATAGGGAAACCACGGCATGCCGTACGGTAACAGTGCCGTAGTCACTGCCGTAGTTTGTCCCAGTCATATGAATTCTGCTCTTGGTAAATGATGTTGACGCGATCATCAGGATTGAAATAAGTGGTAACGCCGTGATCATCTTATCAAAATGATATTCTTGCTTTTTACTGTGCGGCTACTAAAGCCACGCTCATCTGAAGAAAGTTAACCAATCAGAGCATAGGACCGGGACTTTTAATGGACCCAACGCCTACGAACAAATCAGTTCATCGACTATTTAAAGTTACAAAGAATCTAGTCGATTAGTACGCGTTAGCTCCATTAAACTGAGTCCCAATCCTGTGCTCTGATTGGTTAACGTTCTTCAGATGGCCGTGGCTCTAGTAGCCGCACATTAAAAAGCAAGAATATCGTTTTGATAAGATTATCACGGCATTATCGCCTATTTCAATCCTGTTTATTTCAATCCTGTTAATATCATTTATATGTAAAACGTGTTTCCTTGTACAATGTATATATAACTTGTTTGATATCTTTACAACTTCATCGATAATTATAAAACTTTTTCCATATGTTTCTTTTTCTTTCTTCTTCTTTCTTTCTTAATCTTTTCTTCTCAGTGTTCATTATTTAGGCTGCCTTCCACACTAATATTCCTTAAACCTAGACTATCGTATCCGATTCCCTTCAGCTATACAAAAAGATCGACCAAAATTGACCAATCAAAGAGCAGACTGATGGGCATATTACCGGGAGACGCTTATAAGCGGGATGTTACTCTACTTCATAGTTTTCATAGAAGGACTGAAGAAACAGCTGGAATTTAAAGCCATATCGTATCATGTTTGGTGATCGAGACTTCGTACTTATCAGAGTTATATTGAAAGATGCGAAATTAATTAGTTAATTAATAGAACAGCAAACCCACGAGATCAAAACATGAAATAGCAGTGTGGGAAGCTGAGGAAATATTTTAAGTATCTTGGTGAAGTTCTTTTAAATGCAAAATTTACATTAGAGAACCTTGATGCTTAGCGGCCCAACCGTGATGCTTAGCGGCCTCATGTTTTGCTTTTTATACTCAGTCCGCTTCGTGAAACTATCAAACTAAACTGGAAAGCTACAAAAGGAACTTTCCAAAAATATATTCAAATGAAACTGTCATACAAAACAATACGATTGCAACACAGTTGGAAGACAACTCGTACACTGAAAACCGACTTTTGAACTGTGTGAAAATGGCTGTCATAGCGCACCAAGTAATGATAATAATAATATAATAATAACGGTTTATTTGCAGTATTTCCACGAGGTGGCTCTTCAACTGCAACTACTTAAGAATACAGTATTACAATCATTAAAATTAAAACCCACAAACCCTTACAATTTGGCTGCCCATATATATTAAAATTACAATATAAAATTTCATTTGACTAGCTAAAAGGATAAATTCGATTGGTGTAGTCTAAAAACAAATAATTAATTAATTAATAAAACAAATAAATGAGTGGATGGATGAACTGAATGAATTGGGGGATAGATGAATGAATGAATATTTCAGTGAATGGAATGAATGAATAAAATAATGGGATAAATAAATAAATTATAATAGTTATAATAACACTAGTACTAATAAATATATAAATATACAATTTAAAATTCTCAAGCCGAAAGTCTAGTTTTGGCAATATCAGTGAGAAAAATCTTCACGAGTTTGGTAAACGTTTTAGAATTTGTGCAAGTTCTAATATCATCCGGTAAACGATTGAAAACGTTTGAGCAAGAGTCTTGAAAAGTACCATTATTGATTGGTATTAGTAATTGTGTACTTTCAGATGATGGTAGCGACCGTCTTGGGACGTACTGTTCCAAGGGCAGATATGTAGTGCCTTATGAGCTAGTTTCGGTAAATGTAAATCTCTACGCTCTGGAAAAGGCAGCCAACCAAGATTCAAGCTATCTGTCTCTCTGGCGTAGCGATTGAGTACGAAGCCTGCTACCGCAGGTTGAACTCGCTGAAGTCTCTTGATTAGATACGCTGGTATAGGGGAGCAAAAAACATCGTTGTAGGCAAGCCTTGCCAGAATAAGGCTCTCGACAAGTTGTTTCTTCAACGAAAAGGAGGAAAGATGTTTGAGTTTCCTTAAGACCGCAAGCGTAGAGTAGCACGAAGAAATGGTAGCATTTACGTGATCTGTCCATTTTAAGTTTTGTTGTAAGTGTGTAGCAAGCAGTTTGACTGAAGAAAGTCGTTCAAGCTGTTTTCCATCAGAAAATAGTTGGAGACAGTAATTGTCCAATTGATGAGCTAGGGAATGTGTAGAAAACAGTATCACTTTAGTCTGATGCAGTTAGAGAGAGATTGGAAGTGGAGGACCAAGAACTTAAATGGTGTAAAGTTTTCTGTATCTCAGTTTCACATTGTTTCAAGCATTTGGGTTTCCAGTGAGCATAGAATGTTGTGTCTGACAATTAACAGAAGTAGGTAGTATATACGGAAGATGATGGTTGACCAGGTCTATATTCTTTAAATAACTTTTGTTGTCGACTGTAATAACTCAAGTACGTTCCTGCAAAGATTTGACGTTTTCTTACTTTATTAATATTTCAATAATAACTCCATATTTTGTTGAGTTTGACTGCTTCCTAGAGTGATCACGTGATCGGGTGCATTTTATACATCGGAAAAAAATGATCATGAAAATATGATTGTTTTCACAAGTCAAATAGAATCACGGTTAGATATCTTGCTTTTGTTTATTTAGGGAAACTATGGTTACATGATCTATTTTGTTGTGTATCCCCTTAATATAATGTAATAGTCAATATCTCTAAGCGTGAGTTTGTACAAGTTAGTAGTCAAAATATACTAGCCATAGTAACTTTTTTTTTTGATCAAAACTCGCAGCCCCATTTTGGAAAGAGTTTTCCTGCCTGCTATTGATTTAACTAGTCACATGATCACCCAAACTTCAAAAACACTAGTTAAGGTTCTTTCTCACGTTACGTTCTATTGACGATTCGCATATTTCTGTCAATGTACTAGCTCATAGTCTTAGAAAATGTGTTTTCCCACTGATTTGAACAATGACCCAGGCCTTAAAGTGGCTATGTCATGGTACTGCGCATGTATCGAGTAATCGCTCGTTTAGTGGCTGTTAATTGGATAAAAACAGTTAAACATCCCTCCCGCCTGCTTGATTGAAAGGATTTTAAATATTTTCCATGGAGACTATTTATATACGCTGTTTGTTAGTCGTTTTTGCATATTTACTTTGATTTTAAGCATCCCACATGGCCGAGAGGTTCGTTAGTTCATATCAAAATCGGTGGAAATAGCTCTTTCCGGCCCGGAAGAACGAATATAAAGTCTTACCGTGACACAGCCCCTTTAACATACTTTATTATGAATTAATGGTCCAACTTCGAATTCGTGCACAGTACAAAATCGAAGCAGATGCATGATTGGCTAATGCTGTATACTCAGTTGGAATATTAAAAGTTGGACACTTTATGTTTGTGTTTTAATTACAAATACAGGCACTTGCTGACTGTACGATGAACTCAATATTTCTTCATACTGCATTCCGCATTCGCCTTCGTGCAGTATTCATTATTTCTTGTTCATCGTACAGTGAGCGCGTGCCTATATATCTCAATAAAACACGTACGCCAGTCTGTAGCCCTTTTAATATATTGTTTTGTCTTGCCAGGAAGTGGAAATAAAGACAAGAAGAACTCCGAAAACCTTAAAAGCAGCCAGGACTGTAAGATATTTTTAAACTTTCTTTGTCTAGTCATTTTGAAATATTCAGATTCAGTTCATGTTTATATTTATATTACAATATAATTTACGGGAGCATCATAAGAACGCGCGATTTCATTGGCCCAGCGTGCTTTTTTGTTCTTATTTCATGCTCGAGTATTTCTTTTCAAGTAAATTTTACATTATAAAACAATTAGATGAGGTTTTGCAATGTCCTATTAAAACATAATGCACTTTTGAAGTCCTGAAAAGCTGCCGAATGCACTCGAGTTCTGGTCACGAGTGTATCCGCAAGTTTTCAAGATCGAGCATGCATTATGTTTGATGTACGGTAGCATCTTAAGAACGCGCGATTTCATTGGCTGCTAAGCGTGCTTCTCTAATAATCAGTCCGAAACGCACGCTCTGATTGGTCAGGGATCATGTGTTATTAGAGGATACACAGATGGATGGCGTCATGAGCGCGCACAACCAACTACTCAACTCGTTTTGATTAGATATTTTCATAATTCAGTTAGTTTGCGATTATTATATAAAACAAACAGATTCCATTCTGCCGTGCGTCTGTCCTCTTGTAGATGTACCTATGACGTCACTACGTGAAGAGAGCATCAGTTACGCCGCTCGACTGCGTCTTCTTTGTTCTGTTCATGTTGTCACGTCATCTGTCCATCTATAAGAGGACAGGCGCATGACAGAATGGAATCTATTTGTTAAATAGAACATTGAGAACCACTTTCTTTTTCTTAAAAAATAAAAAAGCATATTTTCATTCATTAGCTTTTCAAAATTAAGGATTTTTTCCGATGTAAAGTCCGACAACATTTTCTATGTTATTACAATACCGAGGAGATGAGCTACTCCCATATCAATAAGATATTAATCAAGACAGGTCTGCAGAATATTGCGCACGTCTAGTCATCGGTAGAAATCGCAGGCCCAGCTAGCTAGCTCTAAATGATACTAAATATGTTTTGTTCAGAAACTCGACACGTCGCAGAAAAGACGTTAAGAGGAAATTCGCACGAGTTAAGAGTTTTATTAGTTGAGACACCAAGCCAATTAAATTTGGGACTGGTTCATAACATGGGCTCCTGTTCATAATAAATATTTAAAAATCGAAGCTTGTACATTAGTGTAAAAATGTTTTCAAGTTGAGAAGTTCGAATGATTTCCCTGGTGAAAGTCGCGCATGCGCAATCGTTTTGCAGACCTGTCAGTCACCTAATTCATATCGAGAAGACGTCTGGTAACAGTGGTACCAAAGCGAGGCCAGTCAGGTCCCAAAGGTTGCACAATTGGAGCCGGTCATACATATTTTAGTTTCCATTGTACCGCACTGCTACGTTTTTTTTCGCCAAAGATTGTAATTATTTTTCCTGTGACACGCTGAGAAACTGGCCTCGCTTTGATATCTTTAAAGGTCAATACGGAACATTTCGAGCTGTTTTAGTACGGAAATCATAAGCGTTTGTCTGAACAAAGGCCAGGGTTTTAAGATGCTGGCGGTATCCCAATCCAAATTTCAAGGGACTACCCCTGGACAATACTTAAGGGTTAGACACTGGCGTGCGTGTTTTATTGACTGTACGATGAACGAAAAATAACGAATACTGTATGAGGCTGAAGGTAGTATGAGAAAATGTTGAGTTCATCGTACATTCAGCACAAGTACCTGTACTTGTGAATAAAACACAAACATATTCCAACGGTGCGCACAGTAGCCAACCACCTGCTTGGATTTTGTACTATGCACGCACGAAGTTGGAATATTAAAGTATTTTGGTACACCGTTAGCACGCAACAATGCAGGCCCTATACTAAAATGCAATTTTTACACGTTCTTTAGATTCAATGCCAGACCCGTGCAGACCAAACCCTTGTTTAAGCCAGGGTCAGTGTCGATACGTGACCGATGGAGATGACGTATTATATCATTGCAATTGCAGAGATGGGTTCATTGGGAAAAACTGTGAAGGTGTGTTTATTAAAATTCGATGCCTTACTCTGAAGCGTGAGATTTATGGTTTAACCGCAGTCGTACGATTTAACGTTCTTATCGGATCATTAGAGAGAAATTGATCGACAGAAAAGTACCGTCGGTTTCCGAGGATGTTTAGTCAGGAATAGCATAGTTATGATTTCGACAAAAAATATGAGAACGCGCACACTTGGTATTTTTACGTCGATCTTCAAAATAAATCGAGAAAGAAAGAAAAGAACCACGCGAATATGTTATTGAATTAGTTAACGCGATTAAAGACAGCTTTAAATGGTGCAATGCACGAACGGAAACAAGTCCAGTGAAGCCGGGTTAGCTCTGAAAAAGGGTACTTGTGGAAAATTGTATATTTTGGTTTGAAATAGGGCCAGGATTTTGAGACCCGTGCGGCACACGCCCACTCAAATTTCCGGAGTTCCCACCCCGGGGTTAGATAGGTTATAGGGTCATGCCTATTATAGGGTCATGCCTATTATAGGGTCATGCCTATTATAGGGTCATGCCTATTATAGGGTCATGCCTATTATAGGGTCATGCCTATTGAATGAAATGTGGTCTGTTGGTCAAGACAATGTAATACAGAGCACGTCACAAGTTGGTTTTCTTATCACCCTTTCTGTTTGTAAAATACTTTTGTTTATTAATAGAATGGCAAGCGGAACGTAGTAAAGATCCGTGCTCCCCTAATCCCTGTAAGAATGGAGGGATCTGCAGAAAGACAATGGACCAGAGTTCCCCGTACGAGTGTACTTGCAAGGCTGAATGGGATGGAAGGAACTGTGAATGTAAGCCGGCACGAATCCTTACATCTAGTGTTAACAAGGATTGCATATGTAGTATGTTGATGTTTAGATGCAATAGAGAGGTCCTGAGTTAGTGTCCAAATTATGGACATGAAATTCCTTAGAGAAGATGATGCAAATTTCTTTAATTTCTTTTTCATTGTGAATGGAACTATTCTCTGATTTAGTCAAAATAATTGGTAGAGTCGCATAGTCACAGCTGAATCGTACAAGTGCATTTGTGAAATCAGACGCTGATTGGTTGAGAGGAGTGGTGATTCAGAGTGGAATCACCACTGTAGAATTCGCGCGCTATTTATAACTTAGCAAAATGTCAACAAAACTAAAAAAATGCATCAAGTAATTCATCTGACTATGCGATTCGCGACTTCGGCTCTATCGGTTTTCTCGTACAATTTTCCGTGGCATTACCTCACCTCTCCGTCTCTAATAAATGACAGAAATCTCCTTCCCTAAGAATTTTGGGCCGGCTATACCTAATATAACCAAATACTGTAACATCTTTTTCCAAGATTTGTTAGACGATCCATGTATTCCAAACCCCTGCTTAAATGATGGAAAGTGCAGTAGAATCTATGACATCCCAGATCCAGACGAAAGATACTATTGCGAGTGTAGAAATGGCTACCTCGGGAAAAACTGCCAAAGTAAGTTACTGACCAACTTGTCTGGTTACTAAAAGAAAGAGGAGCAAATCCAATTGGAAGCCTTTCTCGTCTATTTCAGAAACGGTACCACATACGGACATAGTACACAGGACCTATAAATAAGACAGTAGATAGGACCTAATAACAGATATAGGACCGATGCTCAGGTGCATTGATGCCTGGGGTAGTTTATCCGGCTTAACACTTTGACAAACATGATCGTGATGTTGTTACGACCATAACGATTACACATGAAAGTTTCTATGGAAAAAAGGAATGTGACCTTTGAACTCTAATTTAAATCTATATATTTAAAAGCTTCCTTCATTATGGTGAAGTGTTTTCATATAGTCCATAGTTTATAAATCAAACGAAGACACTATAGAAAAATAGTATTAGCAGTCGTAAATTTGTGATATCAAATTTCACATTAGCCTAAATAAGTCTTCTTAATTATATTTTCAATTTTCCCGGTGGAAACTGTCATTATTAAGGTCGTGACAACATCATATTTGTCGAAATTGTATGGAAACATATTACAAAGAGAAAGAGACTATCCCCTCTTGATTTGGGTGGCCATTTTACTTGAGTGGGATATTCGATTCCAAGAGCGACATAAATTGTGGATACAGCTGAAAAGTCTGGTTACTTTATTTGTTTTTTGGGGCGTACAAATGTAAGAGCAAATTAATGGTTTCTGTCCAATCCATTTTGGAATTACACCGTACTTATGCGTTCCGTTTGCTTGCTAGGTTATAACCACAATCCACTTCGGTCTTAATATGTCCCATACATGTCCTATGTACCATTCCGTGACTATACAATTCCCATATAGTCCCTCGTTACCAGCAATATGAGACAAAATGGCGTCCGCGCATGCCCATTAAGGACAACTACTTGTCCAAAATGGCGGCCGCACTTTACATGATTTTATGAGAAATAGTAATAAAACATTACATATTATTCCCAAAGGGTCATCGTGCGTCATCGTACGCTCAGCCCACCTTCTCATACGCAATCACTGGATAGGCGAAAAATACACTACATAATTGCCACTACATCCCATACAAACACATGCACGTTACCTTCAATACCGCTTCTATTCAAAACTTTGGTACTTCGATTTCCATTGTGTTCTTTTGTGAATCAGTTCATTCCCAAAACTCTTCAAAATAATGTAGCCAAAGTGGTTCCTTTTATCAACACAGACAGAATACCTCAAGGATAATTCACAAGGAAGAAATCGCCATTTTTAAAGGGCCTCGAAGGTATCATTTTAGTTGAGTAATGAAGGAGAAACTACACATTTGTACGCTTGTTTATGTCCGTCATTTCACTTTCCCCTATGTAGTCTGGCACTGATTTGTTGGATAGCACTAGTCCTTAGGCTCGCTCAACCAAATGGCAAATAAGTAGTGATGCCGAATTTTTTTATTCACAATTAAAACAAATATGGCTTGCTCCGATATTATGAAAAAGAATCTCTTAAACGGTTTAGAATATAGTAGGAAGGTCGGTGCCTATCACTCCGTGTACTCATAATCTCCGCCATTTTGACAGATGTAGTATTCCATCATGTACCGCATCACCAAATGTAGTACAGCTGACATCGACTCAAAAGTCTAATATTGCCGGCAACGTAAAATATTACTCCTGTTAGAAATGTAGTCCTTTGACCGGGAATAGTCCTCCTCATCTCATGTAGCAGCAAATGGGTACATTTAACTCTCTATACGAGAGATTAAGCATTTTTATATCGTGAATATACAAAGCATATAGAGTGTATTGTGATGCGGGAATTGTGTCACTCACTCGCTCGCTGAATATGTAATAGGAAAAGAGCCTGGAAATGAGTTTGGCGATAGCAATCGGTATTCGATACTCCGATATTTGGAAATCGGCATTAAAATTCAGGTATGCAAATAATTTAATCTTAAAAATTGCGACCCAGCCATCAACGCCTGAGTGTTTACTCTTACGTGCTATTTGTACAGCCTGCTACAGTTATATATATGCCTCAGTACACCACTTAAGTTTTACCCACGTGCTAAGACGTTGGTGTTTAGAGAGTTTGCCTCACCAGTTTCGGAAAACCACTTTATTCCAACCAACAAAGAAATAAAGCTTGGAAAAATACTCGCTTGATTTGAAAGTTTTTATTCGTTTTTTTTTTCTAATTTTCGAGAGATTTCTTGATTAGTCAACTCAAAGAACGACATAAAAGTTCCGATTTCGCCAAAACAAAGTACAATGGTGAAATGGGATATAGTTCGTGAGTTACGAAGCTGCTGATTCGGGTCAAATTACATAATATTAAGTGTTGTCCGCACTAGCTAGCCAGACAAATTTGTTTGGCTCTGCAACGGGTTTCTTTCTACTTTCTGTCTCTAACAAATCTGCTGTTTGGTAAACGTGTTCGCTAGACTGTTTGTAAACCACAACCATTGTATCAATCAAATGAGGTTTTTATGTGCATCAGATCAGATTCGACTTAATTGAAGCAGGCAGGCTTGCAAAAATAATGAAACGTTCCTAAAATAATGCTCTCCTCTACAAAATAATTCTTATTGGATGTTAGGGTTAATGATAAAGGCTTTATTATATCATGATCATCTTTCATATCTTGTATTTTATGTCCCGGCCCAGTTCCACCATATGAAATGAACAATCACCGGAAGTTCAGCAAAAAACATCACTCTTCCAAGCACACAAAACACAAGTACAAACATGGTAAGCGGAAACCAGTCATGCTATAACATTTATATAAACGTTTTGTTAATCAGAAAACTATTAATGCCTTAAATTACTATAGATCTTTTTAGCGAGTTATACACGATTGCGTTTACTTTTCCTCGTCAGCTCGTGATTGGCTTATTGTGTTTTCACTTACTCCTGAGGGTCTCCCAGGGGTGTCGGGGAACAAGGGAACATGCCAAAAAATCCGTTGGGAACAAACTAAAAGTATATCGGGGACCAAGGCAACATGATTAGAGGTTTTAGGGAACAAGGGAACAATTTCCATTTTTCTAAATGGAAAAATTGACTCTTTCCCTGGAAAACAATTTGGGAACAAGGGAACAATAAAAAACTGCTCTTACATGTTCTTTGATTGAATAAAACCCGGCCGCTCTGTTTGTACGGACAGCTGAATGACATTTCTTATATTTTGCTAGCCTCGGCCCATGCTTTTCGGTTACGCGCAGCTGGATATTGTAACGTTACTGCTTCGGTTTGCCCCACGCCAAGACACCTGGCCAAAACCTCTGGAAAGGGAAATCGAGAGGTCTATGGTAGATTTTGAAATATACGTGTGTAAACTAAGTTGACATTTTGTGCCGTATGTACTTTACGTAGGTTAAAAACATAAACCAACTCCAAAAATACATATATTTCCCTTTGCGAGAGTTAACGCCGAAGGTTTTGTCAGGCTTCGTACTCGGGAGTCAAAACGGTCGCCATTTTGGAAATAAAGGACCGAGTAGAAGACTTGGGACGAGACTAATGTTGGCACACGGTTGCGGATGTTATCAAAATGCCAAATATTTGTCTCTTTGCACCAATATTTTAATGGCTTTTTGAAGTTTCAATTTCTTTCTAATGCGATTTTGTAACGAATTCTAATATTTTTCGCGCACAAAGAATTATGGTAAAAAGAACGTGCGGCTTAATATAGGAATGCTCCGACCCCTTTTTTTTATTTGCCCTTTGCCATACATAGAATACATACATTAACAATATATATATATGTATATATAAAGAATTGAAGTTCGTGAATACATGATACAATTGATATAGTGGCGAGGAAGTCTCAGGAAACCCGCATCAGGCTTGTAGCGAGGAAGCCTCCTCGAGAGAGTATGAAAAGTTAAATAAAAGGACAGCGTAGGCGCGTCATGACCGATTCAGCATGTAACAACAGAAAAAAAAACTATATTTGTAGAAAATTGAACAGTTCTTTTTTGAAGCAAATTAGGGTAGTGGAATTTGTGACAGAAGAGGGCAGCGAGTTCCATACTTTTGGGCCTTGGTATAAAATAGTAAATTGCTTAATATTGGTACGACATGCATGAGGTCGATAATTAGATGCCAATCTGGTGCTATACTGAGTTGTGCACTTGATCATTTGTTGTAAATAAATGGTGAAACGACTGAGGCAACAGTTGATGGTGGTATGAGAACATAAATTTACCGGTTTGAAATGAGTTAAGTTTAAAGATCTCAAGTATATTCAAACGGGCGAATAAAGGTGCAGTATGCGCCCGAAATTCAGCATTGGTCAGGGCCCGCACAGCGCGTTTCTGCAAAAGAAATATCCTGTCCAAGTTTGTAACAAAAGTTGAGGACCATACTGTGTTGCAATAACTTAGGTAATGGTAAATTAAAGTGTAATATAGAGAAAGTTTAGTTTTAGTGGATAAGTAAAATCGTGACCTATAAATTATTCCAACAGACTTAGATACCTTTTTACATACATGGCTAATGTGATCCTTCCATGTCAGACTTTCGTCGATATATACTCCTAGAAATTTGGCTACATGTACCTGTTTGAGCAATTCGTTATTGAATAAAAGAGTCACATTAGCGTTGATGGTCTTTTGTTTTGATTTATAAATTACATAGTTAGTCTTCTTAATATTTACAGATAATTTATTACTGTTCGTCCAAGTGTCAATATGTTGCAGCTCGTCATTTAACACAGAAACTAACTGGTTAACTGGTTAACATCTGAATGAGAATAGAATACGACGGTATATCATCAGCAAAAAGCAAAGATTCTGACAATTTTGCAGCATTTGGCAGGCCATTTATATATAAAATAAAAAACAATGGCCCCAGGACGGAACTGAGACACACCACATTTTACTGTTTGGCTAGCGGAACAGACATCGTTAAACTGTACAAATTGTTTGCGATCTGAGAAGTAGCTTTTGATCTACTGTAAGGCCAAACCACGAATGCCGTAGTGTTCTAGTTTGAAAAACAAAATGTAATGGTCAAGGGTGTCGAAAGCTTTTGAGAGATCTAAAAATACGCCAACAGTAATTTCGTTACGGTCAATAGAAGGTGCAATTTTGTTGATGAGATGAATGAGTGAAAGTGAGGTCGAATGATTTCAAGACGTTCGAAAAATTCAATTAAACGGTTGTGCATGACCTTTTCGAAAAAATTAGAGAAACAAGGTAGGAGAGAAATAGGCGGATCATCAGCTTTAAAAATTGGGATAAGTTTTGCAATTTTTAATTTTTCAGGAAAAATTCCTTGTGTTAACGAAAGATTGATAATCACATACATACTGAGATTTACGAATGGAATCACTCATGCGAAAACTCACTTCACAATTTTCCTTAGCCAATCAGAATCGCGAAACGAATTTTTCACAGGTGCGAAAAGCGTTTCGTCCAATCAGAAAACACCTGCCAAAACATATCGGGTTTTCAAACTGGACTTGAGCTCGGAGGCGCCACTTTCATTCACTACGAAAGTTGGAGGTTTTGACTTTTTTTTTAACTAATGTAATATTGACCTGTAAACAGCCAACTAACGATGTTAACACTTCCAAGTCAATTGAGGAGTATATTATCGACCAAGAAAACAAAATCACAAGAGCAAAAACTTAGAGAAACAGCCGTAAAGTTACTCAAAGAGACACAGAAGAAGCGAAATTCTACCGAAAGAACTCAACAGATATTGAGATAATCTATGTGAAATCATTCTTAGTGTCAAAAGAAAATACGGCGAAGATTACGAGCTTTCAATCCTTCGTGGAGTGATTTCAACTTCCATAGACCATCGACATTTGAAAAATCGTAAATATTCTGTGACAGAGAAAACCTACAAGCCGTGAGATGTCTGGAAACTCGTAGCAAACAACTTGGACAAAAGCAGGTATACTAATCTATTGACGATGTAAACTTGCAAACTTTATTTGTTGAATCAAAGACAGTTTCATATTGATGTTGAAAACTATTTCAAGGCTGATGTCAGTTTAGAAAGTACGATTTTCTTTCCATTTTGATTGTATCGAGCATAAATTTTAGTCTACGTTGAGTCGGATACGAAATGCAAAACAAAAAATTGAAAGCTACAAAGGTACGTGTTCAATGACAAGACCTAAATAAAACCTGTTTGATAGTGGAGAAAAATATCAGTATGTATGTAATAAACAAATTACAAAATGGAAAGTGCTTTTGTATGGTATTTACACACTTGTTTGTTTTCACAAAACTCACTCGCTCGTACCTCGCTCGTTCGTTTTGTGAAAACAAACTCGTGCTTAAATACCATACGCCAGCACTTCCCATTAAGTAATCTCTATATCCTTTAAGGGTTCTGAAATGAGATCAAAATATTTGTTTAATTACATGCATGGAGACATTATCATTTCCAGGGGCTTTCACTAGTTTGAACAGCTTACAGATTTCTTCTAATTCAGCTACATTGGTAGGCTTTAGGATGATAGATTCGTTGACATTGTTGGCTAAAAAGGAGCGAAAAGAATGTCTAACCGTAAGAATTTTACTGCCTAAATTAGGTCCAATATTAGTGAAATACTTGCAGAATTTGTCAGCAATATCAGTTGGGGCGGATATTTCTTTATCATCGCAATTGAAGGATGAAGGCAGCGAGGTCTTTTTTCTACGATTGTTAATGACTTCGTTTATTAGTTTCCAAGTTTCTTTGAGGTCATTTTTTGCTTTATCAAATCTGTTGTCATAGTAGTCACGCTTGGCAGTTCTGATTAGGTGATTGAGTTTGTTCTTGTAAGTCTTGTAATGCATTTCACGCATGGGATTAGGCGCTTTCATATTTTTTTCTGACGGAATTCAACAAACCTTTCGTAATCCAAGGAGTAATTGGCCTTGTGTCACGCTTCCGCTTAGTTACTTTTAAAGGAAAGCACAAGCCATAGATTCTGGAATATTCTGATAAGAAAGTATTATAAGATATGTTAGGGTCTTGGTCAGATTAGGTATCAGCCCAGTTAACCTGGGAAAGGTAGGAACGGAATTTTGTCATGTTAGTTTCACTGAAGTCGCGAATAGCTGTGTTCTCCTGACGATTACAGGGGTAAGCCGGCTCATCAGAAACATAAGCAAATACAGGCATGTGATCAGATATATCATTAATAACAATACCATTGAAAATGTTGGGTGTGAGATAATTAGTAAATATATTATCAATAAGCGTTGCGGTATTAGAAGTGAGGCGCGTGGGCCTAGTTATAGTGGATAGAAAAAGCGCGAAAACAAACTATCAACAAATTCTTGCGTGGGCTGATGGTGATCATAATGGAGCAAATCTAGATTATAATCACTTTGATAATATAACATGACGTTCTCATAATATAAACTAACTAAAATCCTATCCTGAACCATAAAAAAACATAATTGTCAGTAAACAAGTTTTCAGGTAAACGACGAGGTTTCCAGGCTAATTTGTAGCTAGGATTCACAGCTAAAGGGTTCTCAAGAAAATGGGGGGGGGGGAAATTAAGAGCTTTTCTGGAACTCGAAACCCTGCTCTCCTGCTCATACAGCAGATGTCGCAACCACTACGCTAAACAACCATCGCCGCTCAACCTCCCTCAAATTTTAAATTTTATAACCATGTAAATTATTCCCAGTCGTCTAGCGGCCACTGCTAATCTGTTGTATTCTTGGCCAATCAGAGGTCGGAGCACCAGTATTTAGCCGCTACTGTAATTAAAGAACAAGCTGCCATTTAATTTTGTATGTCACTGTTACAATGGGCCCTTTGCAGGAATGCAATGACGTGCTTTACTGCATGGAAAAAACTTATTTTGAGACATTTGTACGAAATCGGTAGTGTTATTAGCAAAACCTCTTTGTAAATGCTATTTTCCACCTTCAATCGATTGTCGATCTTTCTAAAACGGCGTTCTTAAGTTTGTTTGCCATGCAGTAAAACATTTCCCATGGGATTACGAGTACAATAGACCAGTTCGCTGCTAATTCCGACATTTGAAAGAGGTGCAAATATGGCACGAAATACAGTGGTTTTATGGGGATTCATTTCCGTAAAATCGAATTTCTGAAATATTCACTGTCTGCAAACTTAAGATACCAGGTAAAAGATTCACTGATCAAAATTTGAGGTATGTAGCTGTGTTTTCAGTTTTCCATAGATTTGTCTGAACAAGTCAAAGTCCGCGGGAAATTTTACAGACAATGTGATCAGTTAAAAGTTTGCAGACAGTGAATATTTAAGAAATTCGAATTTACGGAAATTATTTCCAATAGGATTCCCATACAAACACTGTATTTCGCGGCATGTTTGCACCTCTTTAAAAATGTCGGAATTAACCGCGAACTGGTCTATTCATATCGTTAATGAAGTATTATGTCAGCACGTGACTGTATCCTGCAAAGGGCCTATTGATTGGGAAGATACTCGTTAAGCATTCAATTTCTGATCAAAACAAAACTTATCTACAAGTAATTGAGGATTCTTTCGTTGTAAAATGTCACAAATATTTGTGACACGTGAAAAGCATAGTTCTTCAATTACTGATATATGCTGTAACTGGTTTTATTTGTCCACTTTCATCGTTTCTTTACTTGTCTGTAGGTGAACTAGTCTCACGCACCGATTCTGGCTGTGGTTGCAATAATGGCAATTGTGGCTGTTGTCTACACATTAACTTTATGGAGATCGATGATGATGGTAAGCTGTTATCAGTAATACTTTGAACCACTACTACCACTCCACGTTTACTTATAAACGGCGCGAGACCTTTTCTGTTTCATCAGTCTTTATACTGTACGCATACGCTCGTTAGGGTTTTCTGATTTTTATGGTTTTTTTCGTCTCTTAACATTAAAAGACAAGCAATTGTTTATTTTTAGCTTCTTGTGTCCTGTTTGGACAGCAGTAGTGTCTGGATTCTACTTTGTGCTGTGCTTGAGTTATTCCGTTTAATTGTCTGTATTGTTATCTCAGAAAGGCTAACTCAGTCCAACAGCAGTTCAATCTTGAATGCAACTAAATCTCTCACAGAATTCCCGTGGTATTCCCCGGAAGTTTATCGAGTATTCCAATAAACATTACGCTATCGGTATAAATCGATATATTTACCTTTTACTGCTGCAGGGATTTAAAAGTATGTTGTTTCAGTTCCCTTTTTCTAACCTCAAAATGTGGGTCCCTATTTTCCCCTGGTGGTTTCTCCTCTTTATAAATTTGATTTGGTCTTTTAAAATAGCAAAACGACAACCTATTTCAGAACAAATAAAATGTAAAAGTCAAGCGTATAACGTACACTAGTTTACGCTAAAACGACTCAAAACTATGACGGTCAATCGGTCAATATTTTTTTTTAATGTAGGATATTTCCCGACTGATTCGTCATACAAGATATGTTACCATTATATACAAGCCCTTTGGGGAAGGAGGTGCGACTAATTAAAATGCCGGTTTCCGCTTTTACATCTTTAAGATGTTTCAAAAGTAAACAACCTTGCATTAACCGATCTTTGCTGGGTTATCGCCGTACATTTCAAATACGTGAACTCGTGCTCCGGTCATTCCCGCCGTGCTTCCTCTGGTTTGTACTTTAGGCAATCTGTCATTCCCAGGACGTCCAGCTTTAGGGACTCATACGTTTTGCGCATTTTTAACATATGGAATGTCATCCCGGATGAAATCATGTATTCAATCAAGATGACATACGCAGCTACAAGCTTATATGTCCTAAGTGTCGCCGTGCCAATGCTTGTATTGTCTGTTCTTGCTAGATTCTTCTTTTGCTTTATTATCTTTCCTTTATTATCTTATCTTAATCAGAGGGTGCCACTCGGGATGGGCGTGATCGGGTTTTTATTGTGGGCTGGGTTACTGGTGCTTAAATGTTGTAGGGGACTTCGTGTCCTTTTGTTTCTGCACCATGCATGTTATTCTTAATCCTTAAATAAATAAATAAATAAATAAAATAATTTCTTGGATCAGATAGTTTGAACTATTGCTCTTGCTACATTCGATTTCAGTTTGTGCAAACGCGACTTTCAAGAGGCAAGATCTCGTAAGTATTGTGCTGTTAGTTATTTTTTCTGATCCAAAATATAAACATAGGGCCCCTTATGGCAATCCACGGCTGGTCAGTGAGTTATTTTGACATATACAAAAAATCACGTGACCGATGACGTCATCGTTACGTCATTACCACTAAGTGAATCGTGGGGACCCAGTACCATGTCTACCCAAGTTTGAGCTGCCTGGCATTAGAAATGAGGGACATATGGGCATGTAATTAAAATGACGTGACCGATGACGTCATCGTTACAACATCGCCACTAAGCCATTTATGGGGACCCAATACCACGTCTGTCAAAGATTTAACCCGGCCTGGCATGTGAAATGAGGGAGGTACGGGCATATAGTAAAAATCACGTGACCGATGACATCATCGTTACGTCATCGCTACTAAGTGAATCATGGGACACCGTACCATGTCTGACAAAGTTTGAACCGTCTGGCATTAGAAATGAGGTAGATATGGGCATGTACCTAAATTCACGTGACCGATGACGTCATCGTTACGTCAACAACACTAAGTGTTTGATAGGCATCTACTACCATGTCTGTCCAGGTTTGAGTCACCTGCCAGTAGTATTAAGTGAGTTAGCCATGAAAATCTCATATCCCGAACATATTCCGAACATGGTACGAATTTTGCTAACATACATCTTCTGAAAAGGATACGAAAATTATACAGCATTCGGAAATGAAAATCCACCTAACCCCAGTAACTCGTTCCTGCACATGCGTGTATCCACGAGTTAAAGGGGCTTTGTCACGGTAAGACTTTACATTCGTTTTTTTCGGGCCGGAAAGAGCTATTTCCACCGATTTTGATATGAACTAACGAACGTCTCGGCCATGTGGGATGCTTAAAATCAAAGCAAATATGCAAAAATGACTAACAAACAGTATATATAAACAGTCTCCAGGGAAAATATTGAAAATCCTTTCAATCAAGCATTGAGGGAGGGAAGTTTAACTGTTTGTATCCAATTAACAGCCACTAAACGAGCGATTACTCGATACATGCGCAGTACCATGACATAGCCCCTTTAAAAAGGACGTATTCTTGCCCCGATAATTTTTACTATGATAATGATAATATAATATGAATTATTAAGAAGAAATATAGGAAGAGGAAGAGAAATAAGTCTTTATTTAACGAGGATACACATTGATTACATTGGTTTACATAATGGTCTTCCTGTAACCCAGTTTCAAGTCATGCGCAGTTGTACAAATCCTTTATTTATTTGGCGGGCAGATAGATGTTAAACAATAGGTGGCCCGCCAGTTGTAAAACTGTGCATGATCTTGAAACTGGGTTATTTAAGAGCACGTTCGATTGACCGTATATAGGATACGTTCGATTGACCGTATGTATATATAGGGTATATATATGGGGTGCGTTGGTTAACCGTATTAGAATATTCTCGATTGACCGTATATAGGGAGCGTTCGGTTGACCGTATTAGGATGCGTTCGGTTGACCTTATTTGGATGCGTTTGATTGACCGTATCGTTGGCCGTATTCCGGAATAATAATACATAGAATAATCACTACAAATCGCTGATATCGGGATTTTTCAGCCACTGGAATACTGAATGTATCCTACATATCTTATTACACAAGGCGTTTGTAGCTTACAGTGCAAAATGTGCCTGAACCATTGATTTTAAGAGACTATTCTATCTATTCTTATGCTGTAATACAGTCAATCGAACCCGTCCTAAGTTAAAAACGCAGCAAAAATGCACTCCAAAAAAATTATAAACCTACCATAGAGGCTAAACATAATATATGTGGCTAAATATAGAGTAAACGACAGTTAACATAGAGTAAATAAAGTGCAGAACAATATTAAGCTATTAAAGTGCAAGAGAGTAGATATACTGAAATTTACAAATTTAGTGGAAACTAAAACGGGGACATATTTTAATTTCTAATGCGAAACAGCTTTTACCGAATTACATTACACGATCAAGCCTCTGCAGAAGGCTCGTTAACGTTCCGGCTCGTTCGTGCTGAATAACGTGACGCACGAAGACTTAGGACGCGGACAATAACATCGTATATAAAACTGACGGGAATTTTAACTTTTGCGAGTACATTCATGTTTTCTGCGAAAAATAAGAGTTTTATGGCAACGATAATAAACTTTGACCAAATACGCAGACTATTTCCTTCAGAAACTAATAATAACACCTGTTTTGAACAGTGCAATTTAAGTTTTGAACACTGGGATACAATAATTTATTTACTACAAAAATGAGACAAGATTATGTTTACGGCAAAATTGCCGCCGATTGACGCGCATGCGCCCTAATTATTCAGCTCTGTCGGTGTCGAGGGAATATGGGCCTTTAAAGCCTTTTTCTCTTTCCATCTGTACCTCAGCAGCCTATAAGTGTCTGGGCGAAGCCTGTGGAGCCGATAATAGTTGTTCTTTAGTATGGTTGTTTCGGGAACTTAGGGAGTTTGGGTTCCCTGTAGTGCACAGTCAGGGATTGGGAACCCTTATCACCTTGACACCGTACAAAAAGTAACCCAAATCAAACGTACTGAAAATATATGTCACAATTGCCTCGCTGGCATACGGCGTGGAGCAATGGCCTCAGAATGAGGCTCAGTTTGATATTGTTTCCGTCAGCCTACATGTAGTTCTAGGCGTTCTTGCTGCTACTATTAAAGCAGCGCAATTTCCAGACTTCACTTTACTAGGAGCCCCATTACCAGGAGCGTGCATCTCCCATACTACATGTAGGTCTGTGAGTCTGTGAGTATGACCGGTTGAGGTATATTTAGAACAGATCTCACGGGAGTTTACGTGACCACACTTTGGGAATCCAATCAAACCATAGTCAGGACGATGCAGCGTTGGAAAAATCACATCAAAGAACAATAGATCATTCATAATCTCGATAATTACAGCAATCATATGCACGATCGCAGCAGAGTCAGAAGGCAGTTACCCGGGAAATATGTTGTAAAAATAGCTCAAACCGGTCACACGCTGACTCAGGGGTATAGTATATATGGACGCTCCTGGTAATGGACTCCTGACTTCACCCAATCGACTCGTTTCTGTGTAGCGCTGGAACGATATTCGGTAAGGTCTATTCATTTTATTTATCATATTTTAACTGTATTAATGCAGTGGTTCATAGTGTATGCTTTTCCTTCATATCCTGTTCATTGACACGTTATTTTCGTCGCTCTATTTAGACGCTGGGTTTTTCTTTCTCCTGGAAAGGCGAGCAAGTTTTCAGTGAATCTATATCAGGTAAATACAATCGAAATAATAATCATGATAATAACAATTTCATTTCACATATAGCACTAGCCAAATTAAAGTGCATATAAGCCCTAGCCAGTTATCATTGATATCGATTGTACATGAAATAGATAGTCCAACGGTAGAATATTTCTTGATTTGGGTGTTACGTCTACGAGATATAAAGGTTAATATTTCCAATATGCTAATGATGTGATGTCATCACCGACACACTTATTATACAAAAGCATGTTGGTAGAGACAAATTACGTATTTTTTAATTCTAAGTTATATTTGAATCTTAACAAAGTGATTTTACACACAAAATATCTAAATTAGAAAATAGCTTAATTCACAAGCACAAAGAAATTCAGCAAATGTCGGTGATGACATCATATCATTAGCATGTTGGAAATATAAACCTTTATATCTCGTAGAAGCAACACCCAAATCAAGAAATATTCTACCATTGGACTATCCACTTCATGTGCAATCGATATCGAAGATAACTGGCTAGGGCTTATATGCACTTTAAGGATTAATCAACTAATTACACAATACCACTGTGTGGAATTTTGCAAAAGTCCAATTCGTAGTTCTTGACCGCCATTTTGAAAGTTTAGTTTTCTTTATTTCCACTCTATGTACTACACGGATAATTACAAGTTAAAGAGTATGATAGACATTTAGGAGGAGGATACATAAAAGACAGTATTAAATATGGTAGTAACAGGGGGAGAGTGTGCAGTGGTTAAAGGAGCCGAAGCTTTCGAGTTAACCACTGCCACAGGACAACGTAAAATACAGGTTTAAGGTATATAAAACTGCGGTTGACTTAAGCCTCGATAGCTCCTATAGGATTTGGATTAGAAAATATCTAGGTAAGGATAGGAACCAAATTATTAAAGTGAAAATATCAGACTAATTTGCTAATATATTAAACTAATCAACTAATAATATTATCAACAAACACTTACATCTAATACATGACTAGGGCAGTTGTGATTTGAGAAGATAGATTTTATAATGTTTCTTAAACTGAGAGTAACTTAGACACTTAATTTCTGTGGGGATCGATTGCCATATTTTGGATAAAGAAAACTTGAAAGTTGTCATGCCATAGTTAGTTTTAGGTTGCGGTCTATAGAAATTCATATTTTTAGCATACCTGGTATTGTGGCTATGAATTTCAGATATAGGTAAAACATATCTGGAGAAGACACTAGGTGTATTTGAACTAATAGAAGAGATTTTGTGGCCAAATGTTGAGATTCGGAGCTTGAATATATTGTCAAGTGTTAAAATTTCTAGAAGATTAAAGTAAGAGATAGCACTCTCTCTGCTATTGGCAAAGAATATGCTGCGAATGCATTTGTTCTGTTTAGTTTTAAGTTTAGTCAATTGAGTTTTATAAGTATTTCCCCAGCTCATGATTCCATATTGCAGATAAGGGTAAATCAATGTGTAATAAAGTTGTTTCAGCATTTGAAAGTCAAGATAATGTCTTAGTTTATTAATAATTCCCAGGTTTTTAGATATTTTGTTATTGATATGGCAGATCTGAGGTCCCCAATTTAAATGTTTATCAATATAAATTCCTAAGTATTTAATGTAGTCCTTCTGTTCTATGTCTGGTAAGCTAATAGTAAATCTTTTCCTAGGTGACGAAAGTAGCATATAATGGGTTTTAGTAAAATTAACAGATAGTTTGTTAGTATCACAATACTCTAAAAGATGTCTAAATTCTTCATTCATGACTGACTCTAATTCTTTTGTGTTATTACAAGAATAGAATATGGTAGTGTCGTCTGCAAAAATTCTGAAAGAAACTTTACATGAACAGTTAGGCATATCATTAATGTACAAAAGAAATAATAGTGGGCCTAGCGTTGATCCAGATGAACACCACAGATAGTATTTAGCAAACTTGACTTAACTTCATCAATTTGTACATATTGTGTTCTGTCCGATAAATAGTTTGCAAACCAGTGAAATGGGGTCCCACGAATTCCATATTTGTATAGCTTCTTTAATAAAATATCATGATTAACAGTATCAAATGCTTTTGAAAGGTCAAGAAATATGCCACAAGTTATTTTTTTATTGTCAATATTCATCCTAAGTTGATCTGTAAGTTCGAGAATTGCTTGCTCTGTAGAGTGGCCTTTCCTAAATCCAAACTGGTATGTAAAGAGTATATTGTGTTTTTCTAAAAAGAATATTAGTTGGTTGTAGACAAGTCTTTCAAGTACTTTTGCAAATGGGGAAAGTGTTGCAATTGGTCTGTAATTACCAGCATCAATGACTGAACCATTTTTATATATAGGGGTAATTCTAGATACTTTAAGTATATCAGGTACTATACCAGTTGCAATAGATTCGTTGTAGATATCAGTAAATGGAATAGATAAAGTTTGACTAGCCAAACTAATTAGCTTATTGGGAATATCAATTGAGGCTTTATTGGGATCTAAGCTGGATAAGAGTGTATCTACCTGAGTATTAGTAACAGGTGACATGTAGAAACTGGAGGATGGAGACTTAGTTATAAGTTGGGTTGGATCTATATCTGTTATCTTAATTGATCTAGCCAGATTAGGTCCTACATTAATAAAATGCTGATTAAACTGCTCAGCTATATCTTGTTTATCTATAAATGTTTTATTATTAGATACAAGTCTTGATGGTTGTGTCGGGCTTTTGGTTTTTCTCTTTATAAGGGTGCCAATCAAGTTCCAGGTAGACTTCAAGTTGGTTTTCCTTATTTCAAACTGTAGTTTATAATATTTTGCTTTACTTTGTTTTTTTAAATAATTAAGGGTATTAGAGTACTGTTTATAATGTTGGACTTTAGTGGGATTATTGCTTAGAAAGTGGGTACGATACATTTTTTGTTTAGTTTCGATAGACTTTAATAACCCATTGGTTATCCAAGGTTTACTGAATATTTGTTTCATTCTTCTCTTGGGTATTTCCATCAGAGGTGCATGTTTATTTACAATCATTTTTATTTTATTGATAATTATGTTAGTTTTATTGTGTAGGTCTTTGCTATTTTCAGTAATACTGTCCCAATTTACTGAATTTATATCATTTAGGTACGAGTCCTTATCAAAATTATTATAATCTCTAAAGTACCTTTTCCTATTTTGTGATTTAACTTGAATATCAACAACACAGAAGACTGGTAAGTGATCTGAAATATCCATAGTAGCAATCCCAGGTAATATTCTCTGTGTGGAAACATTTGTGTATATATGGTCAATTAAAGTTGAAGTGTGATTGGTTAGCCTTGTTGGTTTAGTTATAATTGGGAGAAAATTGTTGGCATATAGCATGTCTAAATAGTCTAAAGGTAAAAGGTAACCAAGCCTTTGGTGACATCGAAGCTGGAGTTGAGTCAGCTCAGTTTGAGGCTTGTACCTAATTAGCATGATAATCAAAATCTATCCCGCATATTTATAGAAAGAGGGTTTGTATCAGTGCAGCGTCGTCTCCAGCCTCCATGCGAACAGGCTAAGGCTTGCTTACCTTTCGAGAACTACGAATTGGACTGTTGGTTGTACGTGAATGCATCCTATTTTTTGTAGTTCCCCAGAGCTTCCCGTTTTGTCAGAAATTATATGGCTCTGGGGTAAGGACCTGCATCTCACAGTTAACATAAATCAAATCCTATTTACTGATCGAACTAACGCTAGCGTCAAGCTACAATCGTTACCGATTTACATTGGCCCGATGGATTATTTTTCACAATTTTGCATACTTCTTACAATACCCAAATACTTTCACTCCTCTGCCCGCCTGATCAATGCTGAGCGGGATTTCGGAAAGCTTTTGAACTGGAGACTAAGCCCCAGGATCGACGTCAAAATTTATTATCTCAACATTGATAAGGGGCGCGGGGAAATTGCATTTTTGGACAACAAAAGTCATTTAGAGCGCAGAAAAACATAATGGGGCCATCTAAATTGTCAATGATTGTAGTTTATCGCATATATCACTTCCTATCCGGGAAGTTTGCTCAATAAATGATAATAATACAATCATTATGTTTGGTGCTTCAACATGTACAAACTTCTGTATGGGTTGTCCGGACAGTAGTATTGCGACGGATTAGGGAACCAATTAGAATCCTCAATTTATCCAGCTTGTTATGTATACAAGTTTTGATTTTTCTGTTTCAGCGGTCGACCCGCCGCCAGTGTGCTTCAAGATACCATTCATACCGCTACTCAGTTTGTGCGTAAAGTTCACAGACATTTCCTACAAGGATGATAACTTCGGTGGATGTGTTTCCCTTGTGCTCGAACTCCTAGCAGCAAAGAAGGAAATCAACCTAGGCTGTTTCTACTCTTCTGAGGGTCTAAAACCGCCTGCAAGGTACGATCAGGGGGGTCACGGTGCCAAGCCGGCCGCGTCACATGGAAAACATGGCACAATGGTCAAGGTAGGACGAACGATGAGGAAATACAAGAAGAGAAAACAGACGGCAAGGGTGCGATCTAAACATGAGCTACGGATTGCGGACGAGACTGACTGATCAGACAGCCATCCCTGCAATGAACTGAGCTGACTAAATATGTAATATATGTAGTATTAATTAAAGTTATCTGATAACAAAAATCGTTTATCTATGGGCCTGTTTACATGAACGGGGGTTGACCATAGTGCTAGGGAGGGTCAACAATAGCCCGGGTTTACAAGCAAAATGATTCTGGTAGGGTTATCAACTCAACACGATGCGGCCGCCAAAATCATTCAAGCATAGAAAACAAACTGGCGGACACGAGTAGAGTTTTGGCGGGATTCAGGGTGGATTAACGTTGATTCTTTTTTCCGTTGTACCCTTTATTGCTCCTCCAGCAACTTGGAATGTGAAATTTGGCTCTAGAATAGAGTTGTCCAGGGTAGGCGAGTTATCGCTGGCGAACCGTTATCCCTTAACACAAGCAAAAGTTGACCCTTGTGCTAGGATCATTCTAGTACCCTTGACAAAACTGACCCTTCACATGTAAACAGAATGCAGAATACAATGGCGTTAGATTGACCATACTACTAGGATGACCCTACCCTCCTATTATGTAAACAGCCCAACTAAGGTTTCCAACTATGCAAAGAACAACGTTGCCGAGGGTGGTTCACGGGGGGCATGCATCCCCGGGGGGGAACTCCCATATAAAACGGGTAGGGATGCTCGTCGGACATTTTCGATTTGACCCCTGAGAGGTACTAAAATGGGCGTGGCTCAAGCTTATTTTTACCCCTAAACGGTGCCGATAGAAACATGCCAACATTTTGTAACTTTCGATGCCTTTTATTGCTATTAACATGTTGTATCACCAAGCACATTCTTCCTTGTTGTTTTCAAAAGCGCTGTCGTTCTCTAGCATTCGGTGACACTCGTTAACAGCAGCAAATTGACACCCGACCCCTAAAAGGTACCGTTTTACATAGAAATGTCTGTGTTTGATCGTGGATACCCTAAGTGGTACCAAACTTCTAATTTTGACTCCTAAAAGGTACAACGAGCATCCATACATCCTCACATAAGGTAGTCACCACGTTTCACAGAAGTTAAATATCAGGACAGTTAATAACGCACGCTCACAACAAAAGAATTTGATAAAATAGTCCTTTTCTACGAAAAAATAATCCATTTCTCATGACACAAATAAACAAACACGCAAGAGAGGATGACGAAAGAGAACGAATCCCCACGTCCCATGAAAATTATTTAAATCTATTTATAGTTTCACAACACGTGATGTAAGTTGTTTTTATCTTGTTCTGGTAGGCTACCCTCGTTAGTTACCCATTGTTTATATCCCCTGGGTCCTCTTAGCATCGTTATAAACCACTCATTGCCACAAGAACGCCACTTTACGCCAATAATAATAATATCTTCTTTAACCAGGGTGAACCCTCCATCCAATGCTGTTATCAGTGGGTGTCATGGGAGATCAAAATAATGTAAATACAAAGTATTAAATTATCAGACAATAATGCAGTAAAAGTGTATGTTATCTTATAATTAATTTTAAAATATTTAAAAATTCTTAATTCTAAAAAATATCTCCTAATTTTGTTTTAGAAATTTCTTTAACTTCAGTTGGTAGATCATTAAAATATTTTGTGCCTGAGTAAAAACAGCCTTTCTTTGCAGTTTCTGTCTTAACTTTAGGAATTATGAGATCCAGGCCATTTCTTCTAGTGTTGTGGGAATGAGAGGTCTTATCATAATATTGACTAAACTAGAAATTCCAATGAGTAAGGTAAGTGCTGCGAGAAGTATATCAGGAAGTGTACTCTGTGAAAATGAATGGGCAATGAGAGAGCATTCATGCGCATAAAAATGTAATCAATCAAAATGGGACATTACGTGTGTTGTTTAGTTGTATGAAAGTCCGTCATTGTAGTACTACATAAGAAGGAATTTACATTGATAGGTACCGGCATATGGTTGAGTCATTAGTGCCGTGCGTAGTATCATTTGTGGAGGAGTGGTTGTCATCAATGTCCAATGTTGTTCTTGCCATTTAAAAACATCGCCTGCTCGTTTGACAAAGCCAAATTAATCGGCAACTCATCGCACGTGGTTGCACTGAGTCCATAAACACGCCAAAATTCGGACTGTAATTCCTTCGCAACTGGAGCAGTTCTCAGCTCTCTGATGCTCTGAAAAGAAGCTTCAAACATTTCCTTCGTATCGCTAAAAAAACAATGAGGACTGGACGGGTTTCAAAGTCCGCGCAATTAGTTCCAGTCCGAGGCGCAGCCGGTCCAAATTGGAGGCTTTGAAACGACTTCAAAAAAACTACTTAATAATTCCATGCTTGTTTGGTGGTTGTGGGATAAACAACACAACGATTTTAAAACTTCATGCGTTTAGAGTTTCGATGTTTCAGGCTTGTAGGTTGTACTTGCGTATTTACATACAGTTGCTTTGTTTGACTTAAGTAATCAAACGTCCATTGTTAATGAAAAGACGGAATGTTAACAATTATGCGGTTGTTCTCTTTTACAACCTGGCGTGAAATTTGATGAAAACATTATAGTTTGGCGCTATAGTTGTCGTCACTGACATGCGCAGTGTCAGGGCAGTGTGCAAAAAAAACAGGTCCCACATTGGAGAGACGGCCTGTATGCATCAAGACAGGTATTGTACCTTGACTTTTTTTACCGCCTGGAGAAGTCAGTGATCGATCGTGATACCTCCCTTTGTTCAAGGTATTTGCCTACAGTACTTTGAAATTATTTTCTAAGTCCAAGGACTTTGAACTATGAATATTCATAGTTCTCAAACTCATTAATAATTCATGAGATAGTCATCCAATGGAGGAACTGTATTTGGTCACATGCATGGGTCTTGATACCGGGTGAAACCCTTGTGTTTGATCATGTTGCCAACCCTAGTGATCAATATTTCTTAATCATCATATTCATGACCACTAACTAATTACATACTGATAAACTACAAGTAAGGAGCGAAGAAGTAAAGAAATAAAGAATGACATAGAAAGAAAAAGTCTGCCTCCACCGGAGTTCGAACCACGACCCTTCCGACTGCTTGTACTAACTCTTGTCAACTACTCTACTAGACAGTACGCTAGTTGAAATCACTGCCATCAAAAAATAATAATAAGCCATCTATTGAATAATTAGATACAACAGTCAAATGGTAAACAATACTTGCTAATGAAGTTTGGAAAGAAACGTATGTAAATTGTCGGTTTTGCATTCGCATGAGAAGACATGTCAAACACTCATTGTTCGTCTTTCATCAGGGGATTCCAAATATTTCGAAAACAATAAAACCCTCGAGGCTACGCTTCTCGGGTTTCATTTGTTTTCTCAATATTTGGAACCCCTGATGAAAGACTCCAATTCGTATTTCACATAGTTCTTCAAAGTACTTGGACTTAGAAAACGATTTCAAAGTACCGTAGAGAGTACTTTGACGGGGTTTCAAAGTATTGAACGTGGTACACATTGAGACCTGGTTGGCCAATTACCTCATGAATTATTAAGTAGTTTTTGAAATTTAAATACAAAGATAACATATTGCATAGTGCAGCGTGCTTGCAGATATTGCCATCCTGACTGGTGAAGCATATCTTCATGTGTAAGGTCATGTTCCTTTAAAGTTATTCTTGCTGCTCTTGTCTGCAATCATTCTAGCATGCGTTGCGGCTCTGGAGAATCGGAGCGCAGCGAGCGGAGATTAGGGGGATTGGGGCGAGAGAGAAAAAGAGAGTGGGGAGGGGGTGGGGAGGAGAGGAAGAGAGAGCATGCCGGCAAGCCATGGTTATTTTGATCTCGGCCTCAGTAGGCCGGGTATTGCTATTGGCTAAAATGCGTGATTGACAGAAATCATTAATTTTTATTCATGCATGGCATGCGATAAGAGCAGAAACAAACATACCGAATTCCCTCGGCGATGAATTTAAAGAAAGAACAGGAGCAAGGCTATTAGAGATCTTTTGTATGGAAGAGATGTTCTATAGCTGTTCAGTAATACCAACTGGGTTTGGAAAAAGTAGGATATTCCAAACATTCACTAGTGTTAAAGACGTCGAAAATGATAGCCGGGTTGTCGTTTTGGTTATTGCTCCTTTGGCTGGTATTGTGGAAGATCAGTTGAACCAGTTAAGTTCCTCAGGTTATCCTGCTGCCGAACTTTCAGACCTAAAACCCGAGGAACAGAAGTGCAACTTCAAATTTCTGTTTAGTTCTGCAGAAGAAGTAATGATCGAATTTCGCGATGAGCTGAAGAACCCTCTATCGAAACTCCACAAGCGTCTTGCTCGACGAAACGCACACGGTTGAAACATGGACCGGTGTGTTCGAGGAACAGGCTTGTGCTTCCGAAAATACGAGCTAATTTTACTAATTTTATGCGTTTTAATTAGTGGATGGATATCAAAATAACCATGGCTTGCCGGCAGGCTCTCTCTTCCTCTCCTCCCCACCCCTCCCCCCTCTTTTTCTCTCTCGCCCCAATCCCCCTAATCTCAGTTCGCTGCGCTCCGATACTCCAGAGCCGCAACACAGGCTACAAGCATTCTAGTGCGTCATATCTGCTGGAGCTAAGTTGTTCCATACTATATCGCAGTAATTTCGGCAATATCATTGACTTAAACACTCTCCGGTGCCTGGTTACCTTACTGAATAATTTAGAGGTGTGTTCTTTAAAAGTCAATGATTGATCTAAGTAAATGACGTGTCTTTCTTAAAATAACCAAGATTTGTCCTGTTAATCTAAAAATAAATTTCAAATAATTATCATTGGAAGACCCATGTATGAAGGATTCGTTCTCTTACCTCATTCTCTCTTGACACACACCATCATGGGTCAAGGGAATAGAATATATTACGGTTTAAAACAGGGGTTTTCCTGTTTCCCGTGCAAAAAAATATCAATCATGGCTCACGAAAATAACCTAATATATACGTACCGCTCTCTTTACTTTGGCCATTTTCACACGGGAACAGCGGTTTGTTTCTAAGATTAGTTCGGAGACGGGTTTCGGGTGAATCACGGTTTCTGGCACACTATCCCCCTATCCCTTGGATATCACGTGTAATTAATGATTAACTGATTAATGATTAGGGTGAAACAGGGAGAAGTGGTGGCGGTTTCCCTCATTTGCTTTACGAAACTGTTCAATTGTTTACCCTTCCGCCCCAAAAGGGCGGCTGCGCAGGAATGAATCAGAACGGAAAGGAACAGAATAAAGCAAATGTTCGCGTATGAGTGAGGGAAAGCGGCAATGACCTAACGGAAATACTATACAAACAACATAATACTCTTCATTTGACTTCGAATTCAGGATAGCAATATCTCTGAAGAAGAAATAAGGAAACTTATATAGATTTACAATATTAAAACTATTAACTACAATTTAAATAAAGATTGATATTCATTACAAGAAGTTCTAACTGCTATCAGTGGTCATTGCTAAAAGAATAGCAGTTAGATTTCTAATATAATCAGTCAGCGAGTTCCAGAGTTTGCTAGCAGAGTATAGCGAAAAGAACGAATTCCATATTTAGTTGATGTTACCAGAGGAATCACGAGTTAAACGTTGGCCACGTAGATTTATATTATAATTACGTTCAGTAAGATGTACTTGGGAGTTTGACCATCTAGTAGTAAACCTGTACGATATTAATTACTGCATGTACGGAATGCTGTACGTTACCATTAATTACCCATTAATTACTGGCTAGAATACCTCGATCGTATTTTTTTCTTTAAATGTAAATCTGGCGATGTCAAGTTAGATATACACAGTTACTTATCTTTTTGTAATACTCGTACTCGCCTCTCTGAATCAGGCCTCAACCTTAATGTACAGAAATTAAGAACTTCTCTTTTCAGAGACTCATTTTTCAACAGAATTGTGCACTCATGGAACGCTTTACCAGTTGATGTTAAATCTAACACTTCTGTCGGAGTTTTCAAAAAAGATCTTCTTAAAGCTATTATGTCCTAAGCGTCGTCGAATTAATGCTATGCCGGTTTATAGCTGTTAATTAACATTCTTGATTATTTATTTATTTATTATCTTCATACCTTTACCTATATACATTTGAATATGTCTAAGTTTTTTTTCTTTTTTTCTTTACTGCTATATAGCAATTATTTTCATTAATTTCTCTACACACGTATACATATGTTTTTAACTGGGTAGTGTAAGGGTGGGGCTAGAGTAACAATGTTCTTATAGAGGTAGGGGTTGCGGTGTTCTGTATCTAGTAGGGGACCTCATGTCCTATTATACAACACCTGCCCTTTGGGCGAATCTGGAAATATAATAAATAAAATAAAATAAATAAACTAGTTATGGACAGAGATACAAGCTATCATTCAACTGATCCGGTCCAATTATTCTGACCTAGTCCTCCCGATAATTAGATCATGGTTACACAGGAAACCCGTAATATGTTTTATTATTATACATTTTACTCACATCTCGATTCTGATTGGCTGAGAAGACGCAACGAATTCTCCATAGCTAGCTATAGCACTATATATCAGATAATTAACTATAGCGCGCGATGGTAAGCAAATACGACAATTTTACGCTAGAAAGCAGGGCACTTATTTCGTTATTTTGAGCCATTTTAGCGCTCAGCTATGTTACTAGTCATTCTTTTCTCCTAAACTCGTAAAATAAATGCAATTTTTAGCTCGAATATGAAAGAGAACATGGTGAATCATGCAGAAATTCAATCGTAAACAAACCAATTTTATGCGTTTTATTTAGTTTCGTTCACGATAGCTTTCCCTTTTGCTAATACTTGGGCTTAAAAATGGATAATAAAACAATTATTGAATTCGGTTTTCGCATGACACCGAACATTATCAAGACCTCGGTCTGTGTTATCAGCCTCAGACTTCGGCTTCGGCTGATAATACAGACCTGTCTTAATAATGTTCGCTATCATTCTCAACATCATCCAATAATTGCATATTATATGGCAAATGAGCTCTTCTCGCGGCAAATGGAGAAATCTGATTGGTTCTTCAACGGTCCGGTCGGTATGGTTTTGGACCGCTGCAAGCTAGAGTGGTTGATTGAGATTGTTTCTACATGAAACGTTTAGGGGTAAAGCAACGAAAAATACGTTTATAACTCATTCAAAGTATAACACAAAAGTAATGTTAGAAGATAAATAACATTGCAAATCCTTTTGCCAAAGAGCAATGTTTTATAAAACACAGAGAACTGCAGGAATGACAAAGTCAAATAAAAGAAAGGCAGTTGCATTTTGCGACTTTTCTGAACCCCAGCCAAAACACGCACCAAAGCTAATGCAAGAACAACCCAAACTCACCTAATTACGTTTTCCAGAATCAAAATAAGATAATAAAACATACCTGAAATTTAGCTGAACCTGCTACTTTGGCGACGGCATGACACAATGGACTTAATTTCAAAATACAATAACTTCACGTGTAAATGCACGCAGTCAACTACATTTCAACCGTTGTCTGCAAAAACACAACGTGAAAACTCCATATTCTACGTTAACAAGAGAACGTAAACGGTCGAAAGTAAATCAGTCCGTTTTTCGTTCGGCGTGAACGGAACTCTATGCTTATCATATTTTTCGAAGATCTAGATATGGATGTGAAAAGTAATTAAAGGCGAACGAAGGAAATAGTAAACATCATATTTCGGGAGAAAACGCTTTTCTACGTCCCGTCTCACTGCCGTCTCCGTCGTCGTTGCTTAAGCTCTCTAATTTGAAGAGAAACGGCGAAGTTCGAGCTATGTCACTGACTTTATTTCAGCTGAGCATTTACAGACACCTGGCTCGATAAGCTTTCTAGTTATTCCAGGTGACCCCATACAGTACAAAACATGTAATTACTATCCTTGATGTAACTTTTTTCCCCTTACCGTTGAAATAAAAATGTTGTTGTTGTAGACACTTAACAAACCAAGGGTTCACAACAGATATCAATGAAAGGAGGCGAATTCCGACTCTCTTTTAATTAGAAGTCTTTAGAACTCCAAACGATGGGAGCTTTCCATGATTCAGCACGACAAGGAATGTCGGCTAAATTTGAAAACCAACCGTTCATCTTCAAGTCAACACCGGACCGACCAAAACCATGTTTCGCAAAATGTTGAAGAACTTCACAAGAAATGGTGCCAGATTGTCCATCCGGAACCCGTAACTGAATTTCATTATTAAAATTCAGTTTCCTACACAAAATCTACATTGAGCTGGCCTAACAGACAGAATGCTACAGTAGCTTCCGAAAGCTACCATTGCAGTTGTACATGTATTGTTGGGTGATAGACAAGAAAGGAAAATATCAATAGTCTGCATTTTAGACAAAACCAAGTGTTAGAACATAAAGATAAAAATAGTAGCATTTTCTTGGTTAGTTTATGCATTTGGCATGAAACCATGTATGGCAACAGTCACAGAATATTAAATTTTGCTTATCAAAAACATTTTTTTTGCAGCATATGTGACATACTGTAGATTCTGTATTTTCATCAAGTCTCCTTGGAATTCACTAAAAATATAACCATTTTTTAGCAATGGTACAAACTAAGGTTAAAGTAACTTATCTGTATTTTGGACTGTGTCCAGGTCTTCCTTGCAATTTAACTAAGGGAGGGCCAGGTAATTCAAATATTTTTATATATCATTTTCGATGAAATACCAGTGTATATTTCTTTCTAAAAGGTGATATCTTCACACGTGAACAAATCACTTTTGAATATATATGATTGGCTTTTAAGAATTTCTAGCCTTTTTAGGAAGAAATGAAAACTGGTATTTCATCGAGAATTTTATATTAAACAGAATATCACATGACCTCTTGGAGTGCGCTCACTCGTAAGATATTTCTTCAACACTCGAAGATAAAATCCGAAGATAAATCTCCGCGCGGCCATGTAATATCCTCTATATTTGCTAATACGTGTGTGCGGAGAATACTAGTTATGGAGAGAGACACTAACTATTATTAAACTGATCCAGTTCGATGGAAACACAATTAAGAACTTGGCTTGGTACGATTCCATTACCATTCGTTCCAGTTTAAAAAAAACGAATAGTATACGAATAGTCTTAAGTCTTAGAGTTATTCTTTTCTTCAGACAAATTTCATAATATTACAGAACTAGGAGAAATAAGGCGTGACAGATGAAACTAATTGAACATATAAGTTCAAGGATACTTTAATGGCAATAAACAATAACAGTACTAGTAGTATAATACTTTTGTATTGTATTGTATTGTTAAGCTATTGTTAAGCTATTGTTATGTCGATATAATACAATTTAATGTCCAAATTTCGTGCATTGTACAAAATCCAAGCATGTGATTGGCTACTGAGCGTGCATTATTGGTGACCACAGCACTCGACTCAGACCCTCTCTTCCCTCTGTGAGAGACTGGCCGGCTCGTGAAAAGTTGCAGTGAGGGCCCGGCAATTTTTTTGCAGTTCTCGTTTTGCCCTTTGTAAACACAACTTCGTCAATATCAATGGCTAATTCGCTGCTTAGTTCCAACGCCAACGGGGATAAAGAGCATCTAAGTAGGTTTGAAGATTTTACTGACACAGAAGTGTTAGATTCCATAGAACGAGCGATTCCAACCTCAACAAAGCAGCAAACTCGCTGGGGAGTTTCGATAATGAAAGGTGAAATTTTATTAGTGTGTTTTTGTGAAATGTTCTCTGTTATTGAATGAAATCCAAAATGTTTGAATGAGAATAGCTTTTGGTTTTATTTATATGTTAACCAACAAGGTTTTTATTGCATTTTTTATTGTAGAATGGCTTCAAAAAAGGTTTCCCGAAGAGCAGCTCGAATATCTAAATCAAGAACTTCTTTCCGAGCGGCTGAAAAAGTTTTACCAAGAAGTGAAATGTTCGCCTGAAAAACACTACAGTCGTTCAGCTCATCTTGCCATTAGAGCCGCTATTCACCGACATCTTACCTCAGAACAAGTTGGGAAGAAGTTTTCCATTATGAATGATCCTGTTTTCAAGGTCGCTAACAGTTCGCTGAATGCCAAACTCAACAGAGTGAAAGAAGAAGGCACATGCAAAATACATCACCACTCTGCCATTGACCCAAGTAGTATAGTCGGAGTTAAAATGATACCACTTTTTTCTTGCACAAGGACGTCAAAAAGTGAATTCGGAAATCCACTTTTTGACGTCCTTGTGCAAGAAAAAAGTTGTATCATTTTAACTCCGACTATACTACTGGGGTCATAAGGGTCTCTCGCAACGTCCACCTAAGAATCCAAACTTGAGTAACTGTTAGAGATATCCTAACATATAGTTATACCGAAGAGCCCAAGTTGTCACTAGACACCTAAAAATCCAAACTTGAGTAACTGTTAGAGATATCCTAACGTATAGTTATACCAAAGAGAGAATGGCGAGGCCTCGTAGTGAGCCACTTCCACGGAGTCTATCTCGAGAGGCAGGTGCTATTCTCGATGAGAGAGATGGAATGCTCGAGGGAGTGGAGATAGGCCGCCGTACTATTCGATGGCGCTTCTTCCAAGGTGTGGCAGGAGATTTGACCCCTAGGATCATGGAAAAGTTAGTTGCAAAGGTAACCACCAGTTTCTACCTGCGCTACAGCTACACCTATCGCATTCGCAATGTCAACGACGGACGTGTGATGCTATTCTCCAAGACTGTCCCCGGCTCTCCATGGGTGAACATCCTAGGAGATGCAGAAGAGTGGATCAATAGCAAAGAGACAGCTCGTTTGAATCCCGACAACATCAATCGGCCAAATACCCAATGGGCCTTCGTGCGTTGGATCTACGTGGATGTCAAAGTCGTGATCGATCGTCAGCCTCTGTTGGGAACAGGCCCACTGCCTCAATGGCTTCGCCAGAAAAAAGGAATGCTTGCACTTGATCGATATGGTGACAACCTATGGCTGTGGCGCTGCCTTGCCATGCATGAAGGAGCACGAGTAGATAGGTGTTGCGTCACAGCTCGAAGACTTGCCCAGAACTTCTATCGCCTGACAGCGCCCACGCAAGACGTTCCCAGAACTTCCTTAGACCAGCTGGAGGAAGTCGAGTTGCACTTTGGAATCGGTATTCGGGTGTACGAACCTACGGAGGATGGCGCTTGGCATCTGACGCGACATGCAGCTCACTACAAGCATACGATGACGATTGGGATATACGACGGACATGCCTTCTACATCAAGAACATCAACAAGATAGGGAGCATCTACGTATGCAACGATTGTAAGCAACGGTTCACAAACGCCTCGAACCTTCAACGCCATGCAGATCGTTGCAGGCGTGGAGAAACGAAGATTGTTTGCCCCGGAAAAGTAATCACAGTACCCCAGTCGGCATACGAAAAAGCCTTCTGGCCAAAGAGCGATTCTAACAAAGCCAGCAAAGTCGCTCTACGCTGGTTGAAACGCGAAGCCGAAAGGATTGGGCAACACATTCATCACGCAGCTTGTGGACATGGTGGAGAGCATTGGATCGAAGGAGCGCCGGTCGACGGCTACGAACCTCTTTCGAAAACCATCTTCCAATTTCATGGATGCTATTTCCATGGCTGCCCGAAATGCTTCCCTAGGGAAAGGAGGCTCTATCGCAAGACCTGCGAAAGAACGGAGAGTCTACGTGAGGCAGGTTATGTAGTAGTGGAGGCTTGGGGTTGCTCCACGAAGAAGACAAACGAACCGGTCCCCACGCCAACGCAAACTGCCTACCCACACGCCATAGTTTACGATTTCGAAGCCTATCTCGATAGAACGAAAGGAAGACAACCAACGGACCGATTGACCATCGAAAACGTCCATGTCCCAATATCAGTATCAATTGCCGACACGTACAATCGAACGCCAACCCACATCTGTCGACGCGATCCAAAAGAACTCATAGCTGCCTTCGTCGAAGAACTCCAGCAAAGAGCACAGACAATCCGAGTAGCCATGGCAAGATGGTACAGGCTCGATAAGCCCAAATTCTCCTTCGACACCCTACCAAAGAGACAACAAGCGAAGATCGATGAATGGATCAGTCAAGTTCCAGTATTGGGATTCAACTCTGGCAGGTACGATCTCAACCTGATCAGGGAGCACTTCGTAGGAACCATTGCCGACACCTGTCCAAAGGTCCGGGTGGCAAAGAAAGCCAACACCACTATGTTTCTCTTGACTCCCGATTTCCGTTTCCTCGATGTGATGAACTACCTTGGACCTGGAACTTCCTACGAACGTTGGATCACTGCCTATGGATGTGAGTCGCAAAAGAGTTTCTTCCCATATGAGTGGTTCGACTCTCCCGACAAGTTGGATCACGTTGGATTACCAGATTATCAAGAGTGGGGTTCGAAGTTGAAAGGTCAACACCTACTATCTAGGTCAGAGTTCGAAGACTGCAAGCGCACCTTTCTCGACAAGGGAATGGAGACCTTTGCAGACTGGCTACGATACTACAACAACCTAGACGTAGTTCCATTCCTAGAGGCACTCGAAAAGATGCGAGATTTCTATCACGAGAAGGGAGTAGACATGCTGAAAGACGCAGTGTCCATCCCAGGAGTCTCGCTACAGTTCCTGCTTCGAGGTGGTGTAGAAAGGGGAGCTGAGATGTACGCTCCAGGTAAGGAAGCCTACCACATGCTGAAAGGCGCTGTCGTGGGAGGTCCAAGCATAGTGTTCACCAGACGCCACGAAGCAGGAGTGACTAAGATTCGTAGTCATCAGGGTGGAACCAAGGTGTGTCGCAAAGTTCTTGGATACGATGCCAACGCCCTATATCTTTCCACGATGGAATTCGAAATGCCTTGTGGAAAAGAAGAGGTCGTTCACTATGATGAGCCAGGTCCAGAAGCCGAAGGATTTGTCGAATGTCTACGTGGTGGAACGTGGTTTGGATATGCAGAAGTAGACATCGAGATACCAAAAGAATTGTGGAAGAAATTTGAGGAGATGCCCCCCTTCTTCTACAACAAGAAAATCCCCAAGGAAGCAATTCCTCCACAAATGTTGGCCTACCTTGAGAAGACGGGTAGAAAGCGCAGCGAGGAAACGAAGCTAGTTGGGAGTCTCTCTGGAAAGAAGTTGCTACTCTATGCTCCTCTTCTACTTTGGTATCTAGACCATGGCGCAGTGATCACTGCTGTCTACCGCACGATAGACTACGAACCCAAAGAAATCTTCGGATGGTTCGTGGACCAAGTCACTGAGGCGCGACGTATGGGAGACGTAGACAAAGGTGAGGCTTTGCTGGCAGATGTGTTCAAGCTACTAGGAAACAGCGCCTATGGAAAGTTGCTCGAAGACTTGGGACGCCAAACAAATGTCACCTATACGAAAGACGAGAAGATTGTGGACAAAGCTTTGCGGAGTGCTTGGTTCGAAGACCTGGAAGAGATTGGCGAGGCATACGAACTCGAGAGTAGGAAGGCCCAGATCCGAATCAAACGCCCTTTCCAAGTAGGTATCGCTGTGTACCAGCTCGCAAAGCTGCGTATGCTCGAGTTCTACTACGACTTCCTCGATAAGTACATCGCCCGCGAGGACTTCGAGTATATACAGATGGACACAGACAGCGCCTACATTGCCATCTCTGGAAATAGCATCGATGAAGTCGTACGATCGGAACTGCGAGAGGATTTCGAAGCCAATAGGAAGGAATGGCTAGCTTGGGACAAGTGGAGCAGTCGTACCCCAGGACTCTTCAAACTCGAATTCGAAGGACAGCGCGCCATTGCCCTATGCTCGAAAGCCTACTACGTCGATACGGGTGGCAGCAAGAAGTATTCCACCAAAGGTATGTCTAGGCGGCACAACGACGTTTCGTGGGCTCGATTCGAAGCAGCTCTCCAGGGTAGTATCGACATGGCGAAGAACCGAGGCTTCCGACTATTGCCAGAAGGTATGGCAACCTACGAACAACAGAAGCTTGGGCTATCGGCTTACTACGACAAAAGATACGTTCTTCCCGATGGAATCCACACCGAGCCAATAGAGTACGCTGTCTAGCGTCTGGGTACAAACAGAATTCATTTTGGTGGTAGTTCCGTATCCCTAGGAACAACTTGTAGCTCTTCACGAACGAATCCACGTTTGGGTGCGTCCTTCTCCCCTTCTCGCTTCGCAAGGTAGTAAAGCACAGGCTGTCCCGAAGATACTACACTTCGCGAAATGGTGTATATCTGCAAACTCCACACAGGATCAGTAGCTCTACGTTTTTCACCCCCTTCCAATTCTCCTGGTGCGTAAAGATATCGAACTAGAACGTCGAATGGTAGGCGCTCTTCTCTCAATCCAACGGTGCGCGAATACGTAGGAGTCTTCAGATCTACTTGTCGCGTCACTACGGAATTCGAAGGCTCCTTTCCTGTAAGTCGAGTCACCTCACTGTTCATGGCTTCGATAACCATTGGTAAACGAACTACCCATTCTCTACTACGCGCATCCGATCCTTCCGAAGTAAGCACCATCTCTTGTGCATACTGATACCCAAACAATCTCTCGGCTAGAGTTCTATTTGCTCGTTCGACGAAGCCTTGCGCTCTATGATTACCAGCCTCACCTCGTTGAACTTTCGTACCATGTAGTTCTAGCGTTTCAGACATACGTCCCATGAATTCTCTACCAGGATCTACTTGCAACGTCTTTGGCCATTCGAGTGGACTACGTTTGTAGATTCGTTCGAATGCCGCAGCAACTTCACCACTATCTTTAGACGCTAAAGGTTCGGCTTCTTTGTATCGAGAAGCTACATCGATTACTACCAATGCGTACTTGTATAGCTTTCGTCCACGCCCAGGTCGATCATGCGGTAAGAATATCAAATCAGCTTGGTGGACTTCATTTGGTTTCGATACAGTCCAATGCGGTCGTGGAATGTGTTTTGGTGGTGGTAGATATACTTGCCATATAGATTGCTTTTCCAACCAACTCCTAGCTACGTCTTCTGATGCTTTCGCTGCTACCGATAGCTTGCCAATTGCAGAGTGACCTTTCCAATAGCCCATAGGACCATAGAAGACATTCGCAAGTTTAGAATCCATCATACATCTATACATTCTAACCTTCAACAGATGAAAAAAAAAAAAAAGAAAAGAATAAGAATCAGGCCTTATTCCTTTCTTTTTTTTTTTTTTTTTTTTTTTCGTAGTGACCTAGTAGCCTAGTAGTTGCCTAGTAGTAGTGCCTAGTACGTTCCTAGTAGTACCTAGTACGTTCCTAGTAGTACCTAGTACGTTCCTAGTAGTACCTAGTACGTTTCTAGTACGTTTCTAGTACGTTACCTAGTACGACCTAGTACGTTACCTAGTACGACCTAGTACGTTACCTAGTACGACCTAGTACGATCTAGTACGTTACCTAGTACGACCTAGTACGTTACCTAGTGCATCTATAGCCATCTACTAATAGCGTATCCAGCGCCTAGCATTCCACCACCGACGTAGAGCAACTCACCAGTCTTCTGATTGTTTGAGGATCGATAGTATTCAGATAAGCGGGGTTCTTTCATTCCTTCGAGCCGTTCTAGCACCTTACGTAACTTATCGGATTGCACGAAGGCTTTGTTGGTATCTCTTTGAACGTTGTATGCGTCGCGTTCAAGACTTTCCTGATTTTGTGCAAAGTCGTATAGTCTTTGACGTTCGGTCCTATACGCTGTCATTTCAGATTCATGTCTTTCTATGGCCCTATCGTGTCTCTCTCGTTCTGTATCCGTATCACCCTTTCCAATCATTCTAGCTAGTATGCCACCACCAGTAAATGCCGTCGCATTCAAAACAGCGCCGAAAACTGTCATAGCAATTGCTGCCGCCATTATGGTATGATCTTTTGTTTCTCGAGATACTGCTTTGCGTACAAGCTACCAAGTATCACGGCGTTCCACTTTGCGAAATTTACTAGGGAAGAAGAAGGATCACTAAGCATAGATTCCTTGGTAGTCTTCTTTACGATCCACCCAATACCAGAAGCGAGTCCAACAATTATGGCTGCATCGGTTGCCGTCTTCATAAATTCTTTATCCATCTCGACATATATAAGTATGGTCTCTAGTCTCTAAGAGTTACTCCATGTCTAGTGCCGTTGGCTTTGCCGGAGCTGCAGGTTGTGTCGTGCTAACGTCGGCAGTGCGCTTATTGCCATCTACATACTTCTTGTACGCAAAGTACGTGCCAACCAATGTAGCGCCAGTACCAATGACTGCGAGGATAGTCAGGTTTTCGAACTGACCTTTCTCTTCTTTGCGTGGTTCGCTTTCACGCGTCAACTCTCTCTCCTGAGCTTCTCTAGCAAGCTTGTTGCTTAACGCTAGTGCCTTTCCAGCTGCGACGCGCTTTGGGTTTTTTACCTTAGTTGGTGCAGTCTTCGGAGGATTCGCAGTTATCTGGTCCGCTTCTTCCATCTTGATTCGGTATAGTAGTTACCTGTAGAGGTTCAACAGGTGTTGTAGGAACGACTATGTGATCAACTACGTGGAACAAGGCACTAGCTAGAGCCACTAATCGACCTGCTTTGAGTGATAATAGGCCGGCCACAGCGGATATCTCGTTGCGAACTAGGTGGTCTTCTCGTAGGTCCTTAAGCAGTTCTTGTTTGTCATCTATTGGAACTACGTATGCGACTGCGCGGGTAGCTAGACGTAGTGCTCCATTTACTAGGCATCCCGTTATTTGCTTTGCTACTACGGCCTGGTACCTACTATGCAAACGTTTTACGTCCTTCTCAGATAGCTTAGATATATCTACTATTGAGAAGTTCTGTCCTAGATATTCTTTCGTTGTACCCATTGCAGCTAAGATTGCAAGTGCTTCCCGACAATCTTCGACACCCTCCAATTTGGTTGGATGTTCCAACACGACTGGAGGGCAAGTAATAGCGCACTCATCAATCAGTTCATTCAGGTATTCATCCATGATAATATGTCATAGGTGCTGGGAGCTCTAACACTACCTCGAAAGGATGGCGTAGACAGAAGCACATGCGAGCGAACTTATGGGATCCAAGTATCGTTCGTAACTCTTTACATTCTTGCGAGCCTCCATAATCCTCAAATATCTTTTTGCCATCTACGGCCGATGCTGTATGAAATGCTACTACGATAGCTACGTTCTCGCGGAAGGGTTTACATATGCTCGTTAGTTGTTGGGACAGCACCCAAATGGAAAGCCCTATATGTCGTGCAGAAAAGGCTAAGTCCACTAGCTTGTCAGTTCGTTTCTTGACGTCCTTCGATGCGGCGCAATCATCGAGAATCAATAGAGTATTGGTACCTGACCAAAATGTTGCGCAAATACTCAAAGTAGCATCGATGGCATCCTGCGTTGGTGACACGACGAAGAAACGAGGATCTCGATTTGCAAATCCACGATAAGTTTTGTTGTGGGCATACGTAGGACAAATCAGTACTATGTAATCGAACTTACCACGAAATGATCCACGAAGTTGTTCTATGAGAAACGCAGTCTTCCCACAATTCGTTGGACCGACTATGAGTGCGTTGAACGGCACGTGCTCTACAAGAGAATCCATCAGTATAATATACTCTGCAGAGATCTGTTCAATATCGTGACCTGAGCATCCGCAAGGACGTAGACGTGCATTTTCACATTTCCACTTCCCTTCGCAGTTCTATGTATGCGAATGTCGATGTCCTTCCCACTGCCGGTTTGTGCCAATCCATCACCATGAACGGTGGAATCTTTTGCTGTGCGACAATCGATTAGGATAGCAAATCTATTTTCAAAGAACTTCTTTGGAGTCATGGAAGTATTGGGTGTACCAAACCAGCCTTTTGCAGCCTCCCAGAAATCTAGGGGAAGCATGCCGCTTGGAAAGAGTCTGTTGGGAATCCCGTTGACATCTACTTCTACCTTCAAAATATCTGGATTCGAGAATGATTCGCTATCTCGCGTGCCAATGGTAGGTGGATCTATGAATAGTAGAAGTAGTCCAGCAAAGGATCGTCGTGGAACGTTGACGTTTTGAGATATCAAAGTATCGGATGTTTTAGCGATATCTACTGTCTTGAAGTGAACAGCGTAGTTGTATAGGAATGCAGTACCTATTTCGTATTTGTGAAATGCACTACTAGCCAGCGTTCCGTCCCTGATTGCTTCGTATTCTAGTTGGATGTTGGTAAGTTGGTACGTACCTATCTTCGTCGTATCCGATCCAATTACGACCTCGTTGGCAGGCGCTAGAGTCAACTCGAATGTAATGGTATTTTCTAAGGCATATGGATATAGAACTCCATGTTGTGTCAGAATGTCAACATCTAATGGAATCCTATACTTGGAACCACATGCAGCTAGGAGCGCGTTGTCTGCAGCAGACGAAGTACTTGCGTCACCAGCTTTCGATCGTAGCTTGTTTACGTTCTCTGATTGAATGCCTTGTTGTACTCTAGACTCTCTCTCCTGCGTAGATAGGTATACATCGGAGTACGTTTGTAGGAGGTCTGGCCTGACAAGGTCTTCTACTGTTTCAGCTCCCATCCTACAGATTCTACTCATGACCAAGCAGCGTCCAACGTTCGAAACGACTCTGTTATTCGCATGTCCACCAGATAGTACGATGTCGCCCAATAGCGCTAAGCTACCAGGTACTAGTACTACACCTTCTGCTAGCTTTGGGACTTCTACGTATAGAGTCTCACCTGGATTGGCAGATGATCGAGTGAAATTTTTCCTATACAAGTCTCGCGGAGCCTTGAGTGCATGAGGCTCTCTTCGTGCTTGTGTGGGATCCAACTTTGATGAGATCATGTTGAATATAACTATATATATAGTTATGTCTAACATGGCCTTTGATGGGAGGTATGAGGAAAGAACTGATGAAGATGAAAGAGGAAAAGATTACGATGATGACGATGTGGAGGAGGAGTGGAAACGTCGCTTTCCAGACTCTACGAATGTGGATCCGAGTGAATCACTCAACCTGGAAACTAGACGCGACTTCACTAAAGAAGGCGCTCGACCAAAGTATCAGGAAACATCATTGACAGATGGAGAGTTTAGTGAATTGATGGATGAGGATAGAATCAAGCATCCGGAATTTAGCGATCGCCACATAGTCTTCGAAACAGGTACCTCGGATGAAATGAAACAAATGCTATTCGATGCTGTATGGGAACACTATGCGGACGTAGGGGATCGTGGAGACCTTGAGATAACTAAAGTATGGGATGTCGATAAGAAACGGGGCAGAATCTATCTTCACGCAATTGGAAGTAAAGAGATGCCCATCCCTTTGACCACAGTGAAGGGTGAAAGATACCAAAGTATGGGTAAGGATCTCAAATTCGTCCTAGGTCCTACGAATGCAGAAAGAGCAGAACAAGTCATCCAAGGTCAAGAAAAGGCCGCCGAACATCTCAAAATAGAAGATAGCATACTTCTAAACTCAACGTCAACTGAGGACCAGAAGGAAGCAGCTAAGGAAGAGAAAGTACGCATCCATAACGAAATAGAATTACTCGAACGTCAAGAAGAAGCCATACTAGAACGTACATCACTACGTGAAAGGATCAAATACATTTTCAGAAAGCATGGAATGACCGTTCTTGCAGTGGTAACTTCTATTGGCGCTATAGTTAGTACGATAGTTTCCCTTTTATCGAGATCCGTACCGAAACCAGTAAAGGCTGGTATCGATAAAGCAGCAGATGCAGTAAAGAAGGGATTGAAAACGACTGGGGGGTTGCTAAAAGAAATGGGAAAGAAACTTGGCCAGATCCTACCTGGAATGATTGGATCGATTGCGAGTTTCATATTTACTGTGGCTGGTAAAGCCCTGGGAGTACTAGCAGAGAACGTTTGGTTATTCATCGTAGCAATAGTGGTGATCACGATAGAGCAATACAAACGACGTTAACGAAACAACGTCCATGCAATTCCAGCTGCGGCAATGGATGTCACCGCGAGATTTATCTCATGTTGTGGGACAGCCTTTGGTACAGGAACTCGTTTCTCGGGCGTCTCGAGAGGTGGTATTAATTTCTTATCTGATGGTCCTTCCATAGGAGGAGGTGGGCGTCCTTTGACTTCTGCATTGATGTCGTTAGTGCCTAGCATCATATCTTTCGTGGCTTTTGGGGTTGGATTCCTATAGCCATCTTTCTTACCAAGATAGTACACTAGATTGCTTGGCAACAATCGCACACCTATAGCTATTGCTAGATCGAGCCTCTTATGTGTCGTCGTTATAGCAGTAAGATAGTTTTTGTAGCTCACCACTAAATCGTTTTCGAGAATAGCGCCTTCGACTAAGCTCTTAAACTTTTCTTTGACGTTGAAACTATCTATGATGGATTCGTTAAGGTCGTTTTGAGCGCCTAGAATACAGTATCCAAAAGCTTCGACAGATCAATTCAATCTACCTAATCCAGCATTCGTCAAACCTCTACCGATTGGTGGCGTAAACCAATTGTATTGTTTACCGTTGTTATTGCTAATGTACGATAAAGGAAACTGATAGTCCGTACGACTCTCCTCAGGAAACTTAAAGTCACCACCAGGCCACTTCGCAGAGTGCGAAGTATTATGTGCGTACTTCTCCGTATAGTTCACCATTCTTCCATGAGAGTTTACGTAGACGTCTCCTAAGCCATCCCACCGAAAGTCTGGCGTTCGAGATATACCGAATTCGATGCACAATTTCTCAAGGACTGATTTGCTATAGAGATTATCGAGTTGCTTGAAAGCACGGTTACCAGGTAGAGGAGCTCCAAGTTCGTGTAGAATTCTTCGTATCGTGAAATATACGTGGAATCGTAGGAACCCTTGGACAACTGGTGGATACGTTTTGAAAGTGGGGTCAAACAACGACACTCCGCATCCAGAAGTTGCACACCACGTTGCAAAATTAAGTTGTTGAGGCCAGTATTTGAAATCCGGACCTGATAACCATCTACGAGACTCCTTTGCTGTCGTATGCTTTACAACGATCTCCTTGAATATATTTGGAACGCCTGCTTCGAACTTCTTCGTAGGTGTGACGTATATCCATAACTTGGTGAGATCGATATCTTGTGCCGGTTCGGTAAAAGGAACTGCTCGAATAGGATATTTCGCACTCTTATCTAGTGTCAACGTAGATGGGAAACCATCAACCATTCCCTGCAATGCGTCATCGATGCGTCTTTGAGTGACTGCAGATAACTTTGAGACATCATCGCCGTAAACGACATAGCTAGAATCTCCATCTCGAAACCAAATACTCGTCGAATATTTGCCTGGACCGTTCACTTCCGTAGAGGCATAGAACTTGTGAAGATCCGTATGTGGGTATCGTTTCTCGAACTTCGCTAATAGATCTGCATTCAACGTTGCGATCTTATCGTTTTCTTCCATCCAATCGCGTTTGGAAAGACCTTCGTGTTCCCGCGCGAATAGTACGCTCTCGTAAACTGCCTTACCACCAAGTGCTATATCGAGAGCCTTACCAGTGCGACCAAGCCACCCCATCAATTTACCACCTCCCGTCTTAGTAGGAGGACCTTCCTCCGTGAACACGCGATGAGACATTCCCCGATCGATGAAATTAACATTATCGGAAGTAGATTCGAACCAACTAAGTACGGCATTAGGAAATAGGTACTTGAACTGTTGCCATGCATCTGCCATGTTGAAGCTATACGTATATATAGTTATACCTTCAACACATACAATGACGCTCCTTAACGTTACCACCACATCAGCTGACCATACTGTCTACTTCGACGACCCTATTCTTATCAATAATATTTCGCTAGTCGAGGTCACTTTTGAGAATAGTTGGTGGAATCTAACAGAGAGGGCTTCGTTTCAGTGGGGTATCATGATGTTTCCATATGAAATTGAGCCGGGGACTTACGATCTACATTCGATCAGTCTCCTATTAGGCCCCGCAGACGAGGCTGACTTTATAAGCGTTAGAAATCCAAACAAGGGAAAAAGATGGTTCATAAAGGTAAAGCAATCAATCAAGTTCAGTAAAAATCTCTGCGAACTATTGAGTATCAAAGGAAATGAAGAAGCAGATGGAAATGTATCGCTCAAAGTTGGAAAATACGACCTGGTGGTCAAAGATATCAACACAATATATGCCCACTGCGATGTGGTGGATCCCAGTTTCTCACTACTAGAAGGAAAGCGATCGAGTGTCCTGGCTAGCTTAGAGGTCCACAGCGAAAAATCCACAAAATCGACATACTCTATAACGAATCCACAAGTCATACGAGCTCTAGGGACAATGCGAAACAGCCTTCGTCTGACAATTCGTGACGAGAAAGGCAACGTGGTAGACTTCCGTGGTCGACCCATACGATACGTATTGAAGCTAAACCTCATATAAGTTATAACGTACAATGGAAGGCGACTCGATTCAACCGTTTCCATCAGCACCAAGTATCTATCCACAGATCGCTAACGACACTGGAAAGAACTTTAGACTGCAAACGATCCGAGACACGCTTTCGGACATAGAAGTTCAAGAAAGGCACTACGAAGGTGTGCGCAAGAAATATGCACGTTCTCAAGGAATAGTTCATGGCATCGCAGTGGTAACTGGAGGTCTATCTGTGATCTTATCTGGATCTGGATTGGGCGCAGCGTTGACTGGGGTTGGAATAGTGATTGGTCTACCACTTGGAGTTATTGGTGGGCTATGTGGATTAATTTCAGCATCTACGACCCTTGGAGCTAAGAAGTTAGGAATGAAGGTTTCTAAACATGAAAGGACAACTATGTTGGCAAAGGCGAAAATCAATACGATTCGCGATCTAGTATCGAAGGCCTTACGCGATGAAAACATATCCGACTCCGAATACAGTCTCATCCTGAACGAAGTGAATAAGTATGAGATCATGAGGTCTGAAATTCGTCGCGAGACTTCCATAGGTGAAAAAAGTCCGGATCAGGTTCGAGCCGAACTCAAGCAAGAAGTGCAAAAGGAAATGCGAGAAAAACTTGGCAGCTTAGTGGGGTAAGAATAGATATTTCCTATGAAAGGAACGAACGTGGTTCTCGCTTTCACTTCGCTAAATCCTACTGCTAGTTAGCCCATGTCTAGTGTAGATTGGCTCAAAGTAGGAATGGTAAGAAAACAACTCCTTGACAAAACGCTCGACCGCACTTCCAAATACGTCACATCGTTTAACGACATCGTTAAGAGACATAGACGATCCTAAACGACGTAGCACCTCGTAACTTGCTCCAACGACTTTCGTCTTAAGTATTGATCTGGGGCCTATATTGTTTTCTATCGCTGTAGTAACAACCTCATGGACTATTTGTTGAACGTCCATAGGTACTCCTTGAGGATCGAGTTTAAGGAAAGTCGTTGCAATGTGAGGAACTATGTGCTCGACATCCAAGTCTACATCAATCTTATCGTCGTTATACAGAGAACGTATAAAGACCTCTCCGTTACAGATGCTTCTGTCGTTTAGTTGCATGAAGCGAGCAACCTCGCCTCTAGATCGGACGAACCCACATTGTATGCATGCATGGTAGAGTAGAGCAGCTAAAATATTTTTCTTAACATCGCTACGCTTGAGACAAACTTTCATTACTTGGATAAATGCGTCGGCTACGATTCCTAACGTGTTCATAGGGAACGATAGGTCATAACTTTGTTTGTAAATAGTGTTGTATGCTTGTAGTTCTCGTAGGATCGTTCGTCGTTCGTCGTTGCAGTTCTGTGTCATCCCTTTGCTTTGGTTTTGCGCGGTCTAGATCACTTTGATACTGAAATCCGTCCGGACCTACTATACGCAGTCGAGTAGTAGTAATATCGATCTTCGTTTCTTCACATGGTTCGGCCTCGGAAACAAGACCACATGTGGGACATACGAATTCCGTTCCTCGTATTTCAAAGGGGCAGAGACAATCAGAACATGTTTCACTGGTGTTAATATGCAATTGTGGTTTGATATGCAGGCTTCTACAAGTCCCAGGACCAAACAATCTGATGAGCTCGTCCATGATACTCTGTAGATGTCATCCGTTTAATAGAAAGAAAAAAGAAAAAAAGAAAAAAAGAATGAAGAGGGTCACGCAACGACTTTCTTCATTCTTTTTTTTTTTTTTTGTGGCGATTCCTAATCGTCCTTCTCGTTCCTCAAGGCAGCCAACACCTCGTCGAGAGCATGGCTGAGAGACTCTCCGAGACCTTCCTCTGGTTCCAGCACTCTTGGTTCCGCGGGCAATGCTACCTCAGCAGGCTCCTCCGGTTCCACCACGTTTGGCTCTGCAAGTTCCTCCTTTCTTGGCTGTGGAGTTTCCTCTAGCGTCTTGCTGGACTTCTTAGTGCGTCTTATATGGGGACACTTCTTGATAGTGAGACGATCGCATCCTGAGCAAAGCCCGTAACTAGTACGACATCCTTTACCGCACTTCGAGCATGGCACGAATGGGGCACAGCCTTTTGAGATTTGGCAGTTGTGCTGGGCACAGAACTTCGATGTCTTCGAAATCTTCTTTGGGCATTTCGTGTCCTTTCCTCGCATCAACCAATCACAAGTCATTGCGGCGTCTATGTTCGAGTTCTTCTTCGACATGTTCGATCTGTATGGTGTTAATGCGTACTAAGATGACAACGTAAGCTAATATCGTGGAATAAAGAATATATACTAATACCATTTGGTGGTGATATACAGCATACTAATCACTCCTCTAACAGTTACTCAAGTTTGGACTTTTTAGGTGCAGTTAAATTCAATCGGATTCTTCTTCTTCCTATATGGCAGCATAAGCATTCACATAGTAATCTAGTAGGGCATTTTCGTCCTCTATGGTGAGATGGGAGTTCTTAATGAGCCACTTAACGAGCCATTTAGCGGTATTAAGATGACCATTGCTACAGGCGCATAGTAGAGCATGATGAACGTATTCATACTCTATGGTTATCTGAAAATGTCGAATGAGCCACTTGACGGTATTAAGATGACCATTCGTACTGGCATCTAGTATAGCAAACGTGACGGCTTTACCCTCTTTGGTGAACTGGAAGTGCTTAGTGAGCCACTTAGCGATACCAAGATGACCATACGTTAAGGCAGCGCATAGAGTATGATTGGTGTATCTATCCATTTTATCGAAACGTAAGTGCTTGGTGAGCCACTTAACAATATTAAGATTACCATGTTCGCTGGCGTAGATAAGAGGAAGGCTATCGTCGATGTGGCTTGCGGAAATACCGAAAGTCCAAACCAATTCGTCTCGATCTTTGTCATTACGAGTAGGCCTCAAACCAAGACATAGTACTTGTCTACGGAACTCTTGGTCTACGTCTTTGTAGCGCGCGAGAGATGCGGCACCGTTTAGGCGTTTCGATGTCCTTGCGATGCTTGCGAATGACGTAGGACCTGCATGCTCTACGATCTTAGTCAAGATTTCTAGAGGGAGGCACGATATATTATCCATAGTGGAAGAGATCGATATGCAGTATAGTAATCATATCTCTAATAGGTTATCAAGTTTGGATTCTTAGGTGTGAGAATGTCTAGTGACAATTTGGACATAGAAAAGGAAAAAAAGGAAAAAAATGAAGAACACTCATGCAACGACTTTTCTTCATTCTTTTTTTTTTTTTTTTTTTTTGCCCTCCATTACCTACGTTCACTCGTCTTCTGCGGCTGCGTCCACACTGGCACTATGCTTAGTATTGGCGGCATAAACGTCTCGTTGGTCGTATCTATTCTTCTTCGATGGTTGTCGTACTATGTCGATCTCAACATCTAGTGGGTATGAAAGTCCCATACTACTTGCACAAATACTTGAGGCGTTGCAAATACCATCGTGAATAGAACCTGGTAGAATGAGTTTGCTTATGTTGTCGATGTTAAGACCGCTAGAGTTCTCATCGACGAGAGGTTCGTACGTAGTGTTGTCCCCATCGGAGTACGACTTACTTTTGTCAAAGAATTCCCGTTAGGTGTTCCAGTCTTGTAGTCGCATTTCGCTCTCATCCTCATTATAGGATTAGCTAGTCGACCTCCAGCATTGGTAGTGGAGTTCATAGAAATAAACCTTTGAATCATTGGAGCTATCCTAGTATTAGGGACGATAATGGCGTCGTCCTTTCCAGGTGGACTGCGTTTACGTGGATTGCGCATGCAGATCTTTTTGTCTTCGATGAGTTTACTTACTTCGCAATCGAAAGCCCAATCTAGGTGTTCGACTAGTTTGAAAGTAGGACTTAGCTTGTCGTCGGAAGGAAGATCCAATTCTCCATTGTCATTTTTCCTAATCGTGATTCCATCGTCCTCCGTATGTACAAAGTCGTTCCACTTCTGAAATTGTAGGCAAGGATGTCGATCGCGTTTTTTGCCTACGTCTTCTTCGTTGTATGGTGCTATCCGTCCCACGTGCTTTTCCCCTTCGAACCGAAAGACCGCCGGATGAGGTCCATCGCCAATGTCGAAGAATACGGAAACGTGCTTGCATCCGTTCGGTCCGTTTCTAGGATGGGTCCAGTCGAACGATATGACGGATCCATGGGATTGCCCATCTTCTTTGGTCCTTTCGAATGCTTCGACCACATCGCCTACGTTGAAAAGCTTTGAACTCGCCATTCTCTCTTCGGTATAACTATACGTTAGGATATCTCTAACAGTTACTCAAGTTTGGATTTTTAGGTGTCTAGTGACAATTTGGGCTCTTCGGTATAACTATATGTTAGGATATCTCTAACAGTTACTCAAGTTTGGATTCTTAGGTGGACGTTGCGAGAGACCCTTATGACCCCAGTAGTATAGTCGGAGTTAAAATGATACAACTTTTTTCTTGCACAAGGACGTCAAAAAGTGGATTTCCGAATTCACTTTTTGACGTCCTTGTGCAAGAAAAAAGTGGTATCATTTTAACTCCGACTATACTACTACCCAGAAGATATAAAGAAATGTTATGAGACTGGCACATTTGGTGAAGATACAGCTACATGATCTCTGCTTCGAGTCAATTGGTTTAACATCAGTCTGTTTTTCTGTCGCCGAGGTCGGGAGAATCAGAGAAGGTTGAAGAAAACAAGTTTTCAAATAAAGCGAGATGCAAACAATATCGAGTTTCTCGCCATGACCGAAGAAGAACGAACGAAAAATCATCCGGGAGGATTAAGCGACAAAGCAGAGGAAGAGGACCCCAAAATGTTTGCCAATGGAACTAACAATTGTCCAGTTCAGTATTTCAGGAAATTGCTGTCGGTGCTAAACCCAGGATTAGAGGCATTGTTCCAGAAACCAAAGAGAAAATTCTGTCATGGCGACACTGTGTGGTTTGAAAAGTCGCCGCTTGGAGTTAATACGCTTGGGAGAATGATGAAAGAAATATCCTCTGCAGCAAACTTAAGCCAGAAATACACAAATCAGAGCATCAGAGCAACCTCAATTACTCTACTCGATAGAGCGTGTATTCCTCTGCATCGGATAATGCAAGTATCAGGACACAGGAACGAATCAAGTCTTAAATCCTACTGCGAAAGGTTACTGGACAAGCGGCTGTACAACTACAGGAGAATGTTAAGCAAGTTAGTAATTCTACGTCTAGCAGTACTATTTGTAACACAAGTCTGCAAAATTCTCCTAAGTTTGTTGATTTTGGTAGTGCTCGTTTCGAGCAGTGCAGCTTTGTTTTCAATTACAATGTTGCCGGTAAAACCGGCAAGTAGGACAGTGGCCAGTGCTTACATATTCCTTCGCAAGACTTCGTATATATACTTTATAAATTTTGACATTAATGTCTACTTATTATTTTGGTTTTCATTTATTGAAAACTGAATTAAAAGATCACTTGTCTTAATTCGTTCAGTAGTTTTCTTCAGTTATCAGCTAGCGAATTTTAAAGCGCATAAACACTGTCACTGCAATGCACTCGGTTTGAATATTAAAAGGGTTAGAGACTTTATGTTTGTGCTTTATCGGCAAAATACAGTCACTTGCTGACTGTACGATGAACGAAAAATAATGAATACTGCATGAGGCCTTCGGCCTCATGCAGTATTCATTATTTTTCGTTCATCGTACAGTCAGCGCGTGCCTTTATTTGTCGATAAAGAACTCACAAGCAGTCTCTAACCCTTACACAATGCTATGCATAAATTTGTCAGAGTATTGGACAACCCTCGAGGAGTTAACTGAATCGGATGTCTATATAGCGCATGTACAGTAACTGACACAAAGTATAACCGCTTTAATACCGACTTATTATAAACGCGTTCCAAATACAAATGGGTTATTCCAATATGATATATTTGGCACAATTTAGACATTAATTGCCATTTCCTCCCAACTTTCTATATAAAAAGTGGAACAAATTCGTTATTTTTATTCAATTCTTGACAGCAAACAAAACTTTGGGAAAAATATAATAATAAATACCTATTTTGTTATCAAACTACAAAAAAAAAACGATGGAAACTATCATAAGATTGAATCCTTAATGTTCCATAAGAAGACAATTTTAGGAAAATGGAAAGGAAAACGAATTAACAGCTGTTATTTGCATAAACCGTGAGAAACAAGTCATGTAAAATTTAATGAACTTATGATGAATCCTTCTAACGACAATATTTGCATGGTAAAATATTGAACATATTACATTTTGCAATACAGGAATAATAATGACACATTTACGAGACTTTGACACGTTTTAAAATGAAAGTCTTTTATTCTCTTATTGAATCAGACATGATTCTGAAGACAAAATGTAAAACTGCAGCAGAAATTTCTTCTGCAACCACAAGGGCAAATGTTAAACTGCAGCAGAAATTTCTCCTGCAACCACAAAGCCAAATGTAAAACTGCAGCAGAAGTTTCTGCTGCAACCACACAGCCAAATAGAAAACTGCAGCAGAAATTTCTGCTGCAACCACAAGGGCAAATAGAAAACTGCAGCAGCAACCACAAGACTAAATAGAAAACTGCAGCAGAAATTTCTGCTGCAACCACAAGGGCAAATCAGTGTTAAACTGCAGCAGAAATTTCTGCTGCAACTACAAGACCAAAGGTAAAACTGCAGCAGAAATTTCTGCAGCAACCACAAAGCCAAATGTAAAACTGCAGCAGAAACCACAAGACCAAAGGTAAAACTGCAGCAGAAATTTCTGCTGCAACCACAAGACGAAATGTAAAACTGCAGCAGAAATTTCTGCTGCAACCACAAGACCAAATGTAAAACTGCAGCAGAAATTTCTCCTGCAACCACAAGACCAAATGTAAATCTGCAGCAGAAATTTCTGCTGCAACCACAAGACCAAATGTAAAACTGCAGCAGAAATTTCTGCTGCAACCACAAGACCAAATGTAAAACTGCAGCAGAAATTTATGCTGCAACCACAAGACCAAATGTAAAACTTCAGCAGAAATTTCTGCTGCAACTACAAGACCAAAGGTAAAACTGCAGCAGAAATTTCTGCAGCAACCACAAAGCCAAATGTAAAACTGCAGCAGAAACCACAAGACCAAAGGTAAAACTGCAGCAGAAATTTCTGCTGCAACCACAAGACGAAATGTAAAACTGCAGCAGAAATTTCTGCTGCAACCACAAGACCAAATGTAAAACTGTAGCAGAAACTTCTGCTGCAACCACAAGACCAAATGTAAAACTGCAGCAGACATTTCTGCTGCAACCACAAGACCAAATGTAAAACTGTAGCAGAAACTTCTGCTGCAACCACAAGACCAAATGTAAAACTGCAGCAGACATTTCTGCTGCAACCACAAGACCAAAATAATGTAAAACTGCAGCAGACATAATTCTGCTGCAACCACAAGACCAAATGTAAAACTGCAGCAGAAATTTCTGCTGCAACCACAAGACCAAATGTAAAACTGCAGCAGAAATTTATGCTGCAACCAGTCGTACAAGACCAAATGTAAAACTTCAGCAGAAATTTATGCTGCAACCACAACTGAGCCGACATGTAGGACTGCAGCAGAAATTTCTGCTGCAACCACCAGGCCAAATGTAAAACTGCAGCAGACATTTCTGCTGCAACCACAAGACCATAGGTAAAACTGCAGCAGAAATTTCTGCTGCAACCACAAGACCAAACTAAGGTAAAACTGCAGCAGAAATTTCTGCTGCAACCACAACGCCAAAGGTAAAACTGCAGCAGAAATTTCTGCTGCAACCACAATGCCAAATGTAAAACTGCAGCAGAAATTTCTGCTGCAACCACAAAGCCAAATGTAAAACTGCACCAGAAACCACAAGGCCAAAGGTAAAACTGCAGCAGAAATTTCTGCTGCAACCACAAGGGCAAATAGAAAACTGCAGCAGCAACCACAAGACTAAATAGAAAACTGTAGCAGAAATTTCTGCTGCAACCACAAGACCAAAGGTAAAACTGCAGCAGAAACCACAAGGCCAAAGGTAAAACTGCAGCAGAAATTTCTGCTGCAACATTCCACAAGACCAAATGTAAAACTGCAGCAGAAATTTCTGCTGCAACCACAACTCAGAGCCGAAATGTAAAACTGCAGCAGAAATTTCTGCTGCAACCACAAGACGAAATGTAAAACTGCAGCAGAAATTTATGCTGCAACCACAAGACCAAATGTAAAACTTCAGCAGAAATTTATGCTGCAACCACAACTGAGCCGACATGTAGAACTGCAGCAGAAATTTCTGCTGCAACCACCAGGCCAAAATTATGTAAAACGCAACGTTCCACAAGACCAAATGTAAAACTGCAGCAGAAATTTCTGCTGCAACCACAATTAACTGAGCCGAAATGAAACTACAGCAGAAATGTACCTTTTATCAACTCTTTGCCTCCTCCGCAGGCAACTCCTAATTATATTCGATAATGTTCCCTCTCGGCGTCGCCGCTCGTCGGATCCTTAGCCGGAAGGCTTCGTCGGTTACCGAATCTAAAAATTATTAAGAGTTGCCTGCGGAGGAGGTCTATAGGTTACTTTATTTTATCAACTTTTCACATTCCACATCATTTAAATCACAATGCTGCTATGCACCACATTGGCGCGAAGACAATGTGTTTGTGTGGCAGGTTGTATTTAGATTATTGTTGTCCTTGTGGCTTTAAGTACAGAAAGTCTTAACGATTTTGGAAGGTTTTGTGTTGGCTTAGATTCGCTGTATTAAGCCATTTGGACGACAATACACATCAGTGGAGCAAATTTATATTTACTTCGTGTTCAAATATGCATCTTCTTTGCGATATTTCGCAACACTTCGACCTCCCGGTAATTCTCATATACCTCAGTATCATAAAATACAAACGGCCACATAAACACAACCGCCAACTTCTAAACAACAGACATTTCTGCGCACTCACAACACCGAAGTATTCATTTGCAGTTAATAAGATGAATGGGAATATTTACTGACTTTAAGCTCTGGTCGATCCTTTAGTATATAGTACGTTAAATAGGCGCGAAGCTAATGTAGTAACGGCCGTGAATAATAGAGAGTATAGACAATTATTAAACATATGGTCTCTCAATTGGCATAAAAATGCACACCTTTTGGACATATTCTACCCGAAGAAAGATCTCCCTTTGATCTTGATGAATCTACTTCTTGCTCAGTGTTGTTATAATGCTTCAAACTCATGAAACTGTTCGGCTTCACTGACGGTTACTGTTTTGGTTAATTCAAGTTCCTTTGAGTTAAATCTGCTCAGTGCTTCAGTACCATTGGATGCGTGATTCACCGGCCGGCAGAATTTGTAGTAGATACAGCTATGCAGACTTAAAGCGATCGTCTGATACTTTTCTATACGTACCTCTAGATTTGAAGCGGCATAAGATACTCAGTCATGATCACGTTCATGTAGTTGGCTGGAGTCCCATAGTCGGATCGGAGATCAGCAGGGGAGTCATGCTCTCAAGCCACTGCAGAAACTTCATTCGCCGAAATAATTTTTCGCGTTCTTGTTCTCTGGTCATCTGATAACTATTAGTTTCGGATGGACAGGATTTGGGGGATTTACTATGAGAATAGAGATGCTTCGACAGTCTTGAATACAATTTGAATATTCAGAGCTAATCCAAGGCTAACACCTAAATGTGAAATTGAAAACACCTTCACCAGCGGGATATTCAATTCATGTTTGTAATACAAACATGAATTGAATATCCCGCTGATGCAAAGTGTCAACTTTAACCAATCGGATCACAGACTGGTACAATTGAAAGCGCGTGAAATTAGAACACTGGCAAAGACCGATTAACCGTCACTAAAGTTTTAGTTGCACGGCGGCATTTTCTGATCGCCATTTGTTTCTCTTGCAAGCCTTGTTCTTAGTAGGAATCTTCAAATTGCACGCACATTGAAGGTAAGTAGATTTTGCTCTATTAATGTGAAAAAGATAATTGATAATACATTCAGATACTTAACTTGGAGGAAAGCGTGTCATTTAGGTCAAAATTACTTTCACTGTACCGGGGTATGTGAGCTGTACCTCGACCGTATCGAAGCAAAAACAATTGAAGTCTGGTCGACGACATATTTCAGAACCGATATTTTCTTTATGATCAGTCCATTAAAGTATATTGGGCTCCGTATATTGTAGTATTATTGTGTTTCTGAAATAGAAAGTCAATCGATATATATACTGAGAAGGTTTCCTTTCAGCACGGTTTCAACGATTTAATTAATTTATGATTAGAACAAATTTGCAACGAATCCACCGGTATTACAATGTATTACCGTTCCATGCATCCGCTATTTTGTGAAGCGAGCCTCGGAATCGGGCGTTGAGAAATTTGGGTTTTCTCTCTTCTCTCCTCGGCTCCCGCGGCTAGGTAGTGGATTAATTCAATCATCCTTATTCTTCCGCCATCAATAATTGAAAACATATCAGGACATAGTGACCGGTCAGCTTGCTGGCCGAAAAGTTTGCAAAGTTTTAACATTTTGTGTAAAAAGTAGATATGTTGAGGGAGAGGGAGGCTGGGGAAAGCACGCCGGAACGACGAACGGCTTGTATTTATAAGAAGAAGCCTAGCTCTCAGGAAAAATAAACGGGTAATTATAAGTGATCGATCATCAGATCTGAGATACAAACACCCCTTGTCTAGAAACAGCCAAAAAGTTAACTTTAATACTTGCGAAATGCCTCTTGCCCTTTTAATTATGCGAATCATAGAAAAGAATCGAACCTACATCATGCCAGTATAAATAAGCGGCAGGCCAAGCGCAAATTACCTCAGGGTCAAAGATTGTGCTTGACATGATCATGACTAAGGACTGGACAGCCCCTCCCCAGAGATGTTTGACGCCATTTGGAATGCAGCGTACGATCGGCGCATTTGCCTTTGCCGGTGGAAATGAAACTGATCTGGTTTATTTGAATACAATATATCCTAGCAGTCTAGCAATAACGTGGTAGTTGATGGTATTTGATGCGAGAGTCTTGAGTGATTGTTAAGAATATTGATCTTCATCTTCAAAACTGCGCGCTTAATATATCAGGCGGACTGACCCATTCCAATTCATGAAAGTCCCGCTTTCGGAGAAATTACTAGTTGACGTTTTTAAGGATCCAATTGCCCACGTTTCAGTCGTACTCATTTCGAGATTCTGATTCAACCAACTTTCTAAAATCTCGATTTACGTGTATCGTAAAGGCTGTGAAAATTACGATGCCAAACCTAGTTAAAAAGTGCGGTATACAAAAGAGTAAAATTTGCATGTGTGAAATTGACACTTAATGACCAGGATTTAGTTTAGGAAGCCGACTGGAGTTTTCAAAGTGTGGCCAGACAATGCTGCCATTGTGATATTATTTCTGTATCATGGCATCTGACAGCTATACACCTATTGTTTATTTATCTCGACTTAAGCCTGAGTCTCGAACTTCAGTCGTTTTTGCAGCAGCTGTTGTCATCAAACTTGCGGGAGACGGAAATTCTTCTTTAACCGCTCTAAGAAGTAGATTTTTTTGCTGAAAATCGGAAAAGCAGAAATGTTTTTTTTAAATTAGTATTTACATTCATGTCACAAAATGTTAAGATTCTTTTGAAACGTATGTTTTTATCACCATTTGTTTACGAATCTTGCAGATTACAGCATTTAGAGTCATCTTGCGTGCTCACTGAAGTGCCATAATAATAAAATGAATTATTTAGTCTACTATATAGTGGTGCAATTAATGTGTTCTCTCCCTTAGTTCTTTTTTCGTTTGTTTTCTTAAGAAAGGCAACAATTTATGTTGGTTTGAGAAATGAGTAAAAGTGGCCAATTAGGGATTGTTCGAGTGATTAAAACATTATGTTGGATTATTTGTAGCTGGAAGCCTTGAAACTTATGATGGAGATGAACTCCTGCCAGATGATGATTATGAACATATACTGATGATCGACCAATGCATGGATGAAGAATTCAGTGATGCATGAGAATGACATTCTCAATTATGATGATGATAGTGGTGGTGGCCACTGCAATCCATGCATGACCACAATGTAAAAGTACATTTAAACAAAAATTCCAAACACATTCTGTTTTATGCAAACAATTATATATCTATCATAGATTTAGAAGGGAATGACATTAAATATTAATGTACAATGCATATATTTCGTGTGTGCGATATATATCGGATAAAATTAAAAGTACTAAGATTATACATGTAGATGCACATGCCTGTATATACGATTCATTGGTATATACCACGCCAGTGAATATCACTTTTCGCGCGCCTGTGGCCCTGTGGTTGCAGCAGAAATTTCTGCAGCAGTTTTCTCTTTGGTCTTGTGATTTCTGCTGCAGTTTTACATTTGTCCTTGTGGTTGCAGCAGAAATTTCTGCTGCAGTTTTACATTTCGTCTTGTGGTTTCTGCTACAGTTTTACATTTGGCTTTGTGGTTGCAGCAGAAAGTTCTGCTGCAGTTTTACATTTGGCTTTGTGGATGCAGCATAAATTTCTGCTGCAGTTTGACATTTGGCTTTGTGGTTGCAGCAGAAATTTCTGCTGCAGTTTTACCTTTAGCTTTGTGGTTGCAGCAGAAATTTCTGCTGCAGTTTTACCTTTGGTCTTGTGGTTTCTGCTGCAGTTTTACATTTGGCTTTGTGGTTGCAGCAGAAATTTCTGCAGCAGTTTTCTCTTTGGTCTTGTGGTTTCTGCTGCAGTTATACCTTTGGCCTTGTGGTTGCAGCAGAAATTTCTGCTGCAGTTTTTCATTTGGCTTTGTGGTTGCAGCAGAAATTTCTGCTGCAGTTTTACATTTGGCTTTGTGGTTGCAGCAGAAATTTCTGCTGCAGTTTTACTTTTGGCCTTGTGGTTGCAGAAATATCTGCTGTTTTACATTTGCAGTTGTGCTTGCATTACATGTTTCTTTGTGTTTACAGCCGAACGTCGTCAATGTTTGTGCATTTTGATGGCATGACGCATTTTAGGCCTCTTTTAAAATATTTTAACATTTCATTATTTCACTTGGTAAGATTTAACATGATTCCTTTGATTTTGCCATTTATTATTCCTGTATATCTCCTTTTGCAAATTTCATCTATAAACTCCTGTATTGTTCGGAAAATCACAGCTTTGGAATATCCCATCTGTGTTTGGAACGTGTTTATATCTTTCCATTTATATTTCGCGAATTAAAAAGCATAATAGTCTTAAAGTCCATGCTTAACATAAGTTATTCAGTCATGTATCTGATTAAAATGCAGAGTTTATTCAGAGTTTATTTTATTCATACACAGCACTAAATATATCAGTTAAATGTAACGTGAATGACGAACTGATCAGTTTGAAGCAAAAAAACCTGCTGTACATAAATATGGCTATTCCTTCAATAAAACATTCCAAAGTACATAACAAAGAATATAATTAAACACTTGGAAAACAAATAGAGAAAATCGATAAAAAGAGATACCGAAACGTCGTGCAGCTATATTATATATCAATGACAAGTGAATTGACTCTCATCTTACTTCAATAACAACCTACATATTCTTGTCATTTTCCTTGTATTCTTTCACTTGTTCTTCAAATATTTACTTTATCGCTCAGATGTTCCCCCACTTTTCAAAGTCATATTTACATCGGCAGATTGTCTGACTGATTCTTCTGAAAGGTAGTTATGGTAAGATTCCGCTCAAAGTCCAGGAATTTTCGGTTCACATTTTTCGTTCAGTCTACTTCAACGCCGGCTCTGTTAACTCGACCTCGATCAATGATGGCTGGTTGTGACGCGTCTTTTCTTGTAATGCGCCTTGAATTGTTGCTCGACGATTACTACTTGAGGCGCTTGAAAGTTCGGGTCGTAATATTCATCGTCGCTCTTCTCGACCTCTGACTCTGGCACAGGACTGAACGAAGGAGAATATTCGCCAGATGGCTGAATCATACCCGACTCAAAATCATCATTCCGACGGGTGATGCTTGTTTGCTGCTCTTTAGCAGTCATGACCGATGGTTTACAGCCCATTTCTTCTGTTCTTGTTGGTAAGATTCAAGTCGTTTTGGGGGACGAAGGAATATATATTCTTTGAAGTAGTAACAAGAGAGTTGTGACTATGAACATTTTTGATTGGCATCTCATTTTCTACAGTGATTGGCTGTTTGACTTCTGGTTTGGAATTTGTCTGGCTGCAGATAATTACAAAGTAATTAGGCCGGGGAAACGCCCAATGTTGAAACAAAGGGTTCCTGTTGTTGACGTAGTATTTGGTACGGCATGTGCAATAGGCAGAATAATTACGGTATGACGTCAGTTGTCTGTAATAGACAGAGCGGAAACACGGAGCGCATGCGCACTAGGCCCAGCGGGAGTGAATTTTTTCAGGTACCTCTCACAGCTCAAGAAATACCACGATTACTTTATTACTTCACACCATGAACTCATATTCTTCAGTGACTTCTCTGAGTCCAAATAACACCATATCCAGTTCACAGAAAGAATGCTACAATCGATCGTTCAACTCTGTCTTCAAGGAAAATGAACCATTCGAAATGTGCATATGCGACTGGAAAAACGCCAAAAATAAGGAACTTGTGAACATATAAGCTTTATACATCGGTAGAGAACTAAGGAGGTAATGGTTTTCAACATATAAAATACCATATTCGAGATTTTCATACCATACGAAGCATTTGAAGTTACAGTTGGAACGACGATCCGCATTACTAAAGACTGTAAGTAAATCTACAGAGCTATTATCAGGAAATTGTACAATATTTCACTTGAATTTTGACGAAATAGTCGATTGTTTTACCATTGTAAAGAAAACGATTTTTAAGTTTGTTTTAAAATGAAGTGTTTTCATGTAAAAAGCTTAATATGTTATAAGTTAATTGTTCTGTTTTCAGAAAGCCAACAATAAAACAGTTGTAATCGAATGCCTTTGGCAGAGCAGTTTTGTGTTCATTTAATTTTGTTCAAGTTAGAATAGGGGTGACACTAATTATGTTGTGTGGGACTTTTGTGCGATTCTGTAAGAGGTGGTTGGTGTATGAAATTAAAAACCTGCATGTGGAGTTTCTCACCCAAGCTTTGTGTTTGCTTTACACATTTTATGCAGATCAAACAAAGAAGCAGTATCTCTGGTCTTGTTGACTTTCCTGTAAAATAGTAAACTTAATTATCTTCCAAATTCACTCAGTGTCTGTTTGATGTTTTTGAATATCTGGACCGAAATTGTAAAGGAGCACCTGGTTATACAGATTACCTGTTGAGAAATGCAGACTTCCCTTGATCTCTATTCTCCCCAAGCAAAACAAAAGTAGGCAAATATAGCAAACTATGAGAACAAATACAAATGTAAATACATGGCTTTCATCTATACTTTCTCATTATTTGAAACTATAAGTGTTTTAATACTGTTTATTTTTACTGTAGAAAAGAATAAAATTATTATCTGGAGCCATATAAACAGCATTGGAAGGAAAACATCTCTATGGAAGACTTGAAAATGTTTATTCTTCACTGAGCACCATCACTTCTCTTGATTTTTATTATCCACCAAAAACAAGAATACCTATGTAGTATGTAGTATGTACTTTAAATATATGAACATTAAACATAAGTAAACTTTATTTTCTTAAAATATGCTTTAATAATTTAATTAGAGGTAAATCATATATGTGTTGCTGTTGTAACTCAAATTTTGAGTGAGGAAGGGTAACATTGTAGGTGTTGATTGAAAGAATGTGATAGTTAATTCAGTTTAAGTAGCTTTGATAATGTATTTGGGAAAGGAAAGTCGTGATGGCTAGGGAGATTAATTCCAATTAGGTTTCGTTGATAATACTACCATTAACAATCAGATACATGTATGTTGGTGAACACATTTTTTAAATTATGCAAGACATGACAAAATAACTCATCTAATTGACTCATCTAATTGGAAAGAAGGTTCCAACAGCTAGATATTTCCATTGAGTTTGGCGAAAATAAAAGTTCATACTTCAAAGTTCAACAGGGGAATCATGCTTCCTCGTGTACATACAGCGACGAAGGCACCTAGTTCAAGTCCTCTATTCCTTGAATGCCTTATGTCTTGAATTCCGAGTTATTCTTTTCGGGGAATGTCGAAGCAGATGTTTTCAAAATAGAGCCACACACTGACACAGATCCAGCATGCATTCGTTTATCTCAGTTCTGCCTTGGGGAATTTCCCGCGCTGTGCAAACTCACCGTCGGTCGATTTTTGACGACTGTTACAGTTAGGAGAATTGATCTTCTGATCGTGCGTGCGTAAGATTTATCTCTCGTGTTTTCCCTGTTCGTTATTATATAAAAGCAATATACCATGCTATCCATGTCTTTGTTCTCTTATATAAAAACTCGGGATATGTTAGGAGAACGCCTAGCGACTCGTGATTTTCAAGTTTTTCTTTGTTCTCCCAACATATCCCACGTGTTCATATAAGAGAACAAAGACATGGTAAGCGTGTTATATTGCTTAAATATAATATAATAGTATAATTTCATCAGTGAATATAGAGATTCCCGTGCTCTGATTGGTCGAGAATGACGTCATGTTGAATAAGCTCCATCTCTATTGAGTCCAGGGAAATGAACTTGATCTCTCCTGTCGCACGCAGTATGTCAACATAAGCGGTGCAACTTCGTCTTCCAGGAAGGTCGAACTAGGAGTACCACAGCTTCCGTCCTAGGCCCCATATTGTTCTCATATTTATCAATGATCTGCCGTGTCAAATCGAGCACTCCATGGTAGATATTTATGCAGATGATACTACACTTAGCTATTCAGCTGAAGTTTCTGTTGCTCCTCAACCAATTGTTGATGAGCTCCAGAAATACATCCGACTAATATTGTAACAACATGATTCCGAATGAAGCGAAAACAAAAACTATGCTCGTAACAGGTAAACGCCTAGTACATAAGAAGCTGGGTTGTAGTTCTTTGAACCGGAAGATGAATGACCAGAATTTAGAGCAGGTTTCGTCCTTCAAACTACTTGGGGTCATTATCGATGGTGAACTAAGTTTTAAAGACCATGTGGATACTCTATGCAAGAAATTATCTCAGCGTATTGCCATTCTGCGCAAGATCAGTTGATTCCTTCCTCAGAAATAGCGTATTCTTTACTATAACGCAATAATAAAGCAGCTGATCATGTATGGTTCTGCCATTTGGTGTTCCACCACCTAAGAGAACCTAAAGAAAGTATTCAGGCTACAGAAGAGGGCAGCGCGTGTAATATTGGAATCTGACATAACAGAACGAACAGTTGACCTATTTAGAAAGCTTGATTGGATACCATATTACGATGAAGTAAAGATAAATCAAACGTCACTCCTGTATAAATGTTTAAATAATAATCGTCCTGGATATCTTAGGAACTTGTTAAAAAGGAACGTGAATTGAATTCAAGAGAAACTCGATGCAAGAATTTTAACTTGATTTGTCCTAAGTATTCAAGAGAATCTGAAGGGGGTCGTTCGTTTGGTGTATGCTCAACAAAACTTTGGAATCAGATTCCATTAGACATAAGAAAATAGCCAATTTTCTTCAATATTTTAAGAACAGTTACGAAGGCCTTTTAAAACACTTTAATCCGTAATTTTTATACTTGTATTTTTGAGCGATTGCAGTAAATCCGGTTTTAAATATTTTCTGTACGTATTTAAACTTTATAGATTATAGATAATTGTATATTGATAGTTGTATCGTCGTTGGTAATATTTGTATTTAATTGTTCTATTGTAAATGCTAGTTTGTATATAGCTACGATATTTGCATTTGTTTTCTTATTTCGTTGAGGGCCACCAATTTATCAGTGTTATGTGTAACCCTTATTCTATTATATTCTGTCATATGTCGCTATATTCAAGGTCGGAAGTCAGACTATATTATTGTCTAGTTTTAATTTCTCTGATATTCACTGATGAAATTATACTAAAACAATTATTCACTTCAGTCTCAGTGACTATTGGTGAATATTTACCATTAGTCACTTTGACTTCAATGAATAATTGTTAAATATAATATCGTGTTCAACTGGATAGTCTCTAAATTTTCGGCTCATTCGCTGCGCTCACTGTTGAACACTCGAAGATATAAATTCCAAATATACAAGTATTTTAGGGTTCAGTAACTAAGTATGGATTGAGAGACAATGCTTGTGAATTTTGAAAGCTCCCCATCTCATTAATATTGGACCAAACTCAGTCAACGTACTAATTTTGACGCAATCTTTCGTGTGGTGGGGTTCACTACACTGTTCAAAACATGTTATTTCTCAGTTTCTGGAGGAAGTGGTCGGAGTATTTAAAACTTATCCTAGCTTCCAGCAAAACAAGACAAGAGTTCGAACAGTACCTTCTTCCCGCTATATGAGAAGAGAGAAAGGAAGGCTCTGCCGAAATCCTGTCAAGTTTATATTTAGTATGCGCGACTAGTATTTGTGACCCCAACTCACACATAAACTCGCCAAAAATACAACATTGTAACCTAGGTGGCTAAAGAGATGACCAATGTTAATAACAACGTTTTATTTTCTATTTCGTACCTCAATAGGTAATCCATGATAGATACAATTGATTAAAACTCAAATAATTGCACAGGCTGTCTTAAATAACTTACATTAATCAGAGAGCAGAGAGCAGCGATACAGATTTTCGTTCAATAGCTTTTCTAGTGACAGTAAAAGGAGAAATACAAGAGAAAACCCTAATGCAAACACTTCACAAAGCTTATTATATAAGAACAAATGAAGTTGTTTTCAGCCTTCAGACGCCCTGAAGTTTAGTGTGGTCTGATTCCTAATTCTTGGGGAGAGGGGGGGGGGAAGCTGCTCCCGCCCCATGCCCCCTAGGCTAGGTATAGGGCCCTGGTCTGCTCACGACTTTCGAACTGATGAACACCATTAGGGGCGGATACAGAAAAGGAGGTGCGTGTGCTTCATGCCGAAAAAAAACGCGTGCAACTCTCCAAGACTTTATATTGCCTATTATATTGGAGTACCGTCGCTATAGAACGAACAGCATCTCCATCTGTTGATCTTTATCTGAAAAATAGTAATACATTTATTTCACTGTAACAACATCGAGAGCGATAACATACAGAGACATGTTGAGCTTCATGCGTTTTTCAGTTTTTCAGTTGTTCGAACTTTGAATTCGTATTCTGAAAATTATGAAAGGTAATGGATGGGAGTATCCGGTGCTCCATCCCGGAATACAGGATGGTTAACTTGTGGACGGACCGGTCACTTTATAACATGGTTTATTGTTTATTGAAGATGTAGTGATGAGATCTGCACCTTTCACACCATGGTCGAAAAGATCGCAGCACTAATAATAATAATATATTTATATAGCGCCTATAGCGAAATGTTCTAAGCGCTTTACAATATGTACTAAAAAGATAAAAATTCCAGAAAGTCTATTTACAATTACATTTCAGATTAAAAATTGTAGGAAACATAGAATAATATTAAAATATGATAATTACAAATAAACGTTGCTAAGGAAAATAATTGATCCTAAAGTATGATAGTAATGTGAATTATGCAATTAATTATAACTAAGAGTAGGAAAGCCTAAAAATATGCGTCTTTAGGTTAGATTTAAAAGAATTTAAGTTGTCACAAGACCTCCCGGTTAGCTCAGTGGTTAAAGTGCATATAAGCCCTAGCCAGTTATCTTTGATATCGATTGTACATGAAGTGGATAGCCCAACGGTAGAATATTTCTTGATTTGGGTGTTGCGTCTATGAGATATAAAGGTGTATATTTCCAATATTTTCCGACATTAGTTGAATTTCTTTGTGCTTGTGAATTAAGCTATTTTCTAATTTAGATTTTTTTTTGGTAAAATCACGTTGCTAAGCTTCAAATATAACTTAGAATTTTAAAATAGGTTAATTTGTCTCTACCAGCATGCTTTTGTATAATAAGTGGTGTCGGTGATGACATCACATCATTAGCATATTGGAAATATAAACCTTTATATCTCGTAGACGCAACACCCAAATCAAGAAATATTCTACCGTTGGACTATCCACTTCATGTACAATCGATATCAAAGATAACTGGCTAGGGCTTATATGCACTTTAATACACATACCGTTTATATGCTGTCTTTTTTAATAGAGAAGCTTCAGTCTAGTAGGTAGGGCTGTTAGGGCCCCTAGCCCGTGAAGGGTCCGGGTCCGAGTTCCTCTGCCTGCGCGAAGTCCGAGATTAGGGGTGATTAGGATTAGGGAAATTCGTTAAGAGATTCGGCCCGAAAACTGAAGCTTCTCGAGCTCTGTTAAACGGTATGTGTATTAAGTTAGAACTCCGTGTGTTATAAAAAAAAATCACCATCTCACATGTGGTTGCTGATGATATTTTCGAGTTTTATTTCATAAGTGCGTTGCGTAGTAATCGTTACTTACTGTGCTGGTGTTCCACGGTGCAGTTGGCCCGTCTTGTTAGTCTGTTATTTGTAGCCCCAAATCCTGGCCCATCCATCATGTGACATGTACAGGATATATATCGTATTGTTACGGGGAACCGGCCGGGGGTAGTGTAGTGGTTAAGCGCTTCGCTTCTAACCTTCGTGATCCAGGTTCGATTCCCGGACCCATCAACACATCCTTCCCGTTGAATTAACAACTATCCTTAAATGGAAAATACGCTTGAAATAATGATAATCGTTAATTCTAATGACATTCTTAAAACCAATTAAGGATAAGATAAAGATTTGTTACATCCCGAACGGCGGTAGACCGGCTTAGTGTAGTAGTGATGACCTCTGCACTACACTGCAGTACACGCAAAGGGTTAAGAGTCCGAGTAGGAGCGCTCAAAAAGTATTTTTCATCTCTTTACCATCTCTTCCTGTTTACCTGTGAACCCTAGCTCTTGGTGAGCGAGAATCAGTCGTTTCCCCGTGAACTCGTCCGAAGGTTATGGTTAGGTTTGTGGTTCGAGTTAGGATTCGTCGTAGAATTAACGATTATCATCATTTCAAGCGTGTTTGCCATTTAAGGATAATTGTTAATTCATCGGGAGAATACGTTGGCGCCATAAGTGAGTAGAGTTTGTTGGTATCTCGCCCTTGCTCAGAGGGTTTTTCTCCAGGTTCTCCGGTTTTCCTCCCTCCACAAAAACCAACACGGTAAATTCCAATTTCATCTGTGATTTAGCGGGGTCCTGGCTATGATCAGCCTCTTAAGGCTGTTTTTCAGGTCCGGTTAGTAATTCAGGGTAGCAAAGCCGACAACGTAGAGGTTTATATAACGATATTTCGGCTGGCCAAACCAGCCTTCTTCAGGTAATATGAAGAAACATTATTACAGGGTAGAGATCGGGTGGCGCAGTGGTTAAGAGCTTCGCCTCTCACCTCTGTGGCCCAGGTTCGAATCCCGGACGCGGCGCCATATGCGAGTTGAGTTCGTTGGTATCTCGCCCTTGCTCCGAGGGTTTTTCTCCAGTTCTCCTTCCTCCGCAAAACCAACACGCTAAATTCCTATTCGATCTGTGGATTAGCCGGGACCTGGCTTTGATCAGCCCCCATGGTTCTTTCAGGTCCCGTTAGAAATTCAGAGTAATTTTTTGAGGGTGTTAGTGTGCGACTAGAAAAAGGGAAAATATTCAGAACAATAGCACAACAAAATAACGGGGGTCAAGCACTCATCATATGATTTTTCAAACTCAAATTTAAAGTTTTACCGTGGGCAATTATAGTGCGCGGTTATAATAATGACTGTATATACCTAATATTTCCCCTAAACTCAACTATTGCATACTTGCTTGAGGGAGTAACTAAATATGTTGATTTTCAAGTTTTTACCATCTCGGGAGTATACTGAATCGAAGAAAGCGTCATCACACCGATTATCGTTAATAACACATTTTTTTCGTCTTCGACAACAAGTTGAAAGTATCTGCAGTGACGTCAGATTCTAATTTCTCATTGTGATTGTGACGTCACTGATTTGTCAGAACAAACTATTTTTCTTCTAATTACTTGAAGTGATCAACTTCCTAATCTTTGATTGCAATAAAAACTTTGTAAAAGTTCTTAATCACTTTTATTTCTTTTGAAATATGAAAGTGCGCGCGCAATTCAATTGTCGCTGCTAACGTCACCGTACAAGAATTCTTTACGCCCTTCGAACTCGTTAGGACGCTCCCTCGATTCCATGAGCTTCTGTAGCGACGAAGGACGAATACGATGAAACGCCGAGGGGAGCAAGTGAAACTCGGCTAAACGAGTCAAATCACGAACTGACGCAATCCTGAATCCACTTTATAAAATGTAAAGGTTTTTTTTTTACAACAACACCTAGCTTTCGAGTCCAGAAAAGTACCAAAAGTAAAAACGTAAACACTTCTTGTCCGACGGAATTGGCCGAATAATTCATGAAGTAAAAACAAAGGAAATTACTGAGCGATAAGCGATCTTTAAATCGGATACATATTTCGTCCCGATTTTCTCGGCGTCAGTTTTCTCGGCCAAAATAAATCGTATCGCCAAAATTATTGATATTTTTATGGACTCTCTACATCTAGCCGTTTGGTAAGTCAGATACATAAATAGTGTGCGTGTTTTCAGTTTGTGAATCCGATCAAGCACGGCCACTCATTCTGTATCTATTATTTAAAAACGTAGATATCCTGAAGGGATTCAAAATAGACTTAGAACATTTATTAATGACGGAATGCAATGCTTGTATGCTTTGGAGAGGTTGAGAAAGTACAAACTGACAAAGCCGGCCACAAATTCGCAGATTTTATTCACCCGAGAAAACTGACAAATGCCCGTATACTTCTTTCAGCTCATTCATATAGCTAAATTCCAATTTGATCGTGGTTTAGCCGGGCCCCGACTTTGATCAGCTCCTAGCTATGGTTGTTTCAGGTCCCGTTAAAATGTTGTTAAGGGGTGCGCATTGTAAATAAGGCTTATTCTTAATAGGTATGAGGAATTGTATTTGTCAAATCCTGAGCCAGACAGTATAATGATCCAATCAGATTACAGGTTTCGAGCGGCACTAGCCTGCGTTGCGGCTCTGGACTATCGGAGCGCAGCGAGCGGAGATTAAGGGGATTGGGGCGAGAGAGAAAAAGATGGGGGAGGGGGTGGGGAGGAGAGGAAGAGAGAGCTTGCCGGCAAGCCATAGTTATTTTGATAATTCTTGGCCCCAGAAGGCCGCATTTACATAAATGTTCTATGCGCTTGACAACTACATATACTAATTTAGTGTAAATATAAATATCTGCGAATAAATTATATTCACCTGAAAACAAGACTGATTGCCGTGTACAGATTATAGGTAGGTCAAAAAAAGGTAGTGTTTTAGTTTAGCTTTGAATTCATTAACGGATGGACTCTGGCGTATATTAAACGGGAGAGAGTTCTATAATGTAGGTGCAGATACTTGGAAGAGCTGCTGTGATGATTTCGTAACGCTGCGTGGATGGTTTTTAGAGTTTCTTTTGGTAGAACTTCGTTCCGGTGTTATTGTGGTCGGCAGTGTTCTTCACTGATTTGGTGGAGACTTTATATTCAGCGGCAACGAGTTCTCTTTATCTTAGTTCTCTTTACCTGCAAACCTTCTCGAACAAAGGTGTAGTTCTCAACTGCATTTCGAATCTTACTTCCTCAGGAACGACAGACTCTCTGATAGAGCAGTAGATTTCGGGATATGAAGACCAATACTTTTGCAGGCACCAGCTAGAATTATTTAAAGCCTCAGCTCTCTTTTCTTTCTGAAGGCTTAAACAGATTCTCGCCGTGGAAATATTTTAATTCCCAAACGCTACCTTAAAACATACATTATATATATCCTGCAAAAGTCGTTGACATTTACAGGTTTGTATTTAGGCCGGCCCTGTCTTCACATGTTTTTTTCGGAGTTTCAGCTGACATTCTCCATGCATGTTCGTATATTTTGTTTTGAATTTTACGCTCGAGTTGAGATTCCACGCGTGAGTTTGACAGATGACCTACTAATTTTATGTATTTTAATTAGTGTGTGGATATTAAAATAACTATGGTTTGCGGCAGGCTCTTCCTTTTCACTTTTTTTTCTCGCCCCAATCCCTCTTAATGTCCGTTCGCTGCGCCCCGATACTCCAAGAGCCGCAACGCAGGCTAGAGCGGCACTGTATTACTCCAAATTCTACGTCCAAACATAAGTATATTTAACACTTTAAACCATTTTTTTCCGCAGGTAGATTTCCGTGTTAAAGTGATTTATTGCTAAACGAACGCGGTTTCAGATAGGGAAGAACAATCACAGGATGAAAGAAAACAGTCAATGTTGGGGGAAACTAACTTTATTGAATTATCATGACATTATTTCATGTCATCATATAATAATGTATAACCGTCGGAAGGCTTTTTCTTGAGCGAGGTATTTTCTGTCCCAGTTTTACCTGAAAACATAAAATATAACAGATTACCAACAGCCAGAAAGATCCATTTATTTTTAGTTAGCGTCAACATTTTAATTAGTATTCGTAGTATTACTTAGTTCTAGTCTTTATAATGTGTCAAGCGGAATGACGGCAAGCAATGCTTTTCATACTACGGCTCAACGAATGGAACCAGCTATAAGTCATTACGATATACGGGAAATCGAATCAGTTATTTTAAGGAAAATGTTAAGAAACTTCTTTTAACCTGTAACGATTGTATTTGTAAATATACTTCTTTATACGACTTATTATTTGCAGGGCCTCACTGAAAAATACTCGGTGACGTAAGCCACCTGGATGAATATTATCATTGATAATCATTATTGGTGTTATTACTATTATTAGTTAAATGACGCCATCGTGCAATTAGTCTATTATTATTAGGAAACTATGTAACTTTCACTAAACTGCTACACTCATTTCAGGACCCAAAGGCTCTCTTAAAGTTACTGTACGTCTGATGTTATTTAATAACCTGCACACTGTAACCAACTTGGAGAAACAGGGCAAAGATTAATAGATCGATTCTGCAAACACTAATGTTAGAACTAACAGCAAGGATCTCGCCTAACTAGTAGCTCGCCATTTAATCTTTCCGATCATTCTATTAATCATATCACATCTAGGGTTTTCGACAAGTTGCTCGGCAACTTTTTGTTTAAAGGCAGCGGCAGGGGCAAGGCTAAGTATCCCAGATTTGAAGCAACTTTTGAAAGGAATTTAATACGAGCAACTTTTTTTCATTTTTTGAGCAATCTTTTGAAAAATTTAGAGCAACTTTCCTTTGATCCGAGTACATGTTTCTTCAGCAGTAATTACGCGCCTCCCCACCCACAATTCCCTCTTTTGGTCTGATGAAGGGCTAGCGCTCGAAACCTCAGCTGCTACTCGCTCCCCACGGCAGTTAGTATACCTTCATCGACTTTTAGTTGATTATACTAGTGTTATTAGATTTTTTTAATTATTTAACAATTATTCACCTATTTGTTAACATCGATTCTACACAAAGTGAATAGCGAAATATTTCTTGACTTGAGCGTTGCATCTATAAAATAAATCACTAATAAGCTTCAAATATGACAGATGTTTAAGTTATCTCTATCAGCATGTTTTCGTATACTAGTTGTACCCTGTTTTACGTCATATCATTATCATAGGCGACATTCAAAATCAATAAATATTTTACTAGTCAACTATTATATTTACTTGATGTAGAATCTGTTTTAACGATAGCAAAATTGGGCTTCTGTATGCACTTTAATGACGCATTTTAGTATAAATTCAAAATTGAATAACAAAGAAACTTAAACCATAGTTTATTAATAGAGTGGAATGGTTAGTAAACCCGGCAAACTTCAAAGGGGCTAACAAGAACGCTGCCGTTCATGTTGGAAGGGGGTAACACAATTTCTAGTGTTACTATTTATCACACCACTCGTACTTGTTACAATACACAGGTCGCAGTTGTTCGAAGCAAGAGTAAGCGCTAACTCTGGGGTTAAATCGCTAACCAGAGTGTAAACTGTATACGAATACAGAGGCCTTATAGAAGAAAACAGGGAGAAAACTGAGAGGACGGAAAAAACCCAAAGCGAAGAGAATAGAAGACGGTGGTTCAGCTTTTGAACTCCGATTGGCATAAAAAAAAAATTGTTTTGCAGGCCGAGTATTACAGCTTAAAGCTGGTGGGGGCCTGCTTTTACTCCTCACACACTCCCCACTACATTAAAAGTTTTGGACACACTACACTCGACTCACGGTTGATTTTCACGGAGAGAGGAAAACCGGAGAAAAACCCTCGAATGTAGATAAGGAATCAACAACAAACCTAACCTACGGTGCCCGAGCCGGGAATCGAACCCGGAACCGCAGCGGTGAGAGGCGAGTATTTTATCACTGCGCCAACCTGCAGCGTCACACATTTATACCCAGGAGCGACCGTGGACTGTCTCTATAGTTTTCCTCCGTAGGATACAAATCTTAAAAGGACGTCATTTAAGGAATATTTGCTGATGAGTTTAACAGAAAATTTAATTTCAATTGTTTTTCAGGCGTCAGCCATTGGATCATTGCAATCTTATTGAAATCTATTTTAAGTGGTGCAGACAAAATAACTAGAATTGGCTTGTGACTTAATAACATCACTGAAATTGGATTCCTTAATAAACGAATGGCAGACGTTAAAAACGTTTTCCTAGTTCGGCCATTTTGTTTTCCAGTATGTTTGGCATTTAAAATCAATGATAGCTAGCTAGGGCTTATAATAAGAATAAGGTCTTAAGAACGCTTTTTACAATGATGTTGGTACGTCCAATGAATATAAATTGGACAATTAAATTCAATCAAAAATGCCAGTGCAAAGAATAATAAAATTAATAACTTTTCCGTATTTCTATACAACGTTTCAGAAACAAAATATAGACTATTGAATAAATTAATATTCCAATCGTTTAAGAATGTATGTGGGATGAATAGAATAACTGAACGGTCCATTTTTATCTTTCTTTAAAAATGTCTTAAGTGCTGATTTGAAAGACCTTTACGTTTAGAGCATTTGAAAATAAGAGAATGCGATGATGTTAATCAACATACGATATGCTAATCGGTAGTTGCTACACTTACTGCGACGTTTGGCCAGAGCGATCCACTTATACCCAGTATGAGTTTGGTGACACAAAAGATCTGCGCGCGCATCATTGTTAAAATTACCAATCAGGAGTTGAGCCAGGGCACCGGTACACCAATGCATTACGCTGTGCCAGGAAGTGCCAACAAATTCACCAGCGCAAGTAGCAAGTGCTACCCACTTATTACCAAGGTGGTCGTGGCACAAACGATCAGCCCGCCCGTCTCCATTGAAATCAGCAACACGAAGGTCTGACCCTTTGTGATGCAAGGGTCCGATTACAAATATGACCACAAAAATAAGGAATCTGTCAGAGGGAATGATTTTGATGTATGGCAGTCATTTATACCTGCTGGCATTAAAGAGTAAAACATAAATAAGATGAACAAGATGATCACTCTTTGGCCAAAAAAATATTTTCTGCAGTCATTCTACTCCCGGTAGCTCATAATGATTTTAGCGATGGTACAAGTTACACCTTGAAACAATCGATCATTTGCGCCTGCTAATATTGTGATCACACCCTCATGTAAAATATCGTAAATTTCGTCTTCGATTTCACTGGTCATGAAATCAACACTACTTGTTAGTAGTACAATGTGGCGCTCGCGATGCATATTGTAATCGCGCCACAAATATAAAAAAACATGGTGCAATTTCAAAAACATTTACATATGTCGTCCGGGCCCTTTTTGCCTGACGCGGCCCATATGGAAGTGGCCGGAGAACCTCAACAGGCTTAAAGCCCATCTATGGAGGTCTCCTAGGGCCTACGATGTATCGTTCTTAATCGAGAAGCATTGAACGTCTCCAGTTTCACAAAGAATTTTTTAAGCAAAAGCAACAACTTCTACTGCTTCCTTAAAGTTGTTTCCTTTTGATTTGCGAATATTCATTAAATATTTCATTCTATAAACTCTCAAGTACATTACAACGTTTGTTTTTAGCATCTTTCTAAGACTTTTAATACTGTTATTAAATGTACCATGTCGTGGTTAGCCGTTTCTTTTCGTTTATTATCAGAGCAGGATTCTACTTAGGCTCGGTTTCAGCCGTTGGGGTGTCGTTTCTCCAAAGCCTCCCCCCACTAACGGCTGGGCGCGCGGTCAACACACCGTGTCCGTGACGTCATCTGATTAACTTCAATATTATTCATTTATTTGCGTGTAGCGTAGGTTTGATTCCGCGTAAACTTTCAAAACACATTGGAATTCTTTATACTAAAACTCCAAGTGTAAAATTAATTCGACGTAGGTAAAGGTTTTATTTAATACCTGTTATTATTAGCTCTCATGTTCACAGTCCAAGTTTTCAAGGAAAACCCGGCTGTTAAAACCAGGCTACTTTATTTGTTGACACTAGATGACAGAAATTAAAAGCCGAAATTTTATATGGGGATAAAAATTAAGTTCAGATGCCATCTCGGAACTCTGAGCTAGAGTCGAGTATTCCCGCTTAGTACTTGTGTAGAGTATGTCTTGGAGACATAAATTGTACAAACTTAGTACATAGGACTTGAAGAATTGGCCTGCGTCAGACGTGATTTCCTCTCTTCTATAAACTCTTTTAATATGGACTCGTCCGTCTTTTCTTCTCCGATAAAGGCAGCACTAATTTTCTTTGAAGTAAGAATAGCCGGGCTACCTTGGTCTTGCATCGGTAAAGTTAAATGAGAAATGACTGAACATTACGAGCTTCGCAACCTTTGAGCTGACGGTTTCCCAAGTGGCTTCCAGAGCCAGTGCATTTACTGACAAAGTGTCTTCACCCGAAAACTAACTCTCTTACTGCTTCCTTGTGTGAATCCTTGAATTCTTCGAAACCAAACTTTTCCAGAGCAAATTTAAACGCATTTTGGAACAGCAATCGAAAGCCTTTGGTCAGGATTTCAAAAGTTTACAATGTAAATTATGCAAATCATTCAGCGACAGGATTTCAGTGGCAAGTTTGTGATTGGCTAAAAACCAACAATGTCTCAGCTCGCGCGCCCAGCCGATCTTTGGTCTCCGTTGAAGTCGCCAATGAGAACTCGACTGCCGGCGTGTCTACACCAACCCATAGCCTTGTACCAGTTGGTCTTGTCAAAGAACCCTGTATCACACAGATTTAAAGAGTTCCCTCAAATTTAAGCGCTTTGACACAACCTTTTCAAATCAAGAGCGTTAACACAGTACTATCGACTTCGGCTCCTGCTTCCAACAACGTATTCGAAAATACTAGTATTTATATTTCTAATAAAATATAAATTATTATTTAACATCGGTTGTAGACAATGTGTCTTTTGGCGCGAGTATACATTTACCATGAATTAAGTTGTTAAGCCTCAACAAATATCTCACCTGCAGACGTTGTCCCAAGGACAGATAGCAACAAGATTGCCAAAAAGATATTTTATTACGTTCTGTGGAAAAAAGGCAGCAAATGTAGGTTTTTCTATTAAGTTCAATGAAGAACGTTAACAAGGAAGACAAGACAATTTATTAGAGAGCCATATACAGATGTACGTAGGCGTGAAAATGATAAATACTAAAGGGATAAATACAAATTAATACAATCAATACTATTTTAGACATTCTTATTTCAAAACATTCAATTTGAGATTTATATATCCTAGCTGCGATCAGTTCTTTGGTGTTTTAAGTTCTTTGCCACATCGCCAACTATATTCCGGTCATGACGAGTCTGCGGTACGTCAACGGTTTTCGCAGTGAATACACATACCGAAAGCTTTCGACACTGTCAATAGTCATGTGATATTTAAAATCTTTCAAAGTATATATTGGCTTAAACATCTTCATTTTGGAAAATGATAACGAAGTATTTGAAGTTAATTTTTCTACTTTTACTTTGCAGTTAAGTTAATAAAACTCTTATCAATTAGAAAATGTTCTGCACCACAAGCACTTTCTTGCTTTACTTTATCTTATACAAACAAATTGTTAAAGTCTAACTAAGGTATCTTGAAGATTGCTAAGGTATTGCCACATCTCAGAAAAAGGACACCTAAATCAATGCACTTGACACTAGATAACATCTCTGAAAAGAACGTTTTTCGACATCTCATGATTGAATAGACCAGTTGTCGGTTAATTCCGACATTTTGAAAGGGGTGCGAACATGGCGCGAAACTACAGTGTTGGTATAGGAATCCGATGCCAAATCAATTTCCGAAAAATCGAATTTCTGAAATATTCAGTCTTCAAACTGAAAGTGCAAGTATCATGTCAAAAAACAAATTGTACCATTGTTTGTATTTCTCACGAAAAAGGTATTAATCTTGCAAATTTTGTAACATTTCTGGCATTTTAAACCCTAATTTTGTTACCTTTCATGTATCCTGTGACGTTATAAGATGAATCAACTCCCTCCCAAGAGAAAACTACTACAATAAAATCCCGTTGGTTTTCATTGCGACATTACAAGATGAATCAATCCCGCAATTCGGGTATATCAGAAATAGAATTTGGGGCAAAAAGATTTGTTTTATGGCGCTACTTGCATTGTAAGATACCAGGTAAAAGATTAAATGATCAAAATTTGAGGGATGTAGCCGTGCTGGGATCCGTGCAATCGTGTTTTCAGTTTTCCGTACCTTTGTCTGTAACAACGAATCAAAAGTCCGCGGGGAAAAATACAGACAAATGTATGGAAACTGAAAGCACGATTGCACGCATTCCAGCACAGCTACATCCCTCAAATTTTAATCAATTAATCTTTTACCTGGTATCTTAAGTTTGCAGACAGTGAATATTTCAGAAATTCTATTTTACATAATTTATTTGTCATCGGATTCTCATACAACACCAACGTTTCGCGCCATGTTTGCACCCCTTTCAAAATATCGGAATTAATCGCGAACTGCTGTCTGTTAAGGATTTTCTTACCACTGCTCCCGCTCGGTTCCACTTGCTGCTGGTTCTGAACGTGAAAGCGATTTATCTTTTCCAAGTGCAGGCCACACTGATCAACCGGCAATGGCTACCTCTGCTTATTTATAGTTGTAAATGTAGACAGTACATATTTCATTAAGCCACTAGGGAACAAATAGTTTGTTTGTTTTATCGAGCATATTTGTAAACGTTACGTAACTTAGTAATTAAGCTCTGTGTTTGTAACCGATTACGTAATTTGGTGTATTTGCTACTGAGTTCTAGAATTTCTCGCAAGTACCGTTATTGTTGTAATGTCTACTTTAGGTCATACTTCTCGTTTGTTACGTAATAATGTCAATAATATCGCATGCTAATATCCGTTGGAGTGATTTGATGGAAAAATTTGGGTTTACCTCGGTGTAAGAACCATTCCCTAGAGACCATGCCATCGCGCGCTCGGCTAGTAGTCGTATTACAGTTATAGTGTATTGAATACTTAATATTATAATTTGTGCAGCTACTCATCATTGGTGGATATAAATATGTGAAAAAACTATTGGCACCAAGCGAATTCACTCGTGGTCTAGCGGTTATAGGGTTAGGGTGGGGTTGTGTCAGTCGTTATATAAATCTTATCTTCCTGGGTTCGATGCCGACGCTGACCGCAGTGAATTTTTTTTTTTCAAGTAGAGGCTCCCCAATTCCTTGTAAAATATATAAGTGCCGCTTTGGGTGCTCGGGAAATAAGTTAAGAAAGGGAGTTTTGTGGCGCAGTCTGTGAGCTTGTTACACCAAGGTAGAGCCGAAAATTTGTACAAGCCATGTCTTCAGGATCTTCTTGGGTCTATAAAGTGAAAAACTGACACGATAACTCCTCTTCGCATTCAGCCTTATCAAATCGGGACACTTTCTCAGTGTAAGCATGTTCTGAAACTGTTATTTTTAAAGCAAAAGTACACATGAAAACTTCGCTAAATTCACGTATATTTAGACAGTTCAGTTTAGGGCTATCTACCGTTGAATCAGCCTTTCCATTATTGTCTATTTATATATATAAATATATATACACCCGTTTTCAAAAACATTGCACTGCAAATATATATACCTTTTGTATTCTTGTCAAATTTGACAGCTAAAACAATGGAGAACAAAAGGTATATATATATAAAGCAATGTTTTGAAAAACGTTTGCTGATCAGATCCCTACACCCTGGGAGATCCGGTTGTTTAACATTTCGTCTGTGGTCCCTCCAATTTTCCAACTATTATTCTATACTGTATATTTCCCAGCAAATTTTGGCGGGAAAATTACCGAGATTCACAATTTAATAACTTTTCTCCCTCTTAAAGAATCGAACTCGGGTTTTCAGTTACTTTGTTGTCAACATGATGGCAAATCGAAAATATAGAATTTACTGATGTTAAAGGTAATTGAGAACATCGAGAAACCTATTATAAATGGATACATGACGTAACTGTGACGTCATCGTAATGTCTTCGGTAGTTCACATCATCGGATTTTGGTTTGATTATCCGTCTTTAATCTTCCCATTAAAAAATAATCTTCTACGTTGGAAACTTTTTTAAATATATCAAAGTGATCGATGTCAAGGTCATTAGTGCCAACCGCGTTTATTGTAGTTTATATATCTTCCCTAATTGCACTGATGAAAGTTCAAGTGGCTTTCCTCGAAACACTAAATGTCCCAGCAGCGTATGTTACAGCTGATAAGTAAACGGAGGAAGCGATTCTATAACCAAAATCAAAGCAGGCGAGTTTCGTGTTGTTTAGCTTTGTGTTTTGGTGGGGAAGAAGAGTGTTCATTGGCATTGCTGTCGACAAAGTACGCTGTATTTCAAGTCTAGTAAGTTTGGAGCGATTTCAAAATAAGGATGATTTTCTTTGAAAATCATGACATAAATCGACATCAATTTAAAGTGCATATAAGCCCTAGCCATTTATCTTTGATATCGATTGTACACGAAGTGGATAGTCCAACGGTAGAATATTTATTGATTTCGGTGTTGCGTCTACGAGATATGAAGGTTTATATTTCCAATATGCTAATGATGTGATGTCATAACCGACTTTTGCTGAATTTCTTTGTGCTTGTGAATTAAGCTATTTTCTATTTTCTAATTTAGAATTTGTTTTGGTAAAATCACTTTGATAAGCTTCAAATATAACTTAGAATTTAAAAATAGTTAATTTGTCTCTACCAGCATGCTTTTGTATGATAAGTGTGTCGGTGATGACATCACATCATTAGCATATTGGAAATATAAACCTTTATATCTCGTAGACGCAACACCCAAATCAAGAAATATTTTACCGTTGGACTATCCACTTCATGTACAATCGATATCAAAGATAACTGGCCAGGCTGATATGCACTTTAAAACAACACATACTCCAACTGCGAATCTCACCCTCTTTGATTTTGTTGATAGAACCAGTTCCTCTTAAATCGGCTGTAACACACGCTGCTGGGATGTTTTAGGGTTGCGAGGAAGGTCACTTGATCCTTCAACACAATTAGTGAAGAGATATAAACGACACTACTACAGCAAATGCTCTCCATAACAAACAGACTGTACGTATATACGCGGCGTGATGGCGATATTCACTCCCGCTGGCGACGAATTGATCGAGCCATTTGAAAAATCAAGGGCTTTCCATAACCCGTAGGCAAGTTTACAAATGCATTTATCCATGATAAAACTCTAGAAGCGATGTCTCTTGATGTGGATACAGCTTTTCCACACGAAACAATGTACGACAATTTGAAACAACATTTTGCAAATTGACAAATTGACAAAATCACTACCGCGATTTGCGATAGTGACGTCACCGGACGGCATTAGCGGCTAGTGGATTCAAACGTCTCTCTCGGGCGTCTCGGGGAGTGGACCCTGGGGGTTAGACGGATTTGTTTCCCTAGGGAGTCAGAAGGATTTGAAGCCTGTCACGTGATAGGTTCTCGTCCATTCGGAAAAGGTGTTTGACTTGGGGGGCATAACAATTATATTTGTTTGCATGCCAAGCACGAGCGGAAGTCGAAACTTACCGCGAAGGTTTCAGCCTAAGAGGATGCGAAAACTTAACACGATACAAGTAAATGTAAATGACAAATCAGTTGAAACTCGTAAAGAGTGAAAGAAATCCACTGACACTCAAGAAGCCGTGTGACAAATTTAAGGAAGCGACCATAAAGGTTTAAATTATACGGTCAAGGAGCTCAAGTCTGGTCATCAAGCACATATCTCACAAAATGGGAGAGCTCAGCAACTATGTATCATCGTTTAATTTTAAAATCGTATCAGCTGTTCACTTATTCATGTATATTGGTCTCGTTGTTACGATAGCCCATTATCAGATGAGTAACGAGGCAAGATTTGAGAAGCTCGAGGGTCAAGCTCGGAAGATGGTGAAACTTGATGATTTTATCAGTTCTGGAAAGGCTCTTCATATAATCAACAAACGATCTTCCAAAAGTCAAGGAAAGAATACGACACATACCAGGAGAACCACTGTGTTAGCATGTCTAGACTTGTTCCGAGACATCGTGAAAGTAAGTAACCTCATTTGGAATATAAACAGCATATATATTGGTGACCTGAAGTTTGATATAAACACTTGGATATTCCAGTTTAAAAATCGGCATGTCAATTTCCCCATCCGTTATTCTTTTCTAAACATATACTCTGTACATGAATCGGCGATATACATTTGAGACGGACACGTAGCTTTTTAATCACGATTCTTGATTACATTGTTTAACCTTTGTCAAAGCACGACTCGAGAGTAACAAAACCTTATATAAGATATAGAAATATATAGCCCGAGGCAAATTGAGAATTCTCCCAAAATTACCAGAGTGTTTGCATCAGACTATGTAAACACGGATAAACGTTTTCTATTTCTTTTATTAATTAGTCGAAATTCGACAATATCAAACATGAAAGTATCCATAGATTGTAAAATGTCAGTCCTATTTCGCTTGCTAAACGATCAAATGTTGACATATCAATGTTTTTGAAATATTATTACCAGTTCAAACCGTTTTTCGATACGACGACAGCTAGAGTCTTATTTTTTTAACTCCGAGTATTGAATCTAAACGTTCGCCAGTACTGAAGGCCGTCTTTTTGTTCAGCTTTATACAAATAGTGTACACAGGCTTATTCAGCCGATGTGATGGCATACGCGCACCGCTCGCCTGCACAACACAACGCCTTGGATGCATGTTTCTACCAAAATCGCCTTCACGTACACAAGAAGAAAGTTATATTTATCTTTGCGAGGTTGGCTACTTTTTCATGTACACTACTTCGTGCGACGTGGTTGTCGTAGCCGTTCTCATTATTCAGCGAAATGACATTAATTTCTACTGAATAATGAGAACGGCTGCCACTAATGCGTACAGTATTTTACCACCGGGGTAAACTCGTTTAACTTAGCTATTTTTTTCGAATTTGGGTATTTCTAACACTGATTCCTCTATTGACACTGAAAATAATGGCAAATCGAAATCGTCAATTTTCATCGTAGTGGACGAATCGATCGACATGGAACGAACACGAGGCGATAGAAAGTACTAATGTGATTTTATGCTCCAAAAACTAACTTTTCAATAGATATAAATCGGAAATAATAGGAAAAGCTCAAAGTATTGATCACATCGGGCTATATACATGCAAACATCGGGCTATAGACATGCAACGAAAATCGTCCTGAATTAAGAAAATCGACACGAACTGAGCATTTTAAATACTGGTTGTTAATCAAAGCTGCTGAATGAATATTAATTCGATCTAGACATCCAAAAAGCTTAAGCATCGCAGAAAAGATCATTTGTCCAACCTGGAAAAAGTGTTAGATAGATAGAAACTTTATTTAGACACGGTAGTTTTAACAGTAACTAAGACTGGTTTACATAAAAGCCGTGTGTAAAAATCTATACATCAACATTAAATGATATTATTACATTCCATTAAAATCTGCTAAAAAAAGCCAGAGTCAGTTCTTTTAAGGCTGATTTTCACTAGCGACGGAAGCAGAAACGGAAGCGTAAGCGTAAGCGTAAGGAGCCTTACGTTCTAGTGAAAATCAAGAAACGGAGACGTAAGCGGAAGCGTAAGCTCGACGGAAGCATAAGCGTAAGGAACGGAAGGTTTCCTTCTTCTTACGTCTCCGCTTCTGCTTGCGTCGCTTCCGTTCCAGTGAAAACTAGTCAAACGTAAGCAGAAGCAGAAGCAGATGAATTTAGCCAATCAGAATACTCATTCTCAGGCCTTTGCAATGTAAATATAGCATGCAAGCGAGGTTTTCGCTTCTGAACGAGTCTTATGCTTATGCTTCCGTCGTATTGATTTTCACAAGAACATTAGTTTCTTATGCTTACGCTTACGCTTCCGTTTCTGCTTCCGTCGCTTCCGTCGCTAGTGAAAACCAGCCTTTAGCGTTCGTGTACGATATATTAAACTACATTGTATGGTAATTGTAAGAGAGTAAATTATAAGGCATCAAAGAAGCAGGGAGGTAGACCATTTAGCTTAGTTTTAAATGTATTTAACGATTTGCTAGTCCTCAGGTCTTCTGTTAAATTATTCCAAATATGTGCTCCTCTGTAGCCGAATCGCTTTTTACCATAATTCGTTTTGGGGAGGGACAGTTGGAATTTTGATGATGAACCTCTTGTGTTATATGGTGTATGAACCCTATTAAATTTGTGTATTTAATACCCAGGCGCTTGGTTATTATAGATCTTAAACATTTCTATTGCTAAAAGTTTGCGCCTGCGTATTATTAATCTGTCCCAACCCAGTTCGTGAAGTATTGGGCCAGAGCTAGAATCGAAACTAGACTGTGTTATTATTCTAGCAGCCCTATTTTGGAGTTTTTGGAGTTTATTTGCGAGTTCAGTGCCCAGGCTCTCCCAAACTATGCTGCAATAATCAAATTTAGGTTGAATAAATGAGTGGTACATAGTCTTGAGGGAGGACATGGGCACGTAGGGCCGTACGCGCTTGAGAGCTCCAATAGAAGATGATAATTGCTTAGAGATCTTCTCAATGTGTTTTGACCATGTCAATGTTTCATCTATGTGCACCCCTAAGTACTTAACGAACGCTATTTTAGGGACGCTTTCGCCTCCAATTACAAGGTTTGGACATGAGAGAATCTCTGGCGAGAGCCTACTAATAAAAACTCTGTTTTTGTAGCATTCAGACTCAACTTGTTTGCTTTCAGCCACTCATAAATATGTTGTAAGTCTGTATTCAATTTAGATTCAATGTCATCACATGATGAACCTGCCATTGTAAGACAAGTATCATCTGCGTACATTTGAGTGTCTGAGAATTTTAAGCAATCAGGAAGGTCATTTATATATATTAGGAACAACAAGGGTCCCAAAATTGTCCTGTGAGGGACGCCACAGGAAAGTACCCCAAAGTCTGACATTTCACCGTTGACCACACACCTTTGCTTTCGTTCGTTTCGTTCGATCTAAACCACGCAATACTTGGAGAAGTCAAGCCGTAACTTTCTACTGAGTTTTTGAAGCAAAACATTGTGGTCAACGGTGTCAAAAGCTTTTTTCAGGTCTACATAAACAGTTGCATTAATCAGACCTTTGTCAATATTTAACGACCATTTGTCCGTAGCATGGAGCAAAGCGGTCACTGTTGAGTGTAACTTTCGGAAACCAGATTGACAATTAGTTAATAGACCGTTATTTTGCAAATAGGTATATAGCTGGTCATAGATGATCCTCTCAAATACCTTAGCTATAGCTGAAATTACGGATATTGGCCGATAATTGTTTGTATCAGACCGTGTTCCACTTTTATATACGGGGCTTACTTTTGCATGTTTCCATTCACAGGGAAAGATCCCCTGTGAAATTGACGCATTGAACAGCCATTTAAGTGACTCGCAAACAGTATCGGCGCCTATTTTCAAAATTTTACACAGTATATTATCTAGTCCGGTTGCCTTTGAGGCAGATAGCTTTTTTAAATGTTTCAGAACAACATTTCTGGTTGTGTGCCGGAGAGAAAATGAGGTTTTGCACTGGGGCAAATATTGAAAATTATTATTGAAAATATTGTTGCTGTTTTGGTCATGATATTCTGGGGCTGAGGAATCTGTTGCTGTATTTGGAGCCAGTAATTGAAGTTGATGGTTTGGAATTGACCGATTTAGCTTGTACATTTGTTGTCCCAAATCAGATCATGTGACAGCTCTCCAGAGGATTCAGTGCTTTGTTTTTCTATTAGAGAAATTTGTATTTTCCCCTTGGGATACAGAAAAACAAGAAAACATTACTCAATGGAAAAGTGAGGTGACCTGAATTGGGACAACAAATGTACAAGCTAAATCGGTCTATTGATCAGCTGAAACTGACAGCTTCGATCAGCAGGTTTGTCTAGTCACCCACGCTAGATGTAATTCATTTCCGTGTTGTTTCATATCTTTATTTCCCATCGTCAGGGATCATACTTGACTATTTGAAAGACAGAGAATGTCGGATTAGAGCTTATCGAGATTCCTTTGATGTGGAGAGGGCTGTTTGGGTATCTTTCTATGCAATTTCTGAATCCAAAAAGGTACCTTCGTTGTCTACGCGCTGCTATAGCAGCCGCACGAGATTCGAGCTTCTGAGTTCTGTAGCTTCTCGCTCCTGTATTTATTTTCAGTGACTTTTTCTTGTCAGCAGCCCACTCTGAATGAATCACTCTAACTGAATCGAACCGAAACGGCTAAATTGCTTATGAAGTTATAGTTTCTGTAGTTTTTTTCTGAATGGTTCTAGCACATCTACTTATTACAATTGCTGTTCTAAAGAATCTTAAAGGCCCAGTACCGACCTTGATGCTTTGCGCGCCGCTTACCTCAAATCCGCCATTTGTCGCAGTTGAAAATTCGAAGTTTTACGAGAAAAGATAATAGAAGCCTCCATTTGAAGCGAAACAAAGCAAAACAGATGCGCGCAAAGTATCAAGGTCCGTACTGGGCCTTTAACTAAATATTTAAACTTAAACATTAACTGAAATAGTGTATTTTGGTGCATATTTTGTAGAGTTTGCTTGACCACCACCGACCGGCTCAATCCTGTGAAAATGCTGTCCGGTTTAGCTCTTTTTATTCGTAGGTTCTTCTGAACAACCTTCATTTACAAAACTAGTTACATGTGCTTTTAAGTTAGGGTAATTGTTAGTTATTTTCGCCATTTTTTGTATGACGTCATTCCATATTTACATATGCTTTTGCAAACAGGGCTTTCAACCAATCAGAGCGCGCATTTTCTGTGGGTTATTTTATATAATACAATAATAGGATTCCAGGTATGCGAGAAAATATTAATTTAAAATATTGGGATTGTAGGACAAGGACATCCAGTTAGTAAGCTAATATCCTGATGCCATGAAAAATACGTTACAACATTTGTCGGTGGACTTTTACGAAAACAGCAAAGGGTATAACATTATCTATACAAAAGGATAGCATATCTCCCTTCAATTTAAGACGTACTAATTATTACTTGTGACTGAGACAGCCAGTCGTTCCTTTAAAAACACAAGGTATAAAATATGCAATACTGCGCGCAACATTTGCCGGCAAATGATAGGGCTACCGAATGGTCAGTCAAAATTTGAAGTGCTCGTCGTTTTGTTCGATTGCTCGCGAAAAATATTGTGTGTGCTCGAATTGTTATACTTGCTTTTTCCCAAGCTGCTCGTTTGCTCGTGTTTTTTTTATAGAACGTTGTTCGCAGCTGTGATAAAATAAAACTGCTCGCGCTCGCCCTAAAAACAACATGCTCACCTGCTCGCTAATGCTCGAATTTACCATTCGGTAACCCTAAATGATTTGTCCACAAACTTTGCAGTTCAGATGAACATGTGGACGCAACGTTATCTCGCTGTTGCCAGAAATGTAGCGAGCAATGTCTGTGTCTATAAAGTCACTTTTACTTCGATTCTTTGACTACAGAGAAACGACGTATCATCTCTAACCGGAAGTACCTGTAGTGGACTTAGGGGTAAGTCAGTACTATTCATTTTAACACGAATAGTTCTCATGTCATCAGGGTCCCAAGTATGTCAAGGCCTGGGTTGTGGCATGCAATATCGTGCCGATACTCGGGCACTGTGCTCAGGCACCAAGTGTTAATGCTGCCTTTAGATTCTGCTCAGTCTCGTGTTTAATTTGTTTTTATTTTCTTGGTTGGTAATATACTCCTCAGCTGGCTTTTCCATACACTAGTGTACATCTTTTGGAAGTTTCAAGCATCGTTAGTGCTGTTTCAATCAAGATGACAGCTAATTGAAACTAGTGAAAGAATGTGGCTCTATCGTCAGCGCTTTGAAAAAACTCTTTTCGCATAAGGATTCTTGAATTGGTTAGGATAGGATAGGATAAACTTTATTTATACACGGTGTGTCCTTCAGGTATAACTATATATAATACTGTAATGTATAATAACAATATAAAGTAAAAATATAAAAATATAATAGCCATAAGGATTTCCATAGAATACTAATAATTGTAATGACACTATAATAATACGCAAATAATACGATACTACTACTAGAAACTAAATTACGTACATGATCAAACAAACTAAAAGTCCTGCGTGTCATAATTATGACATATCAACCTGAAAGTCATGACAAATTATTTGAGACTTAAAGTCTGTCAAAGACGATGCCTGTCTTAGGTTATAGGGTAAACTGTTCCACAGCACCGCTTCGCTATAGCTAAAACTTGTTTTGTAATAGTCAGTATGCGGGAGCGGTATTGCCAGTTTATTTTCTGAATTTCGTAGACTATAATGTGTTATTTCAGATCTATTAATACATTTTGAGCTCAAATACTCCGGGTTTCATTATGCAAAGCTTTATACACCAACATTGATTGATCTACTTTACGTTGATGATCAAGCTTTTTCCAATTTAGAGACTTAAATAAGTCTTCGGCGCTAGCATCGTAACTCGAAAAAGTTACTATGCGCGCGGCACGGTTTTGAAGTTTTTGGAGCTTTTTAGAAAGGCCTTTGTTACAGTTTCCCCACACCACACTGCAGTAATTAAAGTGCGGTTGAACTAAAGTATTGTAAACCATAAGAAGTCTCAGCCGACTTACAGCTATTTACCATGCATGTTTGCATACGATCGCTCAAGTAGAAATTAAACCAGTCTTTTGTTTCCCCGGTAATTCCATAGTATTCTAATTTTGATAGCAGAATGGTATGGTCCACTGTATCAAAGGCCTTTTTAAGATCAAGAAAAACAACTGCATTTCGCATGAATAATTCAGCAAGTACAATTCAGTATGCAATAAACTGATTGATGCGACTAGTTTGGCACGTTTTATAATCTCACATGACCATGTTATTAGATATTGTATGGGATTTTCTTGAAACATATAACCATATTCAACAATTACTGTTTGTATGTCCTTTCGGTGTTTATTTGAACTCTTTTGAAGATCATTCAAGATCATAGCTTCGGTTGACTCGAAGATAATCTTTCTCAAGCTGTTGGTCCTCAAAGTCGTCTGAAACCGCTAGTGAATGATTCGAAAAGTTTTTATAAGGTCGCCTCTCCGTTTGTTCGTCATGCATTCTTACGATATCCTTCCTGTAGTCATGCAATTTGTTTCCTATTAAGGAAAATAATAAATAATTACCGTACCTACAGTTCACTTCATTGTAATTTCACGATTAAATACAGTAGGTAAATACATGTACTACAAATAAAGTAATGGGAAACCTTTCCAATAGTATTACTATTTTAAGCATTGATGTTTTCATCCATAAGTTTTCATTTACATCATCCTTTTTAGGCAAACGCACGGGTCATGCGCAGCATGAGCTGGGAGTAATTGTGGTTACTCTGCTGTCGGTTCGTAATGGATGTACGATGTGGTGATGTAAGATATGGGCACAAAATGAAAATATAGTTTGTCGATATTTGTGTTAATATAAGGAGAAAGGCGCATCAACTTTTTTTTAATTAAACAATGACGTGCATGTTTTCTGATTTTGCACTTATCGGGACCTACATAGTCTTTTACATTAAATATGGCAACCTTTAGGGTGTGGAGAACCTAAGTGTATTGCATACTATAAAACAAATGAATGTTTTAGTCGTGAGTTCTCCTAAAGAGTTTAATATTCACTTTCCTGCGGTTAATGCACATAAAACTAAAGTATAAAACACGCATTCGTTTACTTCGATAAGTAAGGATTAAAACATGTTTTCGTGACATCTTTTCACAATTTGAAATATTTCGTTGTTCGTTGTAGTCTAGTAACGAAAGTGGACATTATTTGGAGCGTGAATCGTATTAAATGGTGTCGTGTTTCATTTATTTACACCATCACCACTTTTCTTATTTTATATTAAATACAATTCATACTTCCTTTCTGTAATTATATTTCTATTCACGTATGTAATTTTCTTTAATCACAGTTGCACCGATTTTCATAAGAATTCCATCACTACATATGACAATCAACGCGACCCAGACCCTTACTCTGTCATGCAGTGCCACAGGGTACCCAAAACCTGGAATCACGTGGACAAAGATTGGAGGTTCTTTGCCATCGGGACGAGCTTCTTATAATAGAAAAGAGCTTGTGATCCAGAACATCAGCTATGACGACTGGGGAGAGTATTTATGTCGTGCAAGAAACAGTATTGGCATGGTACAGAGAAGAGTAACAGTTAAAGTTCAAGGTCTGTAAGTTACATATATGTGTGAATATGCACAATATTCTATTTGTGAATAAAGAGCCTTTGAATTTTTTAAACTAACTCAACTAAACTAACCGCTAACTCAACTAAACTAAACACCAAGCAATGGCGTTGCGCAGTTCTCAGCTTGACTTTTCCTATCCAGTAAAAGACACACTGGATCTTCTAGGCGTGACATTATATAATGGCCATATTTATATAGCGCCATATCAACCACAGTTTTCATGGCGCTTTACATATGACTGACATATCCCGTCAGTGAATTATTTCGGACTGCTTCACGGCGCTAATAGCTGCCACGCAGTTTACAATGTTGAGTGTGGTTAGTGCAATGGCCAAGCTGCGTACCGGGTGACAATCCCCTGCTCTTTTTCGAGTAGTACAACAGATTCTTTCACGTCCCCTTCAAATACTGATTAGAAGTAGAAGGAGACAAGGCCAACGGCTTATAAACGTCCCTGCCCAAGGACGCGGCCGGGATTCGAACCCCCGACCTCCCGCACTCTAGACCGTGCTCTACCAACTGAGCTAACCAGTGAGGCGGTACATAATGAACTGATCTTCAAGAAGTTCATCAAAACCATATGTAAAAAATAAAAACCAATTTAAATTTTTGATTAGGTTCCGAAAACTAATTCCAAACAGTACCATGCATAAGGCTGCAGAAGGCCTTCTTACTACCTCACTGTTTTTTACTGTTGTGTGGTGTGGCATTGCTGTTTTAGTCGCAATTCCGACAAATTAGAGGTATTAAATAGACGCATTCTTAGGTTTATTTTTAAGGATAAGGACTCCGATTATAAACAGCTGCTTAACAAAGTAGGAACTACCTCTTTCTACATTAGGAGCATTCAAAATATGCTGCTCACACTTTTTAAATGTCGGCATTTTGAAAATTACCCTGCATACTTAAAATATATATTCAACTTAAGATCAGTAGTTTATTCTCTGAGAGGCAGTAACATTCGCAGCCTTCCTATACCATCTACAACTTCGTATGGCCTTCACTCACTTCGATATTTTGCAGTTAAAGTTTGAAATTCCCTACCCGACAACTATCGAGGTCTCAATACTTATAATGACTTCAACCGTCTGATTAGGCAATATGATTTTGCTACCAAAAAGTTAAATGCAATTAATTATTTATTATATCTATTATTCAATTGCTCGTGTAAAAAACTAGCATAATCTTGTATATATATAATATAAATAATATATTTGTTATTTAGTTATGTTCTCGAAGATATTAGTTTATTTCAGCTACTCTATAAATTCGAGGATAAATAAAGTGTATGTATGTATGTACTCCCTTCTAATATTCCACAATTGCTCCAAAGATTATTCGACGACCGAAAGACACAGAGTTTGGATACAGAGCGAAACGAAAAATCTTCTTCCTTGAAGTGTTTGGAAATCCACGACCGACAGTAACTTGGACGGGTCCAGCGTTGAGACGTAGACAGTCCGGAAGCCTTAAAGAAAATAACAGTCTTGTGATCAGGGACGCTGTGTTTAGGGATTCTGGTATTTATCAAGCAACTGTCAGGAACATTCTTGGTGAAGTGCGGGTAACGTTGTTTTTCGTTGTATTAAATGGAGGTAGGTAAGAATTTATTTAAAGAAAATCAGTAGCTAAACATAAACTTTGTTTCCATATTTTGGTTAAAAATTAATAACAACAATAATAACAATTAAGGTTTCAAAGGGACCCGACTGTTAAAGCAAATCGCCTCTAAATATTGCTAATATATGGTGCATATTGATTTTTTTTGTAAAAACTAATCGACAAAAGGTTTAGATTTTAAACATAATTAAGTACGAGTCAATTTGAGCATTGAATTTCTCGGGTGCCTCTATTGTGACCTGCACTACTGCAGGGCCTGGACGTTAGACTGTGTATGTTCGTAGACCGTATCGTATACACCTATTTCAATAAACGTTAGGGGTTAAAGAAAAAAGAAAAGAGAAAAAACAAAATAAATACTAGTTCCTAGATGACAATGGCTTCAGACAAAGTGTCAAGCCAGACGAAACACCATAATTACCCTCCGACAACGTTTTAAAAAAAATAGGTATTTATTGTTTTCAATGATTGCACCAGAACAGTCGTTAAAAGTAAACAACATATCTAGAGATTACTTCACGAAAAGTGCTTTTGTATGGTATTTACGCACGAGTTTCCCAGTTTCACGGCGAGAAAAATATAAATTTAATTTACCCCTGAGCCTGATATTGAAACCTTAAGTTTGTTCGTGACAAGTGAAGCATACATCAAAAGTGGGCTATAGCGCATTTTGACGATGTTGCGCACGCATCAGATAACAATAGATGTGGCCCGCCAAATAGTCTGTGTGGCCCTCCAGTCTCTTGTTATTCAAATTTTATGTGCATTGTTCTAGTTGCATGCGCAACATCGTCAAAGTAGGTTATTGGCTTCTGAAAAGGTTTGCATCTTTTGGAAGTTTTAAACTTCAACTTACGCTTTTATTGATAGGGATAAATTATTGCCAGCATCTTTACTGCTGTTTAACTTAATATTACGCTCTTTCGAGTTATGTAAGTAGCACTCTCAATACTCTGTTTGAAAATCATTCTACGTTTTGACAGGTGTTTTCTGATTGGACAGAACGACTTTCGCGCGTCTTATAAATGGGGTTTCGCATGACTAATTCTTTAAGTAAATGTCATTATGTGTTATTTTAAATGCAATCAAATTGTAACTGTTTTTAGAAACATAAAATGCATGGTGATAGATATAGTGGTGATCGTAATGCTGACAGTATGAGGGCAATATGGATATTTATTACATGGCAGCTCCGTGAGCAGGCAATATGACTCTGAATGCTGCAATCTGATTGGTTGCTCAGCGGGCAAGATTTTTCCATCTTGCCCGCTCAGGATTTTACAAAACCGCTCACAATTCTTCGTAAACAAATAGCGATAGAACCCATACATTTTGAAAGAAACTAAACAATTTGTGACATGAAGGCAAATACTAATTTAAAAATCGTTCTGCCTTTTCGTTTACAGCTAAAATTCACCTTTTTAGAGGGATTAATGCAGTTTTTTTCTGGCTCTTGCAAGTTCGATGAAAACAACTGCAGCAAAAGCGACTGAATTGAACGAAGCTGGACTTACGGAGATAAACAACTATAGCGAAGCTGAAATGGCCGTGACTTCAAAAACACAAAGAAAGGTTCGGCTACCTCACAACGCTACTACAATCGTGGTACAAAGAAATAAAATTACTACGGAAACGAGTAAGCTTAGCACACAGTTTCATCAAAGAAAGCAGGTTTTATATTGTATGAGCTAAGAAGTTCAGCATTTACATTTGGTAAATGGCTAACAAATTAAGAGTATTTACTAGATTAATACTTACAAGTTTGTTTGTATTCTTCTACAGCTCTATTTGTCAAGTTTTGCAGTGTGCTTATCTGAGTTATCGCCACTCGAGTGATTTCAACGCCGGTTTTCAACTTTCAAATCTTCCACAAATATGCACATTTTTGTCTCTAGTTAATGCATTCGGCCTTCCTGATGAAGTTGTCATTGAAACTCAGTACATCTGAAGTAAAGTACAGGTCAGTTTTCATCCATAAAAACGCATTTTTTTACGTCGGAAAACAAACTGTTTTGAACGTCACAAGGTTGAACTTCAAGTGAAAAGTCGTCGAGACTCAGTCTAATTTTAGATTGATTTCTATTCGCTCTTCAGTTTACCACGCAATGGGTTCCTGGCGCGTGTGTCAAAGTGTGATTTTATTCATTTGTGCCATATAATAAAAACCTTATTGACCAAGCTTGTTCGGTCAAGATGGGGGGATATTGGCCTCGTTCATTTTTTGCGTTTTTATGGACCGAGACGGAAAAATGAACTCGACCAATATCCCCCCATCTTGACCTCACGCTTGGTCAATAACCTCTACACATTGTCATCAAATACCATTTACCGACTTTAAAGAACTATGTATGTGAGCATCTTACGTACTAACATTTCACACACTTTGTAAAATGTTTGCAAAATGTATTGAATGTATAAATTTACTGATTGTTTTACATACGTTTTACAGAGTAAATCATATATCTAAAATTACTACTCTAAAAGTGTTTTTTTTAATCTTTAAATTTATACATTCATATACATTTTGCAAACATTTTAAAGACTTTTACATAAATTACGTGGTAAGTTCTTTGTTGCATGTATTTCACTGAGCTATTTCTTTTCAGTCCCTCCTGGGTTTAACAGGAAGCCTTCGAGGCCTAAGATCACTTTAACGGCCGGTAAAAGCTTGTCGTTAACATGCAGTGCAGTTGGTAATCCTACTCCTGTAGTTGTCTGGAAACACCAGGCCACTTTATTAACGTCTGGAGTCACTGGAAGCATTAGTAACAAAACACTGACAATCCCTTCCTTGAAACCTCAACATGGCGGACGCTACACGTGTGTTGCAACCAATGACTTTGGAACAATACAAGGATATACAACCCTACAGATAACCAGTAAGGATATAATTTAACAAACCAAAAAGGAAAGCCAGATGGAAAGGGTTATTTGTAAAAATGTGTCGAAGAGGTATAAGTAATGAAGAAATGGTAAACGTGCAGCGTTCGTCCATCGAGTTATGAACGCACGCGGGAGGTTGCTAAGCATGAAAGATGCGTAAGAGTCTCTAGCTTCTTGAGTGCTTAGGTAACCTCCCAAGTGCGTCCATAATTCGATGGATGCACAGCTTTGCCGTTTACCATATCTTTTATAACATGATGACGATAATTATAGAGCAAAACAGTGTTTTTATTTGTGACGAAAATATGAATACATAAAGCGCACGAAAATAATCCGCATAATTAAAAAGCTCATTGATCGCGCGAATGTTCGAGTGCACAACTTGATTTTTTCAGTGAAGTTTTGCTTGATCAAAAGTTTATTTAAATCAGAAGGAAAGTGGACATCATATCTACTTATAAAACTCAAATTTAAAGAGAAAAAAGTTATTCAAGAGTTCCTTAATTTGTTCTAGATTGTTACAAATAGGAGGAAAAGTTCATTGGTTGAAAAGTGAACGACTTTCCGTGGAAAGTCGCTAAAAAAACTCTCCATATTATTGATGATGTTTGATGTCTCCAAAACGTAAACTTGATACTTTTTTGGAAAAAATTGAGGTTTTTTTATACCTTTAATATCTCCTGTTCCATATACAGCGTACAGTAATTTTGAGGTCAGTTTGTTATCCCAACGAGTTCACGTTCAAGTTCAAGTGTATTTTTGCAGTATATTTACATATCGTATTCCATATTTGTATAATTTAGCTAAAAGGATATTTTGATTAAATGTATCAAAAGCTTTGGAGAAATCAAGGAAAATGCCAGATGTAATTAGTTTATTATCAGTTAAAGTTTTCAAATTGACAATACTTTCTAAAATAGCTTGTTCAGTAGAGTGACCTTTTCTGAAGCCAAATTGGAATCTAGATAATATATTATGTTTCTCTCCTACTACTTGTGTGGAAGTGTATATGGAGGTGTATATAGCAACTGCGTTAGCGCGAGCCCAACAATGTTGCGCAAGGTTGTCGAAACGAATCCAACTTGTTGTGACATGGTTCATCGAACACAAGGACAAAAGAAATGTTGGATTATATAGGTTAGAAAATTTGACCGATTTCAAACTTCATTGAACGTCGTCCGACATGGTGTCCAAACGAGCACAACATGTTGCGTCCAACAATGTTGGTTGATGTTGGCCCAACATGTTACGCTCACGTCGATAATAATACACTTAATATTAATAATTACAATGCTATAGACCATTTTCTCAAGTATGCGCACGCAACAGGCTTGATGGGCCGGTAAATACTTCACGTGGAAATCACGTAGTGGTTTCCTATAACCCTCCCTATTATTTCAACCAATACTAAATCCAAGCTGCCTACATAAAGTATTTCTTGGCGGGCCGTGAGTTTTATTAGCTTTTGTTAGACTCGTTTTGATGCGACAGCCTTTGTTATTCAAATTATCGGCTATTGTTCAAAAATTGGCGGCTATTGTTCAAAAAGCGATTTGGCGGGCCAATATGGCGTGCGCACACCTGAGAAATGGTGTATTGACAATCATAATCATTTTAACGACAGGCTAAGATATGTTTTTGCATTTCATCTCAGCAGAAGTAAACGAGTGTACAGGATCTCATGGATGTCATGCAAACGCACAATGCATCAACACTCCTAGATCCTACATTTGTAGGTGCAAAAGCGGTTACCTAGGAGATGGGAAGCATTGTCGTGGTACGAAAATGCACGCTCAGCGCTCGAGTACCTCAATATCTGAAGCGTAAATTTAATATTATTGTGCACTTGACGCAAAGCATCTTCGCTCTGATAATGATAAAAATAATTAGTAATATTAATAGTAATCATGACGATAATGATGATGATTACAATGATAATATTATTATAAACAAAATACTTATTTTAACGAACGGCTGGATAATAGATAGCCTGCAATGCAGCCGTTTTATTTGGAAAACCGAGCTATATTTAAAGGAGAAACGAATGGGGCGAGCACATAAAGGAAGCATGGGGTGGGGGAGGGGTGGCAAGGGAGTGCCTGTCAGCAAGGACTATAATTTTGAAAAATGCCTCCTAATTAGTTATATATCTCTGATCTGTAAAAAAATACCAGTACACATTTTCGCGCCCAATATAGGCCTTAGAAAATATACGTTACCTCCAAAAATAACCGGGTTCTTGACCTATAAATCATAAACGTAACTTCTATGACATCAAGCGATTTTAATTGATGTTTTTTGTAGGAAGTGTTCTATAATAATTTGGCCGTTAGCAAAATTTAAATTTGACAAACAATTTGATCCATTGTAACCGCATCCGTTCACGCATTTCACATGAGAATCTGAAAAGAGCACTTTACTTTCAAACTAAATTCATAAACAGCATCAGGCACCATTGTAGTTATAACATATGCTACATGCAGTTCCTAGTTATAATATAGTTATAATAGAAGTGCTTGAAATAATTGTATTTATGCACTTTATACTATTTCGTTTATAATATGTTGATGATTAATGACTGACTATTATAATTTCTCGAGCGTGTGACCTAAGTATAGGCCTAAGAAAATGTATGTTTTCTCCAAAATCAGTCAGGTTGTTAATATAAAAATCATAAACATGAATTCTATATTGTATAATGTCAAGCGATTTGGACTGTTGTTCTTGTTGTAAATCTAGCTTTCAATTCCAATGAAGTTGCCTCTATCACTTGGGTCTTGTACTTTTATAATAGACTTTAGAGGAGAAACGAGACTTCGAATTTCAGTTTCCTTCACACGAGCAAGGAGTTGGAAAATCAAACGTTTTTACAAAACCCAGGAGCTGAGACTCGCCATTCTTCCACCGTTCGTTCTTTAGGGCGAAGGAAATTAAACGCGCCATATAGATATCGAAGCCTTCCTCGATATGCGATCTGGATGAACGAATGATTGGTGCCAATCAATATTGTCAGTACCGTACCAATCAGAAACGTCCGTTCGCTGACGAACTTTTTTTTTTTTGCTGACAGGTGTTACCTTAACTTTCCTCCCCTTCTCCTCCTCATTTTCCTTCTCACCCCACCCCCCTACTTCCTTTTTTGTCCTCTCCCCATTCTTCTCTCGTTCAAATATAGGCGATTTTCCAAATAGAACGCCTGCATTGAAGGCTGGATAATAGATTATTTCCATTTCATCTCAACAGATTTAAACGAGTGTGCAAGTTCACACGGATGTCATGCAAACGCACATTGCATAAACAGTCCTGGATCCTACATTTGTACATGCAACAGCGGTTACCAAGGAAACGGAACACATTGTGCTGGTAAGAAAATGCATACTCAGAAGTACGTTTCTATCAACAAGCGATGTTGCGTAATAAATCGGTTTTATCGTAAACAATAATTAAGAAATTTTGAATTTGTATATTGTATTTATGCATTTAATTTTTGTTTGCTTTTCATACTCTTGTTAAAGGTAAGCTCGGCTTTTTAACCGACATTGCTCCAAATAAACATGGAGTAAAACAAGAGAAAAAAGAAACTAGCTACAAGTTTCGAGAATAATTTATTTCGATGTTTGCAAAACAAAACTAGCTATTTTTACAGACACAATAACTAAGTTTGTTTCCCTTAATAACATATAGCTTCCTTGTGATCACATGATTTGGGCAGGAGAGGATAAGGTTCACGTGTTCTCATCTTCACATCTTCTCTTCACATAATCACATTTCGCATCTTCTCATTTTTTAGATCTTCACATCTTCGTATTCTCATATCTTCAAGCAGTCAAAGCATAAGTCGAAAACAATATATATTTTATTTTATAACTGATCATTAAATCCAACCGAAATTTTTCATGCATATGTATCTCTGGTAAATAAGTTTTCCAAGGCTAATTGTTTGATAAAATCCAAATCAGGTAACCAGTCACGTAACAAAACAAGAAACATTGTTATATAGCCAAACGTATTGTATATCTAACGTGCACCCTCGTTGGTTCATTTATGGTCACCTGACAAATGTGCCACTAGCTTAGCTAAAAGCGGGAAATATTTGTTTACCAAAACGTTTATATCTTCATCAAAAGCCTTACCTTTACGTCGAAAGAAAAAATATTTAAAATGGAAACAGCTCCACAGAAACAATTTATGTATTTATCAAGCATGAGTGAGAGAAATTGGTAGCTAAAGAAAGATGTAAGAAAGATACAAAACGCTACTAAAAATGCCGCGCGACGCTGGCAGCGTTTCCTATTGAAAAGCAGTTTCCTGAAGGGAAGACGACAAACCTCGCTTGTATCAGGTAATACAATTTATTGATGTCTTTCTGACAAAACACTTAATGACTGGTCCCTCGGGAAAACAGTGAGTTTTGTTTCCCAAGAATCTCGATGTTCCCGAGACGCCAATGAGTTTGCAAGAAAGAACAACTAAAAGATGTGTTTAATGCTACAAACTAGAGTCAGTGCAACATTAATTTTTTCATGCTTTAATCCCTCCTTTATTGAAGGGGATATTTAGCGAAATAGGTCAGGTGACATAAAACTACCTCGAATATCTAATATTCCAATTCGTAGTTCTTGAAAGGTAGGCAAGCCTCATATGGAGGATAGAGTTGACCATACACAAATACAAACCATATTTCTATGAATTTGGATATAATAACCATGCTAACTAGGTAAAAGCCTCTAACTATGTTGGCTCAACTCCAGCTTGCAATGGGTTCCCTTTCAAAAAGACGCAATATAGGCCTTAGAAAATATACGTTACCTCCAAAAATAACCGGGTTCTTGACCTATAAATCATAAACGTAACTTCTATGACATCAAGCGATTTTAATTGATGTCTTTTGTAGGAAGTGTTCTATAATAATTTGGCCGTTAGCAAAATTTAAATTTGACAAACAATTTGATCCATTGTAACCGCATCCGTTCACGCATTTCACATGAGAATCTGAAAAGAGCACTTTACTTTCAAACTAAATTCATAAACAGCATCAGGCACCATTGTAGTTATAACATATGCTACATGCAGTTCCTAGTTATAATATAGTTATAATAGAAGTGCTTGAAATAATTGTATTTATGCACTTTATACTATTTCGTTTATAATATGTTGATGATTAATGACTGACTATTATAATTTCTCGAGCGTGTGACCTAAGTATAGGCCTAAGAAAATGTATGTTTTCTCCAAAATCAGTCAGGTTGTTAATATAAAAATCATAAACATGAATTCTATATTGTATAATGTCAAGCGATTTGGACTGTTGTTCTTGTTGTAAATCTAGCTTTCAATTCCAATGAAGTTGCCTCTATCACTTGGGTCTTGTACTTTTATAATAGACTTTAGAGGAGAAACGAGACTTCGAATTTCAGTTTCCTTCACACGAGCAAGGAGTTGGAAAATCAAACGTTTTTACAAAACCCAGGAGCTGAGACTCGCCATTCTTCCACCGTTCGTTCTTTAGGGCGAAGGAAATTAAACGCGCCATATAGGTATCGAAGCCTTCCTCGATATGCGATCTGGATGAACGAATGATTGGTGCCAATCAATATTGTCAGTACCGTACCAATCAGAAACGTCCGTTCGCTGACGAACGGTTTTTTTTTAAATAACCAGGCTTGCTGACAGGTGTTACCTTAACTTTCCTCCCCTTCTCCTCCTCATTTTCCTTCTCACCCCACCCCCCTACTTCCTTTGTTGTCCTCTCCCCATTCTTCTCTCGTTCAAATATAGGCGATTTTCCAAATAGAACGCCTGCATTGAAGGCTGGATAATAGATTATTTCCATTTCATCTCAACAGATTTAAACGAGTGTGCAAGTTCACACGGATGTCATGCAAACGCACATTGCATAAACAGTCCTGGATCCTACATTTGTACATGCAACAGCGGTTACCAAGGAAACGGAACACATTGTGCTGGTAAGAAAATGCATACTCAGAAGTACGTTTCTATCAACAAGCGATGTTGCGTAATAAATCGGTTTTATCGTAAACAATAATTAAGAAATTTTGAATTTGTATATTGTATTTATGCATTTAATTTTTGTTTGCTTTTCATACTCTTGTTAAAGGTAAGCTCGGCTTTTTAACCGACATTGCTCCAAATAAACATGGAGTAAAACAAGAGAAAAAAGAAACTAGCTACAAGTTTCGAGAATAATTTATTTCGATGTTTGCAAAACAAAACTAGCTATTTTTACAGACACGATAACTAAGTTTGTTTCCCTTAATAACATATAGCTTCCTTGTGATCACATGATTTGGGCAGGAGAGGATAAGGTTCACGTGTTCTCATCTTCACATCTTCTCTTCACATAATCACATTTCGCATCTTCTCATTTTTTAGATCTTCACATCTTCGTATTCTCATATCTTCAAGCAGTCAAAGCATAAATCGAAAACAAAAAAAAACAAAAAATTATAACTGATCATTAAATCCAACCGAAATTTTTCATGCATATGTATCTCTGGTAAATAAGTTTTCCAAGGCTAATTGTTTGATAAAATCCAAATCAGGTAACCAGTCACGTGACAAAACAAGAAACATTGTTATATAGCCAAACGTATTGTATATCTAACGTGCACCCTCGTTGGTTCATTTATGGTCACCTGACAAATGTGCCACTAGCTTAGCTAAAAGCGGGAAATATTTGTTTACCAAAACGTTTATATCTTCATCAAAAGCCTTACCTTTACGTCGAAAGAAAAAATATTTAAAATGGAAACAGCTCCACAGAAACAATTTATGTATTTATCAAGCATGAGTGAGAGAAATTGGTAGCTAAAGAAAGATGTAAGAAAGATACAAAACGCTACTAAAAATGCCGCGCGACGCTGGCAGCGTTTCCTATTGAAAAGCAGTTTCCCGAAGGGAAGACGACAAACCTCGCTTGTATCAGGTAATACAATTTATTGATGTCTTTCTGACAAAACACTTAATGACTGGTCCCTCGGGAAAACAGTGAGTTTTGTTTCCCAAGAATCTCGATGTTCCCGAGACGCCAATGAGTTTGCAAGAAAGAACAACTAAAAGATGTGTTTAATGCTACAAACTAGAGTCAGTGCAACATTAATTTTTTCATGCTTTAATCCCTCCTTTATTGAAGGGGATATTTCGCGAAATAGGTCAGGTGACATAAAACTACCTCGAATATCTAATATTCCAATTCGTAGTTCTTGAAAGGTAGGCAAGCCTCATATGGAGGATAGAGTTGACCATACACAAATACAAACCATATTTCTATGAATTTGGATATAATAACCATGCTAACTAGGTAAAAGCCTCTAACTATGTTGGCTCAACTCCAGCTTGCAATGGGTTCCCTTTCAAAAAGACGATCAAGAAATGCGAATGGTACTATTAATGAAAAATCAAAGTCATCACGTTTTGATTTTCAGGTATGCAGTCAAATATTTTCACATACTTGTTTTCCATTTTCATCTGGACCTCATTGTGACGCCATCAATCACGTGACTGCTGTTTTCAAATCTCAGATTCCCGAACGGGATGAACCGTCTCGTGACCCCAGAGTTTTAAGAAAAACGTGTTATTCTTCGTGTGGATCTAGCAAGCAAAGCTCAGCCATGCACTGAGTCTTTCTCCGAGAAAAGAGCAAATGTAATTTAAAGTCTGTGCATGACAAGTGAAGCATATATCGAAAGAAGCCTATTAATGCTTTCAGAACATTTCTGCATTCTTTTTAAAACTTACTACCAAGTATGAATTACTTCTTCGTAATATTTCAAAGCCCTTCTCGAGGAATTTATTTGGTTTCTCTTTGTCTCTTCATTGCAATCGGAAAGAGCTTTAGATCATTGTTTTTGATTGGTATTTTTATTTTTGAATACTACTTATTTGAAACTGTTTTCATTGGCTTCTGTGGTTTTCATAAATCTGCCTTCTTTGTAGATCATTCAACTTTCGAAAGGCGGCAAACGTAACGTCATCGATATATTCATTAGTGAAGATATGGAAACTATATTACTCAAGAACCGCATGTAGTTCAATTTTGTATTAGTACCCGATTTTGGGCAGGACCGTATAAACCATTGGTTTTGTCTCCTTCCACTTCTAATCTATACGAGGGGGAGGTAAAAGAACACGTTGTGTTATTTCGTGAATGGGTAGGGGATTTGTCTTCCGACACAACAGCCTGGTATTCTGAGGTACTAACAATCACTCATGATTGTAAACTGCACGGCAGCATATTGGGCCACAGTAGCAGTCTGTATCACAAAAATAACCTTGTGAAGCGCATTTGAATATATTCATATATAATTTGCGCTATATAAATGAATACCTTTACCTTTTACTTTTACATTTTCTTAGTAGTTAAGGCACTCTCGTCAATATAATTATATAAAATATGAACGGAAATAGCCATCTTGATTTTTTAAACAGTTATTTAAATAGTTATTCGTTCATCAAAGAGAGAAAGACCATGACAACATGATCACTTGTGTTTTATTGAAGTGATTGCAGTGGATGGTGGTTGGACTTCTTGGTCTGTCTGGACAAAGTGTAGTGTCACGTGTGGTGGAGGCAGCCAATTACGTGTTCGAACATGTACTGACCCAAAGCCCCAGTATGGTGGAACTGACTGCTTAGGAACAAACCGACAAACCCAGAATTGCAATGGGTATATCAGATGTCCAGGTTTGTCGATTTAGTTATTATCTCATTTGTTTAAAATTAAAATCATAGAATCGTTGTAATTGTCTCAAATCTCCTATAAGTAATGTTTAACGATGGCAGATGCATACCTACAGTATAAGTCAGTATTATATAAATATGGAAAGAAAGCACCCAATATGCACAAGAACGCATCCAATATGTACAAGAACGCACCCAATGTGTAGAAGAAGGCAAACAATATGTACAAGAACGTACCCAATGTATACAAGAACTCAAACAATATGTACAAGAACGCGCACAATATGTATAAGAACGAACCCAGGCAGCTAGTAAATGTACAAGAACGCACACGATACGTACAAGAATGCAAACAATATGCATAAGAATGCAAACAATATATAGAAGAACGCACCCAATATGTACAAGAACGCACCTAATATGTACAAAAACGCACCCAATATATACAAGAATGCAAACAATATGTACAAGAATGCAAATAATATGTACAAGAATGCAAACAATATGTACAAGAATGCAAACAATATGTACAAGAATGCAAATAATATGTACAAGAATGCAAACAATATGTACAAGAATGCAAATAAAATGTACAAGAATGCAAACAATATGTACAAGAATGCAAATAATATGTACAAGAATGCAAACAATATGTACAAGAATGCAAACAATATGTACAAGAACGCATCCAATATGTACAAGAATGCAAATAATATGTACAAGAATGCAAATAATATGTACACGAATGCAAACAATATGTACAAGAATGCAAACAATATTTACAAGAATGCAAACAATATGTACAAGAATGCAAATAATATGTACAAGAATGCAAACAATATGTACAAGAATGCAAACAATATGTACAAGAATGCAAACAATATGTACAAGAATGCAAACAATATGTACAAGAATGCAAATAATATGTACAAGAATGCAAACAATATGTACAAGAATGCAAACAATATGCACAAGAATGCAAATAATATGTACAAGAATGCAAATAATATGTACAAGAATGCAAACAATATGTACAAGAATGCAAATAATATGTACAAGAATGCAAACAATATGTACAAGAATGCAAACAATATGTACAAGAATGCAAATAATATGTACAAGAATGTAAACAATATGTACAAGAATGCAAATAATATGTACAAGAATGCAAACAATATGTACAAGAATGCAAGCAATATGTACAAGAATGCAAGCAATATGTACAAGAACGCACCCAATATGCACAAAAATGCAGCCAATATGAGACCGTAAAAATATAATGGCCTCCAGTTTACATTTTCAGCAGTTTTTGCAGATTTATATAATAAACAACTTATTAGTCGCCTAAATGCTCGCCAAAACACAAATGACCCATAAATAACACACATCTTATTAGAAGATTTTTATGGTAATACGGGCTGATATTTTACGAGTTGCGAATGTATTTTCCGAGCCCCAAAGGGGCGAGAAAAAATATAAGCAACGAGTTAAATGTCAGCCCGTATTACCCGAAACACCATCTAATAAGAGATTTATTATACAACACTTGAATTTCTTTATGTGACTGATTTCCTTTTCAGTACGAAAACAAAATATCCATGATATCAAGAAATCCGTGCGTTTTTAGATCAATGACGTGATCGACGGAAAGCCAGAAAAGTGCCTTTAATTGCATTGGATAGTAAACTAAAAGTATGACATGTGATATGAATCTCGTAAAACCAGATTGTTTTAGCTGTGTCCAAAGTTCTCGAATTCTTTCAACTAGGTAAAGTGTTTCAAAGAGAATATAAGCGAGAAATTCAAGCGAAAAACGTCTAATATACTTTCGAAGTTGACAAAGTGGCATCTTTAGGAAACAGTGTTTAGTGTAAAGTTCATCGTCGCTATCAAGAAGCGGCTAAATGCTCTTGAATCTTCTGGTTTGTATGAATTTTTTGAACCGCCACAAGGACTAACAGCTTCAAAACCAGCGTTTCCACCGAAGCTCAATGAATAATTGTTGAATACGGCATGCACCACAGAACATTGCTGGTTTTAAGTCTTGTTCGGTACGAACAGTAAGGTTAGCTAGGCTAAAAGTTGGCTAAACATTCTTGCCTATCTAGATACGATGCATCAGTAAGGGGTGTTTCAGTCAGAGATGAGAAAAGAAACCTCGATGAATTCTGAAACACACGACCACCATCTTGTTTTGTTGACCTAAATCCTGCAATGACTGCTGGGATATAGACTTGGTTTCAGGTCTTTCACCTCTAAATAATTGTGGCAAGCAGATGCAACGTGGACAGGCAGTCGCCGTAGAGATGACAAATCTTAAAGAAATTGGCTATTTAATCACAAAGGGCTACGTTTAAGCTAATAAAACTCTCGTTCCGCTTCTCTGCTCTTATTTCATCACAGAAAGTTTCGGTTTCCTTTGCGTTGGAAAGTCTAAGAACCTACAGTCTTCTTTAACAAAATTCTCAGTATATTAAGCAGGAGCCAATTACCAGGAGCGTGCATCTCCCAGATTAGGTCTGTCCAACAGCAGAACAGACGATGTAGCTATTTTTAGCTTTGTGTTTCCCGCGAAAAGAAACAAAGGCCGTCACTTTTAACCAATCAGGTTGCACAAAAAAATTGTAATTAACACGGTTCAAACTGCTAAAAATACTAAAGCGCAAGAGAACAAAAGGCAACGTAATCGCATACCAGAACTTCGTGACTATAAATAGCCAGAACGTCTACCGTGCTGTGGGCGCTACCCATCACATAGGTACACTCCTAATAATGGGCTCCTGGTATATGCTGCCATTTTGAATCGGCTACGGAAGCGCGCCCGCAATACCTTTCCGCTGATATCCGTAAGGCGATGGGACAAAGTTTTAGTCTTTGTTGTTTAATGTTCCTTCTGGGAGTTTGTAAATATTTTAATCTCGTAGATAATCGAACATGTACAGGCGATGTGGTGAACAATAAACAATTTAAACGTGTGTGATTAGCGATGAAGACAGTGGATTTCTTCATCACGTCTTTGAACCGAGCGAGAAAGAAGTGACCTTTTGTTGGCCTCACATGTCGTCACATAATTAGCATATTGGAAATAGAAACCTCTATAACTCATACACGCAACACTCAAATTAAGAAATATCTTACAGTTCAACTATTTACTTGATGGAGAATCGATTAAATGATAACAGGAGCCCATCTGCGCTTTCACTCGGGCCACTATATATACATCAATGCAGCCACACACTCTTTAAGATGAGCACACACTAGGAGACGTTTTCCATGTCCCCTAGTATGTCCCACCTTTATGGAGGAAGGGGTACTCCTATAAAGAAATTGTCTTTAGTGTCCAAGTGAAGTACCATTAGACATGTGGAGGGGGGAGGTAGGACTTCCTCGTGATGCACATTGTTTTGGCCCTTTGGTTGTGCAACGCAGGTTTTTTCTTTGCATGATATTTTGCGTTCCAGGATTTTTATTTTTTATTTTGGACTACCCTTCTTCATATTTCTGATTGTGTGTCCCCAATGCGATTGCAGATGAAAAACACTTTCAATTGAAATCCGCTTCGTAATAACCATGCAAAGGGAAGAATTATTAGCTGACTTTAGCAGTCTTCAGGAGTGGCCGGTAGCGCGGTGACTTTCATTCTCTGCTCCCCTAGTATATATATATGCAATTCAATATATGTAAATTATATATGTAAATTAAAGAAGTTGACCTTTTACTGTAAACACTACTTATTCATGTAACACACATTTACAATTTAGTCTGCTGTTCTGTTATAATGCAGGTTCCGAGAACTAATAGATGATTGTCTCAATGTTTATATTTATCCCATATTAAAAGTTGTATGCTGTCCATCCTGTGATGGAGCTATCACTATATTTCTCTACTGTTCTTTCTACCCTGCGGCTCTTTATCGCAGCTCGCTGATCGCCGCCTTGCGGCTCTTTCTCCGCGGCTATTCTCTCTAGAAAACCTCTGGAACCCATGTTAATAGTCCAGTTTCGTATTCGAAAATTACCGCTGAATGCAATGACTACAGAAGCGTGTACGCAGGTCTGAAGTTAAACATTCTTAAATACCAGCGAGAAGGTGCAAAACGCGAAACTACAATACACAGACTTATGAATAACCCACCTTCTCGCTGGTATTTAAGAATGTTTAACTTGGGAATGAGGCTAACCCTGCGTACACGCTTCTGTAGTCATTACATTCAGCGGTAATTTTCGAATACGAAACTGGACTATTGTATTCGTGGTCAATTCGTGTGCCTCTGTGTAACGTTATCTGCTGTTCTTGCTATATATGATGAGTTCATTACGAGTCCATATTGGTATTTGTTGGATTAAAGATTATTAACTGAAATGCCTGTTGGTTATCTCTAATTAAAAGCTTTACCCTCATTCCCAAAACTTCAGTCTGCTTAATATATTACAGAACTATAAAGAGAACTGTTGGAAGCCTTTCTCGAACCAAAACCTCAGCCGTGAGAGGATTCTTGTTTAACAACTGTAACGAAAGTACCAATAATCTAGCGTTTGATAAAGTAACAATCTTGAATTAATTATATCCGCAGTCTGTGGCTTCCGGTTGACCTTTCACGATTACCGGTCATCGACATTACCTTAGGGACCTTTAGCAACCAGGACGGCGACGGCAGTGACGACAGCACGTAGAAAAGTGTTATCTCCCGAAATTTGGTTTTACTGTTTTTCTTGTTCGCCTTGAATTGCTTTTCACAACCAGATTTTCGAAAAATGAATATAGAGTTCCTTTCACGCCGAACGAAAAATGATTTGATTTACTTTCTTATGTTCGCGTTGTCTTTAAAACGTAGAATTTGGGGTTTTCACGTTGTGTTTTTGCAGAGAACGGTGAAAATGGCAGCCCGAGTAAAACAATTGGGCTCATATGTACTTTCAGAGGGCGGTTGTATCATACAAGAATGTTGTTTCAATGGTACTTCATTACATTGAAGTGAACTGTTCGGGTCAATACCGCTGAAACTGCTATTCGTAAACGCAACCGTAATATCAGCTATTGCGAAATGCCATTTCCGAACAAGTCAACTATGAAAGATATATGTTTAATATCGATTTTGATGCTGAAACAAAATTATTTTGTTTTCAGTTGTCGGCTACTGGTCGGGTTGGAGTGGATGGTCGGCATGCAGTAAATCATGTAATAGTGGAACGCGATTACGTCATCGCAGCTGCATTGGTCCTTTTTATGGAGGAGCTGCATGCACAGGAACAAGACAGGAAGCCAGGCACTGCAACACGGGTGGTTGTCCAGGTAGAATACACATATCTGACCGCGCATGTCCAGTCAGCGGTATAAATCGCGGGAGCAGCTCTAAATATTCCTAAATGGTTTCTCATCAGAAACTCGACACATCATAGAAAATGACCAGGGTTTATGGGGGGAAATCGCAACAGTGAATTGTTTTATCAGTTTAGTCATCAAGCCATAGTTAATAGAGTGGAATGGTTATGAAATCCGGCAAACTTCAAAGGGGCTAACAAAGGCGCTGCGATTTATGTTGGAAGGGGGCAAGACAAAAGATTGTGCAGGGTCATAGTTCATTAGCGTCCCCTGAACGACTGAACTCACACGTTTCTATTGGCTGATTGATTAACACATTGGAATTTCTATTGTGTTTTGTGCAGGGTAGTGGTTGAAAAAAGCTAACAAAGACATATAACAAAGAAGGTCGCTGGGTTTCATAACCATTCCACTCTATTAACTATGATCAAGCGAATTAAATTTGGGACTGGTTCATGATAATAATAATAACAATAATAATAATATGTATTACTTGTGTTGCGCAAATTAACATATTATGTACGATCAAATGCGCATTACACTATCAGGTATCAAACTATATTAAAATATAAGGTCGTAAATAATCTAAAAGGTAAATACTATTCTAAAGTGAAATCTAAAAAGAAAAAAAGAAACTTAAAAATAGTCTTGAGTAAAGATTTAAAACTATCAAAATTGTCCTCATTACGAATTCGCAAAGGCAGTCCATTCCACAGATTCCACACATGATAAGCATTTTAAAAGCGAAGCTTGTGCTTTTTTTTAACAATGGGTTAGAAGTCTGAATTTTGAGTGAAAGTTTAAATAAAATGACTCGCGCAAGCGTGATTTCCCGAGTGAAATTCATAACAAGCGCAAGCAATGTGCAGATATATTAGTAGAATGTGACGACATAACTGTTAATTTGTAACAGTACTTGATTGCCGTTTTCCAATAGATGTTATTAGTAGCATCGTGTTAGTCATTTTTCGTCCTAAAATGGTAATTATGCATGGTACTAATTATCAAGCAAATTCACAGTCAATTGTTAATTATTGAGTTATATTAAGTAACGTCAGTCATCGTACTAGTCTAGTGTATATATTACAATGTGTAACAGTATAGTTTTTGTGATGTGATGCATGATGGGTGTAAAGTTCCAGTGTATACGCTTCACTTATTACGGACAACGGTTTCAATATGAGGTTCCGGGTAAATTTAAATTTATTCTAGTCTACAAGAAAATAATCAATTTAATTTACCCTGCAGTCTCATTTTGAAACGTTTGTGTGTGACACGTGAAGCGTATATTAAGGTGGGCTAAATTGTTCCAAGCTCTCAAGCATGTTAAGGCCTGGTTTAGGGATCAAATTTTGGTTTAAAAACTGTTTTCTTTATTTGAGCACAGTCGGGTATGGTAGTAACCTGGAGGTCGTTGGGTTCGAGACCCACTTGGGTCAGAGATGTTTTCTCTTTCCCTCGTAGGGCGTGCACACTTAGCACTACAGCTTACCACTTTACATCACATTCTTTACGATAGTGTGCCAAGTTTCTCACTATATTTGCTGCGCAGCGAGCGAGCCTTAAGCGAGCGAGCAAGCAGCAATACTATTCTCAGTGGTCTTACCCAAGTACGAATAAGGGGCGCACCTTACAGAATCACCTCACCATTTGAGCGAGGTCGCCAAACCTTCGACATCTAGTCGTCCTCTCGTCTGTGGTTTGATGGTCGAGCAAGTTCTCCACCCACCATAGCGTCCATTTATGAACGTCTTGGCTCCCCAAGTACACTGGTACATCTTTATATATACATGGAAAATAATCAGTTACATACATAGATAAAGACACTAAAATATGAAACTGTTTTACATGAAAGCCATGTTGCATGGACGAATAAGAAAAAATAGGAATGTCATATATAAGAAATATTTACATAAGGTTAAAATAACTCGATTTCGAAAGATTAAAAATTACGTTATTTAAACTAGTTGATTGCCTTACATCCTCAGGCAGTTCATTCCATAACTTAGCCCCACTAAAGCGAAACGCCTTTTTACCGAAATTGGTTCGTGGCCGTACGTGGGTTAGTTTTGTTGATGAGCTCCTAAGATTGTAATTTGTAGAGGCTGAACGTGGTATACATTTTGAGGATAAATATTCAGGAGACAGGTTATTTAAAGTTATTTTTGTTTGATTCGTCGAATATATAGTCTGTCCCAATTTAGAGTACTTAGGAGCTCATCAATCTTAGTATCAAAGGGTAAACCGGTTATTATTCTGGCAGCTCGGTTTTGCAACTTTTGTAGATTCTCGGCAAGTCCTTTGTTTAGATTTTCCCATACAACACTGCAGTAATCAAAATGAGGGAGTATGAGAGTATCATAGACACTTATTTTCATCTAGATGTACACCAATATATTTTGTTGAGGTAACTTTTTCTATGACTTTACCATCAATGGTAAAAGATAAATCTTTCGAAAAAATTGTCAATTTGTGGTGGGAACCCACTAGCAACAATTCAGTTTTAGCTGCATTTAAGGTGAGTCTATTTGCACAAAGCCAATACACGCCTTTCATAAGTTTTACTTCCGGTCACGAAAACGCCGATGATACAAACTCAACAGTAACCGGCGAGAGTCCGAGAGAGATAGAAGAATCATTGGGACTCGACCTCCAAAATGTTAGAAATACACGCCTTTCATAAGTGTTACTTCCGCTTACGAATACGAGGCTCCAGGTGGTTCGAAATCAAAGATGGCGGACAACTGCTCAGTCTCAGGTAGAAAGTACCTCCGAAAAGGACTCGAAAAGTGTGTTATTTAGTAGATCGTCCCTGAATTTGGCTTTAGAATCACTGTATGTATGTTCATGTATAGTCTACCGTATATTAACTGATGATTTGCATGAAAAACGTCCACGTTTTGGGCAAAATAGCGAAAGAGCGCGGATGAAACTTTTAAACTATTAACTTTTGTTGAACATCTCCACAGATCAGTACCACAAAAAGCAAGCGCCTTATGAAATACTGCATTGCTGTGTACACTATGTACTGGAATAACTCTTGAGACGTGATTTGTAGTGTAAGCCGACCCAAAACTGAGAAAGAGTACGGCTGATACGGTTGCTTGAAATATGACTAACTTATGTTTGTTCAGTTAACGTATAACTTTGAGGAAAGTGGGGGTGTCTTGGTGTTACAGATCACCACATATGTAACACAAAGAAAACTATTGTCTTCTAAAGCAAAACAATACCCTGAAATACAAAGAACCCTATCCCCAGAAACAATGAATCAAACAATGAATCTGCTTCACCAAGAAGCACCCAGAAAAGTGATATTTGAAGTATGCGGGCATCAGGCGTCTTATTAGGCACAGGCATTCCCGGAAAAATATATGTTACCTTGGTGTCAACGTACTCAAGAGAAGAGAAATCTTCAAGCATAATTCTGGCTCTTGGAAACAATGATAGCTACAGCTACCAGAATGAAGAAAAGACTGTTGATGATATTCAATCAATGGGCATCAGTCAAACGATGAAAATAGAGATTCAACCGACCGCTATTGAAAAACCTGCTCGTTTTTCTTCTACAAGGTAATAAAAAATAATATTAGTTTCTACACAGGATTCTCATCTTCTAAAATATTTCAGGTCTAGTATGATTTTTTATAATGTTTGAGAGAAGGGAGAAATATCATTTACTGAAATAAATGTTTAATTGAGGCTAACAGTAATATGGGAAAGAAATACCACTTATAAACAGTGGCTATACAAGAAATTCAGGTCAATGAAAATATGAAAACATTAAGTACTAAATAAATTGTAACAAAAATATTAAAACTATTAACTGGTAAAATAGGTGCTAACTAAGTGGTGGTTGAAGGTGATATTAAAATCAGTCCACATGAAATTGGGGGAATCATAATATGAGTGATAATGTGTGTATGGATAGCAGGGTTTTAGCCCACAAGGTTTGGGGCCTAGGTGAAGCAAAATCAGAAATGAGAAAAATACTAAAAAAACGGAAAATTATGAGTAGTGAATGCATATATATTCGAGTGAGAGCTGCTAAATAAACAATAACTGATATAACAATGTGGTGGCCTGATGATATGAGAGTGAAGGGAGTGGGGGAAGTTGCTTGGGGAAAGGAGGGTATTGGCACCCCTGCCCCATCTCCCCTTATTTGACTGGCTAAAACCCTAGATAGGGTGAGCTAATATACCACACAGAGCATGCAGGGATAGGGGAATAGGAACCACTACTAATTACAATCAGTTTGTGCTAAGCTTTTAATTATATATAATTATCAAATTATCAATAATTGCACAAAAGAATATTCTGTACAAAACGTATTAGTGTTAGAAATTTGAATACCATTCAAAAAGCCCAAGCAGTGTCCAAAAGCCTTTGCTAGATATATTCTAACTACAAATAAACTTATTTAAATGGTATATGAATAATAAAACAATACCGTATGCTGTTACACAATAATGTAAGTGATACAAAGTCAGGGAATATACATTGAAGGGTAGGGTATGAATTGTATACAATGTGAAAAAAGAGTATGAAAAAAATTGAATTTACCATATAAAGGGTAGGGATAGGGGAAGGAAAACGTGCTATCATTCTTTAATAATTTAAAACTTATGTACAAAATTTAAGCGAAAACGGCTTTGGGGAACTATGAACGGATAAACAATATTCTAACTGGAACTACGTCTGGATGGTTATCCAGTATATTAATTAATCAGATGATACAGCTTAATGTACATTTCTTAGTTGTTATTGTATTTTTTTTTACCATACATTAACAGTCCTTAACTTCTTTTCAATTTAAAAAACAAATTACTATATGACTATGATTACTTGGATTTATAGGCAAAGGCAGATCACACTACACATATTTATTTCACTTAATGGGGAGTTGACTTATAAAAAATTTAGTTCCTTCAACTTCCCTGCACCCTTTCCTATTATATATTTTCTTCTTTCCCCTTCCCCCCATATCTATTATCATAATTATTAAGTGTATGTCTGTAAACTACCCAAATGTAAAGTAACGAGTGTGAAATAAAAAAAGAAAGATCTTATGGCTGCTGTTTCGGTATACTCGTTGCCTGCATCTTATCAGTTGACTCCAGCTTTTTCCAATGTTTGTTTTCTGTTAGGTGAACAGTAGTTACATTTTCCATCGATAGCACTTCACTTGCTGTATTAAATAGCAAAAGAGATTAGATATCATGACATGAGCTTATTAAACAGCCTATCAGAAATAAACTAAAATTTACTAATTTCCACCTCATAAATCACTGTGCCTCAATTTTAGACCACAATACTAATTTACTTTAGCCAGAAGATATTTCCTTTAAATTAGCTTAGATATATTCGACGGAAAGGTGCCCCTGAAATAATTAATATCGTCCTCTGTTAGCTGCAAACTTTTTTTAGATTTGCAACCTGTCGGGTGTACATTGTTCGGAAATGACTGATGACTTGATCAAGTAGTAAAGTACTTTTTGTGCGCTAAACAATATACTAAAATAATGCAGACTACACATGGACATAAATACAGTGATTCTAAAACCAAACACAGGTATGATTTACTGAACAACATACTTTTGGGAGTATTTTCGGAGGTACTTTCTAGCTGAGACTGTGCAGTTGTCCGCCATCTTGGATTTCAAACCACCTGGAGCCTCGTATTCGTAAGCGGAAGTAACACTTATGAAAGGCGTGTATTTCTAACATTTTGGAGGTCGAGTCCCAATGATTCTTCTATCTCTCTCGGACTCTCGCCGGTTACTGTTGAGTTTGTATCATCGGCGTACATCTGAGGAAAATATTTTAATAGGCAGTTGGGTAGATCGTTGACGTAGAGTAAAAACAGAAGAGGCCCTAGGATCGTTGCTGGGGCACGCCGCAATTGAGGGTTTTGGGACTAGATGGTTCATTATTTATCCTGCATCGTTGCTGCCTGTTACTAAGATACGAGTCAAACCAGTTTAAAGAGGCTTGATCTAATCCATACAATTTAAGTTTTTCAAGAAGGATTTTGTGGTCGACAGTGTCAAACGCTTTTTTCAGATCCAGGAATAACACAGCATTGACATGTCCTTTGTCAATGCTGTAGTACCACTGGTCTGTAGCTTCTAGTAATGCTGTCATCGTAGAGTGGAGGGTGCGAAATCCCGATTGGCTATTAGTAAGGATTTTATGTTCTTGAAGATAATCATAAAACTGATTAAATACCAGCCTTTCAAATAATTTTGCAACAGCAAGGATAATTGAGATTGGTCTATAGTTATCTGGATCAAATTTAGTACCCTGTTTAAAGAGAGGAGTAACTCTTGCAAGCTTCCAATCTTGGGGGAAGATCCCTTTCGCTATAGATAAATTAAATAGTGGGGTTAGAGAGGGGCTAACAATTTCAGCTGCATCTCTTAGTAACCTGGAAGGGATATTATCTAATCCTGTGGCTTCAGCTAAAGGGAGCTTCTTTAGTAATCTGAGGACTTGCCTTCCTTCAATAGGTTTGATTTGAAATGAAGAATATACTGTCTTTAGATAAGTGAAAGACATATTATTATCGGGGATCTTTCCTGCTAATTTGGGGCCGATTTCGGCAAAATGCTGGTTCAAAGCCTCGGCGATCTCTTTTGGATCTTCGATCGTATTTCCCATAATGTTAATTTTGTTTAATATGGTTGTATTAACTTTATGGGACCTTAGCTCGTTAATAGCTTTCCACATTTTCTTCTGATCACCATTATTAGTTTTAATGGTGTCATGGAAGTAGTTTGCTTTAGCATTGCGGATATCATTATTCAATTTATTTCGGGTTTGTTTGTATCTTAACCAATCTGCTGAATTGTTTGTCTTAATTGCTGAAGCTTTCAGCCGATCCCTTTGAAAACCGAAGACCCTCCACCGGCCCAAGATAACCCAGTTGTTAAACTGTTTCCGTTCGTGTTTCTTTATTTTGTCGCCGTTCTCGCGTTTCTCGGCTTCTTGTCTGTAAGTCATTAGATGTATTTGGCTATTTGTTCCCTCATGACTGTTATTGGCGTACTTTATTGTAGTGCATGTGCTTTGTGAGCGGTCTCGGCGAAAGATTTTCTACGCCGCTCTTCTCGTATAAGTCGTGAGATGTGTTTGGCTATTTGTTCCCTCACGACTGTTATTGGCATGCTTTATTGTAGTGCATGTGTTATGTGAGCGATCTCGGCGAAAGTTTGTTTACGCCGCTCTGTAAGGGTTAGAGACTGCTTGTGAGTTCTTTATCGACAAATACAGGCACGCGCTGACTGTACGATGAACGAAAAATAATGAATACTGCATGAGGCCGAAGGCCGAATGCAGTATGAAGAAATTTTGAGTTCATCGTACAGTCAGCAAGTGACTGTATTTTGCCGATAAAGCACAAACATAAAGTCTCTAACCCTTTTAATATTCAAACTGAGTGCACTGTCAGCCGTGAATTTCAATTGAAATCAGTTGTCAATAACAATTTCATAAAGAAGTCAAATATTTCGCATGAATTAAATCATTTTACGGTAAATATCTCCACAAAGAAAAGTCATTTCAATAGACAATGAATAAAAACAGAAGTAGATAACTTTGCAAATAATAATTTACTTTGGCGTTCGGTCAGTTTAGTTGACGCCTTGCGAGTACATGTTTCGAAAACGTTTCTCTTGGAGTCTTGGAGCCATGTATTAAAATATCGAGTATTTAGCCGGCTTAACTCCTAGATAGTCTACTTTTTTAATAGTTTCTTTCATTCGAAAATAACTAACCTGCAGATTCCAGTGAATTGAAATCTTGAAACCTGCCTCCATGTGCTCGGCTCTGATGCAAACATTTTCCAAATAAAAATATCCTAGGTTTTCGAACCTTCCACTGAATTGTCGCTTCATTGTCTCCTCTTATTGACAGAGTAAGGTCTCGCCGGAAATAAAATCCATTTCTTCAGTTTGGACTGCTAGAGTGTTGTAGAAACTTTTGTTTACTCAGACACATGTTGACTTGTTAGTTGTTGTACTTCCAGCGCTTGCATATAAGCCATTTCTAACCAACGATTATGCAAATGTTGCCTGAAAACATAATGTGAGGCGAATAGTATGATTGTACATTTAACTCGAAAACGTTTCTCTTGGAGTATTCAAATATCAATTATTTAGCCGGCTTAACTCCTAGATAGTCTGCTTTCTTTAATAGTTTCTTTCATTCGAAAATAACTAACCTGCAGATTCCAGTGGGGCAGTGAATTGAAATCTTGACTCGAAACCGGCCTCCGGCCATGTGCTCGGCTCCGATGCAAACATTTTCCAAATCAAATATCCTGGGTTTTCGAACCATCCACTGAATTCTCGCTTAATTTTCTTCTCTTATTGACAGAGTAAGGTCTCGCAAATACAATCCATTTCTTAAGTAAGACTAATAGAGTGTTGTAGAAACCTTTGTTCACTCGGACACATGTTGACTTGTAAAGTTGTACTTCCAGCACTCGCAAATCAGCCATTTCCAACGAGCGATTATGCAAATGTTCGCCTCAAAATATATATCTTCTGTCACACAGGCAACAGAGTTCAATCCTGCCGTTACCTTTCTAGTAATTGTCTGCATTTTCACTGTTTGATATGCGATGAGGTTTTCCAAGCCGTCCAAACACGTAACTAAGCGAAGGACTAGGTCTCCCTTTCCCTAGGTAAGAGAGGGTCTGGGTCGAGTGCTGTGGTCACCAATAATGCACGCTCATTAGCCAATCACATGCTTGGATTTTGTACAATGCACGAAATTTGAACATTAATCTCGTATAAGTAATGAGATGTGTTCGGCTGTTTGTTCCCTCATGACTGTTATTGGCATTAGTTGCTGCAAACCACGTTAAATATAGTCATGGAAGCTCTAACTGAATCCAAACTCATATTTCCCATAAAATATCGCTCTAAGACTTCATCTAAAAGTTGAAAAGTCAGGGTTTTCCGTAAGATGGTAAAAAGAAATGTGCATTCATCGGCGAATGGGGATATACCGCCAGCAGGTAACTTTACAAATATTAAAATTTGGCAATTCTTAAAATTCATTGGAGACCAAAGCTAATGTCATGGCTGGAAAATTACCAACTGTGCAGAGTTTTGAGCAGATATTTTAGATTCAGACTGTACAGACAAAGTTACGAGCTAACAATTTATGGTTCGACAAATTTTACAGACGAATGTGCCCACCACCATACATTTCTCTGTAATATGTTTGTTTGCAAATTTATAACTTTCTAAGAAAAAAGGATAGCACCTTAAAATTCGGCAGTCTTGCTTATTTTGATGTGCTCTGTCAAGCCATTTTTTTTTTATTTTTTTTGCATTTGTCGAGTTTTAACATTATCAACAAGTATTAAACAAGGTACCCATTCCGCGCGATAGCTCCGAAAGAAATTTTAAAACTTCAGTTGTGTTAATAACATATATCATTGAAAGCTTTCTTGATGTACATGAGTCTTCGCTTCAAAAACGTAATTAGAATCCATAAATTCGAGTAAACTTGGTTGAACTTTTGTTCCTTCTCGGACTCTTCTCGCTATGTTTACTGGCGGGCAGTGGGACTTCAGTAATTTGTACCAGTAATTCAGACAAATTAACTCCCGCTTGCGTTTCATTGTACTTGTCTCGTTGTTGTTTGCTTTTGATGTCTCCTGTACACACATTTATCCAGCGATGACATTTCTCACTGCATTCCCTGTGAAGGTTTTGGAACGGAAAAGCTCCATCGAAAAGGCTAAGAAAAGATGAAAAACCTCTAATATCTCTTTGAGCGATTTATCAAGGTTTGTTCACATCTAGAGTCAATCTTACATCTCCCCCAGCAACAGTGCTTAGTATTCACCATTACTGATATGACTGGGAATCTTTTTTAAGGTATTGCTTCTTTTTTTGATCGAATTATGTCCTAACATGACTCTCGAACACACTGAAATACTGTAAACAGCAGCGTTTGTTTGTCTGCCCTTGCTGGGGGTCTCGTGCCAGACAATCTATTTTTAGAAACTGTGCGCAGCGCTATTATTGTGCATTGGTCAAGTACGTCTCGCTAATTGGGTATTATCTTGCTTTCCATTGCAATTATCCTCACTGGTTGTCCCGCTATTCCTGTTGTGCCCTGGCCTGGCATTCATTTGTTAATTACCGTTTATTACCATTGTTTCAGCTGTGTTTCAGCTTATATTGTTTCTCCTGTCTCTTTTGGTAATACTACTCCGCATTCCTCAATTTTGGGGTATACCTGAATTGCTTTCGCCACGCCTTTTTTTATTTTCTCGCTCGAGGGTGACAGCTTTAAAAGGGGAGTCTAATTCCCTCTCGGATTACTGAGGTTTAAGGCCAGGCTGGGCAATCCCCTTATGTAGGACGACACGAATTTTTACCAAAAATACAATAGAATACAACACAATACAATTCAATAAAACAATAGAACGCAACACAATACAATACAATAGAATACAATTTGGTAGCAATTCGTGTCGTCCTACATGAAGGGATGGCCTAAGGCTGTCATCTTCTGGGCTGCTATTCTCAGCGGTCTTACCCACTGAGTACGAATAAGAGGCGCAACTTACAGAATCACCTCACCATTTGAGCGAGGTGGCCGTATTCGGCACGGATTTCGCCAGCCTCTATATCCTTTTCTCATCTGCCTCACCCTACTCCATACGGCGGCTGCTTCCAGTCCTTTCCAGCTTCCCACCCACCCTATTGGGTGACTCCTTCTCCTGCATTCAAGGACTGGGAGCGGCCTCCGGATATCCGTAACTCAATGAGTACGGGTGAGACCGATGAGAATAGGATACTAATCTGTGTAGTGGGGCCGATTTTCTCAATTTCTTCCAGCGCATTGCATTGTGGTCATACACAACGACGCAAAAGTTGAATGCGCAAGGACCAGATCTAGGATGATTTTGGAACCATCTTCCTTTTGGGGGATCTTTCTTTTTCGTTTGGACTTCTTCGGGTGTAGAGCTAGAGGTTCGTATCATTTAAATATACTGCTGTTCATTGTGCATTTTTACGTGTGTATTTTTCATTCAGTAAGTGAGTATTTATTGTTGTGCTTCGGCAATTGAAACTGTGAAACATTAATTCGGTGTCTACTGGCACTTTAGATTGCAATACTCGGTCATTGGTTTAATCTACTCATGCCACTTCTTACTGTGTTTCTATTACCACTGATTATGTTAGGGATTTACTCGTGACATTTGTATGCTCTGCTCTTGCAGAAAGTCCGGCGACCGTACTGCCTCGAGTGAGAAGCCAGAAGGTGTGTATGTTTTTGTTGCATTTTCAAAGGTTCTTAATCTTTTTAAAATATCACTTAAACTACACTTTAATAACTCTCATTATAGTGAATTCTTATTTAATTATAATATTTTAAGAATCCAGCAACCGAACTGCCCTTTCGAGAAGCAGAGTGAGTGTATACCGCGTGCTTTTCAGCAAGAGTCAACATGACTTGGTCAAATAACCGAGAGCGTTCAATTTGTACTTTGGAAACACGTTCGGTCCTCGGTTTAATCTACTCGTAACACACTTCACTTCTTACTGTGTCTTTTTTACCGCTGATTATGTTAGGGATCCTGTCATGACATTTACATGCTCTGCTCTTTTTGTCTTGCAGAAAATCAATAGTTCTGCCTTGAGTGTCATGTCATTACAAGAACAAACTATCCAAGAGAAAAAAACAATGAACAACATTTGTCAAGTTCAGATGTCAATAGTACAGTAGCAGAACAATCTACATATATCCTAATCTGTATATTTTGTGTTGTTACATCCACACGCAACCCAAGCTAGAATTGTGTGTATTTGTCAATATATATATAGGCTTTGTATGGGAACTACTAAACGGGGGAAATCACTAATTTTACCACTATTGATAGGTTAAAATCAACTGAAATAAACATACCTTTGCTCTATCTGATGTGTTTGTCGTTTATTTATTAGCGATTTGGGCTTCTTTTCCTTTTTCGGATCACCTCTCCCTAAGAAAGAGACAACTTGACTATTTTGCCATTTTGGTTCCTATAACAAAAGTAGCTAGTGAGGCATCGTTTGTTCCGCCGTTGGTGGAACCAACTGACTGGCGAAGAAAACAATCTAAAAATAGCCCAACTTGTGATAACGCCATGACACCTATACAGGAGATGTGGACACTCCTGGTACACATCTGATATGTTTACAAAGCCCTTATAATATTTATTTTATTTCATTTCAGTGGATGGTTACTGGTTGAGTTGGGGTGGATGGACAGCGTGCAGTGGAACTTGTGAATCTGAAACACATTCGCGTCGTCGCAGTTGCATTGGTCCTTTTTATGGAGGAGACGCATGCACAGGAACAAGCCACGAAACTCAAGACTGCGTTAGTGACATATGTAAAGGTGAGGTGTTACCAAATAACCCGTATTTATTTAACAACTAGAACAGGGTTTGTTGTGTTCTGTACTCTGACAAAAACACTCATGAAGCTGTAGAACATTAAAAAAGTACTCTTTCTATGTGCTTTATTTGAAGGAAGGTCCCAATAACTAGTTCTTTCCATTCAGTTTGGTGAAAATAAGAGTTCCTTTACTGAAATTAAAGCTAACAAAATCTTCGTACTGGGGGTAACCAATTCATGTGTGCTTTGTTGTAACCCGCCTTAGACAAAAAACATCCACTTTAAGTCCACTCTTCCTTGAATGCTTTGGCTTGAATTTGCGGCAAAAATTGTCTTGACTTCTAGGTTATCCTTTTTGGAAATGTTGTTTAGTTCTCTTTCAATTTCAGCTTTAAAGTAAACCGCCAAAGTCCAGTTGCAAATGTGTCACTCCGCCAATTTGATCTTCAATTTTGTATAGACAACATGGAAACTGGATGAAATGATGTTCCAAGTAACGCGCGCTCTGATTGGTTTGTTCATACTTTCTATGTGTCTATACTCTCATAAACACATGGTTTTTGACCAATCAGAGAGCGCGTTAGTAAATATCTATTATATAATATACCACGGGTTGCTGTCAAAGTAAATCCTCGGACGTACCTGAAAAATCTAGCACTCGAAGATATTGAAATACTTGCTCAAAATTCGTTGATGATTTAATGCACCCAAAAGAAGACAAAACTTTTAATTAAATATCAATTTTACTTTCGATAATTTTTGTCTTTGACCTTTCTACAAAAACGAAACCACATGCGGGATGAGGTAATTCCACGAAACCGTTGCACAAAAAAATCCAATGTATAAACCCAGGAAAGTTGCGAAGCTTTTGTACGAACTCGCAACTGGGCCGGGAGGGGGGGGGGGGGTTAATGCTATACGGCTTTGTGCCCCCCTATATGGTATGGCTTTTCTGCCGGGTTTTTTATCTCAAACTTTGAGTTGTAGATTTTGCCTTTTCGGGTATGGAAACGGGTATAATTTTCAGAGGGAAGTGTAATTGAGACCGGACATGTTCATTTAGTTCTCCTGCTATTTTGACATTGATGTTTAATTTTTAATTGTTTATCGAAAATTATCGTTGGATTAAATGAATCCAGTGGAGTAAATTAAAGGCCTCTTGAGTGGCATAGTGCAAAAAGGCCTAATAAAACAACTCTGTTCCCTAGTCGCAAAGACCCCCTAAAGAACGGCCGAAACTGCCATAAAAGGCGAGCCTAAAGTTATGTAGCCCTAATGTATGAGTCAGTGCCAGCATGGTCCTCATAAAATGGGTCAAACATTTGGCCTCATTTTGGTGGCTGAAACGGCTCTAGCAAATTACGACACAGTAAATTTAATTCGTTAGCTCTTTCACAATAACTTTTACAGGTAAACGCGACATTTTGAATGGTATTCTACGAGGCTTATCGATGTTCATTCATTCATAACAACTGGCATAATCGATTAGAATAAAGATGTCATAATTTCGTGTTTAAGAACTTCAATAGACAAATAATTAGAAACTTCTGATATAAGTTCAGGTGAAGTTAGAATATAATTTATAGCATGACAACGACGAATCAGTCAAGCGTTCTGATTGGTTAATCGCCATTGACCATTTGGCAATGGGTTGCACGCTAACCTAATTTTTCAGTCTTTATTCTTTTTTTCTCATGAAATATAGTTACAGAAAAACTGAAGGAAAGCTCTCTTCCAGGTGAACGGGAATGTTTGTTCAGCGAAGACGATACGATAATATCTTGGCAACTTCTGAGCTTCATTTATTTCCCAAGCCACAATCCAGACTTGATGTTCTTTATTCTTGCGACGAAGCTTTGAATAAACATTTCGAGGAGCAAAGAGATCTAAACTTCAAGCCAGGTTTAATTATTTGGTTGAGTAGATACTAGAGACTGTAACACAGTATCTTATTAGATCATTTACCCTTATTAAGTAATGTGACTAGGCCTCATGCATGATGTCACGTGATCACCACCAGCCTCACTCTAGCACAACGTTTCCTCTCACAACAAAAGTGAGGCTAAAGCATGACATAATGACGCATAAGGCCTAATAACGTGTATGACTCCTTTGCACTCTTTCATTTCAGAATGCGATCAGAACGACTATTTTGAAATGGAAAACCCTGAATTATGTCAAGTATGAAAAAGTAAGGTTACACCAGTGGCACACCAACATGGCCGTACTTATCTCGACGTCCAATCCGACGAAGCTGACTTTAAAGACAAAATTGGAGGAGCCGCTAAAAGAAGACTTGAAGCCAAATTACCGACTTCCCCTCCTATAAAAAATATATATATAAAATAAATATAAGTGTTGTCAAACTGATATATTTCTGGTTTGATGACAGTCAAAGTCATAACGATATGCACCTTATTCATATATCGTACCCGCGCGGAAATCAAATCTGGTAACAATGGTATCAGAACGAGGCCAGCGTACGTTCCCAAAATATCTCGAAATTGGAGTCTGTCAGAATGTTTTAGTTTCTATGGTACCGCACTAGTTGTGTTTTTCAGCTGTGCATATGTACGAAACTTAATGTTATTTTCCGTCATCAACTCTACGTTCATTTTTCTCTTTCTGTGACAACTGGCCTCGCTTTGATGCCCTTATAGTCAGTTGGAGTCCGATAAATAGTGAGAGTTGAAGCCTATGTCAGAGAAATCGACCACTGGGCCTGCCAGTGAATAAAAAAAATCAGTATCGTATGCTCCGAATTAAGACTCACTTTTCGGTAGATTCTTCACATAAAGGTCAATAAATGCTGTCATAGATAATTAACTATGCATATTGACATCTTAAGGAAGCATAATATGGCCTTTCATCTATATGCTGATGACATTCAAGTGTTTGCTACATTTCAGTCCTCTATTGATAGTCAGTTGGAGTCCGATAAATAGTGAGAGTTGAAGCCTATGTCAGAGAAATCGACCACTGGGCCTGCCCGTGAAGAAAAAATCAGAGCTACAAATGACACACCCCCCTCCCCCCTCCAGTAATGATTTCAAATATCCCCCCCCCCACCCCCACCTCTCCCTTCACCACAAATCGTTTGGTGTAAATTTGCCTAGTCAGCATGATGTAAGGGCTAGTTTACGCTCAAAATGGTTATTTGATAAAATTACATTTTCGTACTGTACTATCATTCTCCATTCCTTTCAAGACCTGAACAACATTGAACGATTTGAACTGATATTTATAAACTTAAAGTGCAAGTATAATGTCAAAAAATATATATATATTGTGCTATTGTGTTTGTTTCTGACAAAAAGGTATTAATCTTGCAAATGTTGTATTATTTCTGGCATTTAATCCCTAATTTTGGTTACTTTTCATGGATCCTGTGACGTCATAAGATGAATCAACTCCCTCCCAAGAGGTTTTGATAGTGACATCACAAGATGAATCAATAGCGCTGCGCACAGTTACTAAAAATAGATTGTCTGAAAAGAGACCCCCCGCAAAAATCAGACAAACACACGCGGCTGTTTACAGTATTTCAGTGACTTTGAGAGTCGTGTTAGGACAGGATTCATAGGTTTTTCGATCAAAAAAAAGAAGAAATACCTGAAATAAGATTCCCAGTCATATCAGTAATGGTAACTACCAAGAACTGTTGCTGGGGGATATATAAGAGTTACTCTAGATGTATAAAAACCTTCATAAATCGCTCAAAGAGATATCCTCTCAGAGATGGAAGCATCGATTGGTACACCGCTAGCAGAGTTTCTCATCTTTTCTCAGTGCTTTTCCGTTCCAAAACTCAGTGAGAAATGTCAGCGTTGGATAAATGTTTGTACAGGAGACTTCAAAAACACAGAATAATAACGAGACAAGTGCATTGAAATGCAAGGGGGAGTTTGTCTGAACTATACACTACCCGCCAGTAAACATAGCCAGAAGGAATTACAGTTCAACCATGGTTTACTTGAATTTATGGATTTGAAGTAAAGTTTTGAAGCGAACTGACTCATGTTCGTCATCTACAATGGTCTGATTTATTTTACGAACACAAATGAAGTTTTAAAATTTCTTTTCGAAATGTCGCACGGAATGGGTATCTTGCAGGTAATTTGAAAACTCGACAAATGCAAAACATAATATAATAGCTTGAAAGAGCACACCAACATATAAAGCAAGACTGCTTAATTTTAGGGTATTTTTTTTTTCTTACAAAGCTATAAATTTGCAAACAAAAATATCATTTGTACAGAGAAATATTACAGAGAAAATATAATTCCGGGCACATTTGTCTGTGAAGATTTGTCGAACCATAAATGATTAGCTCGTACTTTTGTTAGTCTGTTCAAAATCTTGCACAGTTGGTATCTATTTTCCACCCATTACATTAGCTTTGGTCTCCGATGAATTTAATTTTAAATAATTTCAAATATTAAGTTACTTGCTGGCTACAATATATAGACTATAGTCAATATTCGCATTCGCCGATGAATCTCTTACGGAAAACCTGACTTTTCAAAGTTTAGGTGAAGTCTTACAACGATATTCAATGGGAAAAGATAAGTTTGGGATTCAGTTAGAGCTTAACTATATTAAACGTGGTTTACGGCAACGAATAGGCCAGTCCAAGATAATTTCCACTGACCACTCTAGGCTTGTAGTTGTAGGAGCCGGGGAAACATGGCGCGAAATACAGTGTTTGTATGGGAATCCGATGCCACAATTGCACGTTTCCCAGTACAACTACATCCCTCACATTTTGATCAGTTAATCTCTTACCTGGTATCTTAAGTTTGCAGACAGTGAATATTTCCGAACTTCGATTTGACGGAAATTATTTGGCATCGGATTCCCATACAAACACTGTATTTCACGCCATCTTTGCACCCCCACTCCCCAGACTCGAAACTCGCTTGATAAGATCACCGTTTGTCGCTTTGTTTCAATCCTCTGTATTTTAGCCAACGTTTAAGCTGTTCGACAGTACAATCATCAGGTTTTCTTTCGAAATATATTGCAGAAAAGCCGTCATTTCTGGTAGAATAGTCAGACGACGAACTGAAGTGCTGGTCAATTCTTGTAAGTTCTAACGCGAAAAGTGGTAAATTTGTCTGAGTCTTGGCGGGGGGTCTACATTTTGTGACGTCATCTGTGCGCAACGCTATTCGGGTAGCGTTTATTCTAGTTTAATTTCTGCTCCTGCCTCTCAAAGAAAACTAATTTAGACAACTGAAGTATATTAGAAATATAATTTGGGGCAAAAAGAGTTAATGTTGTTTTATGGCCTTACTTGCACTTTAAGATTGATTCATATGAGAACCTGGACTTTTGTGCACTATCTTAGATATTATTAGATATTATTAGATATTATTAGATATTATTAGATATTATTAGATATTATTAGATATGTAGTGCACTATCTGTACAGTGTATACCTGCTTTTAACGAACATTTAAGATATTATTAGCTATGTCAGTAATTACATGTAGGTTTTATAACATATCATATATACCGTACCCGTGCTTGAAGTAGAGTTTTAGATTCCTGTATCATCACATACACAATTTGTATAGCCTTTAACTAATATTAATGTTAAGCATTTTAGAGTTTTAATAGATATAGAATTATGATAAGTTAATTTCTGTTATTTTTATACACGACCCCACAAGCAGTATTGCTTAAACTTTTATCGTGTTTAAATACCCTACATTAATCTGTAGACAGCGAAAACTTGGGTTGGGTCCAAAAATCCTAACCGTATTTCAGACGAAAAAATGCGATCTTTCATACCGCTTTTCAGAACTAGTGTTAGGAAAAGCTATTTCACAATTTTAGACAAAATTCTATGTTAGGAGAAACATATAATAGATTAACAAGTTCTAGTTTAGCCCACGCTCGACGCGTCCATATTTGAGTTACTTTAAATAAAACTTTCTTTTGTTAAATTGGTTTGGAACACAACCTAATATTTAGGCTTAAGGCCAATCTTGATCAATTGACAACATTGTGTAGAACTTATTTTCAAATAACCTGTTTCGATTACAGACAACCAAGTTCAAGTTCAATTATATTTTGCATTATTTACAAGTTCAGTTTTAACAATTGGTAAGAAATAGTGGAGAAAAAAAATTGGTATTCAAAGTTACAATTTCCAGGAAATGTGCGTAGTGGCCAAAGGAGCGAAAGCTTTCGAGTTGGCCACTACCACGAAGAAACTAAATGAGGAGAATTACCAAATGTTGCAGTCACTTAATTTTTTTTTAAATACATGTATGATTGAAAGTGAGTTTAACCATGAGTTGAGAAAAGGAACAAAAAAATGAGTGGAAAAGAAAAAAAATGTATATATAACTTATATGAAAACTTTTCTTACAATAAACCCGATCTAAAAAATAATTTACAATAAATTTGGTAGTACTGATAATCTAAATTTACATTTAATATGTACAAGTAGAATGCAAATTAGATCTGGTTTTCAAGTAGAAACAACTTATATCGTAATTTAAAGTTGTTATGGGTTCGACATTTGATCTCAATTGGAACTTTTTCCCATATTGTTGAGGTCAGGGATTTAAATCTTGATAACCCATAATTTGTTTTGGAAGCTGATCTGTACACATTTTGGTTAGCATCATATCTGGTACATGCTCTACATATCTGGTACATGCTCTACAAGTACTTAAACGCTAAAAAAGTCTCCCCGGCGGAGTTGGTGGCAAAGTCCATTCAGTCTAAAGCTGAGTAAAGGCAAACGCGACAAAACAAATCTTAGAGAGCATTAAATAAAAACTATAAACTTAGCGCGTCAAAAGAAAATCATAACGTTGTATTCAGAATATTTCAAGCTTCAAATTAAGACGTTGCTCATGTTCGTACGTGCTCTAGAAGTATTTAAAAGCTAAAAGCATCGCACCGGCGATCTCAAAGTTATAACTTTCTTCGTTTTATACGATTCATAGGAAAAAAAGTAAACCAACACGATTATTTAATTTCTCAGAGAAAACTAAGCGGCGATTCGAATCATGGATTTAACCCAAAACTTTTACAAAGACAAGGTATCTTAAACTTTGAATTGATAAGTTTTAAGTCTGTATCTGTGAAATTGGCCCACCAAGGAAATAACAAGATCGAACAGACGAAAGGCTTAGCTTTTGAACTTCAGGGCGGTAATAACAACATTACTTAGTGTGATGACCTTCTTTAACGAGCTTTGGGAGTCCACTATTCCCATGAAGCGAGCAGTTGACATTGATTGACATGTGCTTCATGTGATGTGGGAGTAGAGTATTCCCAAACCGATTTGTCAAAAGCCAATCACAATCGCTTTCCCGCAGAATAATTAGCAATGTTATAATTATTCCGGCCTCACTTTAACCTCTCGGCCGTAAGTGCATGTCGCCGAGGACAATAGAATTCTGCGCGATGTATAGTTATGGATATCAGAAGCTGATGAGACTAGATCAGAGAAGACAATTGGAACATCTTTTTTAACATATTTGATTTTATAAATTAGGGATGAGATTTTCAGTTTAAAAATATTCTCAAAATTAAGAATTTCTAGAATCCTATAGTAAGGTGTGGCACTTTCTAATTTATTAGCAAAGAAAAAGCAGCGAACACATTTACTTTGTTTTGTTTTAATCTTAATTAATCTAGATTGGGTAGCAGTACCCCAACTCATCAGGCCATAGTTCAGATAGGGATAAATAAGAGTATAGTATAATTGTTTTAGCATTGTAATGGCGACAATTTCTTAGTTTATATAAAATCCCTATATTCTTTGCAATTATATTATTAACATGCTTGATTTGAGGATCCCATTTTAAATGTTCGTCAATAAAGTTAGAAGTTATCATTTTGATTTTGGGTTTTTTTTCTAGGAGGGGTTATTAACATATAGTTTGTCATTTTAAAATTAATTGATAACTTATTTGCTAAGCAACAATTTAGTACATTATAAAGCTCATAATTTACCACTCTTTCTAGTTCACCAGGACTAGTTGAAAAATAAAAAATATTCGTGTCATCTGCAAATATCCTAAATGGAAGCTTTTTAAAAGAGTTTGGAAGATCGTTAACATATAAGAGAAACAAAAGGGGCCTTAGTGTAAATCCTTGAAGAACACCGCATGTTATACTTTTTAAGCCTGATTCAGTACTACCTATTTTTACATATTGTTTACGATCGTCAAGATAACCATGCATGTGGCAATCCACGAATGCCATATTTGTACATTTTCATTAAAAGAATGTCATGGTTAATAGTATCAAATGCTTTTTAGAAGTCTAGAGCAATTCCACAAGTTCTTATTTTCATCTATTGCAGTCTTTAAATTTTCCACACTTTCTAAGATTGCATGCTCAGTTGAATAACCTTTCCTAAAACCAAATTTATAATCAAATAATATATTTTGTTTTTCAAGAAAAAATATCAGCTGTTCATAAACTAATCTTTCCAAAACTTTGCTAAATGACGAGATAACAGCTATAGGCCTATAATTTCCAAATTCTGTAGCACTACCACTTGAATATTGGGGTAACTCTTGAAATTTTAGATATTTCAGGTACTCTTCCTGTTAAATTAGATTCATTGTATATTTTGGTAAAAGGGATGGAGAGTGGTCCACTAGCAATATTAATGAGTTTATTAGGCATATTAATGCATGTCTTGTTTTCATTTAAACTAGCAAATAATGTAAACACTTGTGTTACTGTTACAGATGATAAAATAAAGTTAGAAGATGGAGAATAGGAAATATATTGGTTAGGGCTGATGTCAACATTTCTTATTTACTTGCCAGATTTGGACCTACGTTTACAAAGAAATTATTAAATTGTTCAGCTATATCAGCTAGAGTTTTATTTCCATGAACAATTCTGGTAGGAAAGATCTGGCTCTTAGTTTTTCTTTTTATAAGAGTACCAATAAGTTTCCAAGTAGATTTAAGATTATCTTTGTATTTTGCAAATTTAGTACTGAAATAGTCTCTCCTACTTTCATTTTTCAAATACATTAGCGTATTCGAATACTTCTTATATTCACAATTTTTTTGTATATCTTTACTAAGAAAATGTGTTCGATACAATTTGTTTTCTCTTTATTGACTTTAGAATCCAGTTGTGATCCATGGTTTATTTAGCTGTTTTTGTTTTGTCTAAGTAGCCTGCTTGATAGGAGCGTGCTTATCAACAATGGTGTTTATAACATTAATTGCATCCCTAGTTTTTTCATCTAGGTTTTTATTAGGTTTCAAAATTTCATCCCAGTTTATCATGTGTATATCATTTATAAATAGATCACGTTTAAAGTTTGAATAATCTCTATAATATTGCTTACTACTCAGAACTACTATTTTTGCTAAGTTGCAAATTAACTATACAGAACACTGGTATTGGTCAGAGATGTCAACAGTTGCAATTCCAGCCGTTAATCGAGATATAGGTGAGTTGGTACATATATGGTCAATCAATGTTGATGTATGGTCAGTAAATCTAGTAGGTTTGGTAATTATAGGAAGCAGATTATGTAATATAACATATCTAGATACTCTTCAGTTTGTGCATGTGTATTACATTTAAGAAAATCAATGTTCATATCACCAAAAATATAGATCTCATGTTTGCTGGGATTCAGCACTTTTATTATATTATTGAGCTGGGTTGTAAATTTACTAAGATCAGCAGTAGATATATACAACCAACAATAATCTGATTTTTATTCTTGCCAACATGAACTTGAGCCCAACAGGATTCAACTAAATTCATGTCAAATTTAATATCAGGCCTTGGAATGGCCTTCAGATTATTAGCTATGTATAAACCAGCACCGCCAGCATTAGTTACAGAATCAGTATCAAATAAATTATAAGAATGGATGTCAATATTGATAACAGTTTTATCATTCAGCTTAGTTTCGGTTATTCACAAAATATCAGGCTTTAAATCTAAAGAACTGAGCACTTCCTCTAGGAGATTTAATTTTTTAACTAGGCTTCTAATGTTACAATGGAATATTGAAAAGGATTTTAGACCAGACTTAATCATTAGCTTATTGAATTTAGGAATGGAATAATAGGCAGAGCAAGGGGCAGAGAGCATTAAATCACATTCGTCGGATTTAGCAGGGTTAGAATTTCAAAAAAACTCATAGAGGTCAAAGTCACGATTCTGAATATCAGACCAGCAACCAAACAATGCATTAAATTCCTTATCACTAAGTGAACAGAACGGTAGAACACTTACGTTTTCTTGAGAACCAGCCATCTTGCATACATTTAAAGTAGATTTAGAAGCTGAAAAAGTTACAAGTTTGCTTGGCGATCGAGAAATTCACTGAATGCTAATGGTGGCGAAGTGTCCGTTTAATAATAATAATAATAATATTTTGACAGGGTGCTCTCGTCACCGAAGTGTTTTTCCGAGAGGCCCTGTTAAAAGAAAAGCTAACTAAATGGAATAAATGAATACTAAGTAAGCATAAAAGTTACAAATAGAATAGTAGTTACGTATTAAACGTGTATGGTTAGAGTTTAAAACGTTTGATTACAGAAAGGGAGTTTGAGCTTGAATAGAGATAATGATCTTACAGTCCGAACATCTAAATCTAAGTTATTAAAGTCCTTTGATACATGGTATGAACGTTTTTGTTTGCCCTAGTTTGTTTTAGGCTTTGGCAGATGTAAGTTTGACTTGGTTCTGGTGTTATAACCATGAATTTCACTGTTCTGTGTAAGATTAAAATCAAATTCTTTAAGATTGTTCAAACATTTAAAAATAAAAATACAACGATGGGCTTGACGCCGTTGGTGGAGTGTTCTCCAACCCAAGATCGCTAGTGCTTCAGTAGCAGACGAGTATGATGGAACGCCTAATATCAGCTTGGCTGCCTTATGTTGTAGGATTTGGAAAGCATTCATATGGGTAGTGTTATTCTTATCTCCCCAAATGAAGTCTGAATGATCGAACAATGGAAGCACCAGGGTGTTATAAATGGTCAGGCGAGCATCTGGAGGTAAAATGGGAAACCATTTCAACGTCACTCCATGCCGTGTGGTAACATGCTGTAGTCAGTGCTGTAGTTTGTCCCACTCATACGTAATCTGTTCTATTTTATACGTGTGATGCGAGGATAATATTACGCGCAAAACAAAGTGGAACGAGTGCGACATAAGCACAGGATAAAACTATGTTCTATGCTAGTAAATATGTAATGACATCTTACGTGTAAAACTAGACAAAGTAAGCACAAACAGTGAAAAGACAAGTGTTTCTGTCAACTGAGATTTCCTTAAAAGCAGTCTTCCTATGACTAGCACTGCGCATGCGCTTTGTCCGAATACATTGCGCATGCGTATATGTTTTGTGCTTGTGCTGATCTCCCACATGTGAACACTGGACCACTTGAATTACAAATGTAAACTAGTTATGAGATATTGCAATGTTTTAAAAACATTTTTGATATTAAGTAATGATCCGTGTAAATAGTTCGAGAAAATCCATTGTTTTGTGGTATTGAGCCTCCCTCACATGTTTCAGACTACGAAGACACTGGGTGATAATTATGAATATTCTGAAATAAAAGAAGTAATTTTTTTTAGTTTTATTCCAGTCAATGGGAACAGTCAAATACAATAGCTAAGAAACAGGCACGATTGATAAGGTTCCGAACATACGATTTACTTTATAAACGACATTTGAAACCGCAGTGCAAATCGTAGTTTTAAAGTTTTGAAAAAAATGGAGGAAATTACGTTTCAGCCAAGGAGATCAAGAGTTTTCACAAAACAAAATTAACATCTTACTCCAACGACATTTGAAACCGCAGTGCAAATCGTAGTTTGAATATTTTGATAAAATGGAGGAAATTAGATGTCTTCCTAACCTTTAGGGCGATTTTCATGTTTCAACCAATACAAGGAGAATTTTCAGAATACAAAATTAACACCTTCCTTCATCCGAATGCCATTCGGTGCCGTACTTCTTACACAAATCGTTACTTAATGCTCTTTTAATGTTTGTATTCAATTTTTTTGCCATTTTGTAACGCGTGACGTCACGATTTGTAAAGAGGAACAATGATCTTCACATGACGATGACAACGAATAACTATCGTTAACGATGCTCTCTGCTCCAGGTTATATATTCAGGTTTAAATATATGAACCTAAAACTTGGGCTTTTTACTAATTTTGCTCTTTCCATTTCTGGCATCCATGTTGTTCTAGCGCCAAATTTTATGATTGACAGGCTAAAAAGGTCACGTGACCAGGTCTTGTAAAGGGCCTATTTTTAATCAGACAGCTGATTGGCATACGCATGACCTCAAGCGTATCAAATAGAATTAGGGTATTTTCTGAAGCTGGTTTACAGACTCTCTCAGCCAACAGAGCTGAATAACAAGGGCGCATGCGCCAAAACTTAAACTACATCGTCCAAAACATTGTTGTTTCTCGGTTCGTGGAGGAAATGGTCTGAGTATTTGAAGGCTTATATCCTTCCAAGAAAACATTAAGTTACTCGCTAAATTTGCGCCATTTTTGTGTACGCTGCAGTCGTCCCTAGTCTACGCGCGTCACGTTATTCAGCAAATGGGGTCTGGTTACGAGATTGCTATTCAGCCCTCTTCCCTTCCAAGTTCCTCTCTTCTCCTCTCTATAAGTGAGCTTATTATACGACTTGGCGTTTTCGAGTGCAAATACGGGCTAAAACGAGTGCAAATATGAGACGGTATTACACGGGTCACAAACCGGTTTGCACAGGTTTATTCAACACTTAAAAGGTTTTGTAAGCGCGCGAGCCAATCGAAATGGGGCTGTTTGAGTAACAGCCAATCAGCTTTTAGCGCGCGAAAAAAACTTTTCAGTGCGCGCCCGCCCCCGACATTGGGCTGAGAGATTTCTTCTCTCGAGATTTCTTCTCTCAAGATTTTCTTCAAACAGAGCAGTAAGGTAAGCGAAAACAAACATGTTTTGTTCGTGTTAGCTGTCGTATAATAAACAATTTATTACACGAAGAGTTGTGTAATACGGCTGGGAATTTTTACTCGTCAATTTTATTTTTTCTCGCCTTTCAGGCTCGAAAAAATAAAACTGACTCGTAAAAATACCCAGCCGTATTACACAACTTTCCGTGTAATAAGCTCTTTTTATTCACTGGCTAATGTGTGTATTAAACATTAAATAATTGGATGCTTATGTGGCTATATATGTTTATATGCTTATCATTAATTTATGTACATTTATAGTGTTCGTGAACATGGATATTTTCCGTAACCAAAACGAGTAGGAGACCAGGTACTAGCTTGTTGCGCGGGGCCTGGGCAACGCGTTTGGGTAGACAGGACGTGTCCGTTGTCGACGTCTCATCGAATCGAAACAACATGGCGACGAGTGTTTGAAAGTGTTCCGGATAAATCATAGCCTGCTTTGCAGACGTATTTTTTCACTCTCATAAATTCGAAGAAAAAAGTAACGTCTACTTACCCGAGCGCTTAATTAGTTTCCAATATGCACACCTCATTGTGTTATGGACCAATCAGATTTTACCTTCTATATCCTGGAAAGTGACGTAATGTTGCATTTAAAAGGATTCAGACAATACATTTGCCATTGACCAACCATAGGAGAGTGTTCACTGGCGCGCCAATTTACTAAACTTCGAACAATGGCTTTGATTGGGCAAAAAAATAAAACAACGTGCTGACGTCGTGCTTGCATATTGGAAACCAATTAAGCGCTCGGGTAAGCAGACGTTACTTTTTTCTTCGAATTTATGAGAGTGAAAAATTACGTCTGCATAACAGGCTAGATAAATCATGCCAAAGCCGGTAAATTGCTTCGTTCCTCTGGAGTTTGTCGACGCAAACTAGCACCAGGAATGTCCTCTTCAGCTAAAGAAACATGAAAACGTTGAGAAGATTGTTCACTCGCCGCAATGTTGTTTCGATGCGAAGAAAAGTCGTGCCTACCCAAACATACATACAAGATTTTATTTTGATACGCTGAGCCATTACAACCCTCAACTTCAAATTTACAAGTAGAAGGCTGATTTCCAAATGGGGCGTATGAAAACAGATTCTATATGTTTACAATAAAAATACAAATTTTAAATTCATTTTGCAATTTTATAAAAAATTAGGGCATAAAAACTGTGCAAAGCTTTAAAAACAGTAGTCAGTGTAACTCAGCATCAGGTAATAAAACAACTTTGCTTTTAAATAGCCCTCTTCCGCGATATGCTTTACTTGTCTCGCACAAACGTTTCAATACGGGGCCCCGTGCTAAAATAAATTAAATTTATTCTTTTCTCAGAGAAAATAATTAATTTAATTTAGCACGGGACCCCGTATTGAAACCGTTTTCCCTATTCCTCACTTTAGCTATATCAACAACTCGACAACTTTACACTGGTAAATAGGGAACTGGCTGCTGCACACGATTAGCATAGGGTTAGCCCAGCTGCTAGTGAAGCAACATACCCTGTTTATTAACGTATGTCTCAAACTATTCCACAAATTCAAACTAATACTGTAATGACTGAAAATTACATATTATGGAATAGCCTACCTGCTGCCCGCCAGGAAAAACCCCCGTTTAGGAGGAAACCTGGTCCCTCCCGATTGCAGATTCAGGCAGTTATACAACCTTGAGGGAGAAAGGTTACAAACTGATACTAACAAACTTGTGATATCCATGCACTATTAATATAAACGGCGACCACATTAAATTAAAAGAGAAGTAACCCGTTAGCAGCGGTGCCAGTCTAGAATGAATTCCTTCAACGAATTCCCGCCGTAATATTCCACCAAATCATCTACGTCACATATCTCCATAACAACGGACCTGTCACACGTTCCGTGAACCGTGAAAACATCAATTTGCTGCTATTCTTCGAACCGCAGCAAATAATCATTTGTGCGTGACAAGTAAAGCATATACGGGAAGTGGGCTATTGTCGAAGCGTACTAGCATTTTTAGCCGCTTCCGGAAGATTATTCCAGAGCACGGCACCACTGTACTTAAAGTGCATATAAGCCCTGGCTAATTATATTTCTTACGAAGAGGCTAGAGGCCATAGCCTTGGAAGTGCTAAGTCAGTTTGTAAATTTCTAAGGTTATAGTTTATGCTACTATCAGAAAGTCGGAGAAACGAGGTTCTTAGATTTGGGGCAAATTGCTTATTAAGAATTATATAAATCATTGATGCTTTTATTTCCCGACGCCTTCCAGTTTAGGGAGTCAAGGATATTAGCGGTCGAGTATTATAATCAGCCCCGGTTATAACTCTCGCCGTACGGGATTGGGCTTTTTGTAATTTATCTTGCAGGACCTTTGCCACACGTATCCCACAAGGGTGAGCAATAATCGAAATAAGGTTGGACTAAGGCTTTGTATATTTTTACCAGCGAATCAAATGGGACGATTCATTTTATGGCGCCAATATCCACACAAGCTTTTTTGCAAATTTTGTATCTATATATATACATATATACGACTCTCAAATGAAAGTTTTTCATCAAGTTCTACTCCAAGGCATTTATGGGATGAAACTTCCGAAACTTTAGTTTTGTCGATAAACACAGTACTAGATAAGTCACCAGCTTTATTGGTCAAGCTGATCCAATAAGCAAGCGTTTTATCTTTGAACGGTGGAACTGGAGCTTATTGACGTTTTCGAGATCAGTATTTAGGTTAGAAGCAAGTTCAGCCATATCATATACAAGAGGTGAAAATGTGTGTATCGTCAGCATATATGCAAGGCGTAGTAGATGTTAAGTAATGGTTCGTGTAAGAACTGGAGCAAGATCTATTGTTCCGCGGAAATGAATGTGATTTCACTAATCCCACATAGAAAATGGTTCAACTTTTTCAAACGATATATATTTTGACTAGTGGTATTAAAGTTCTCAAATTAAAATGCATTAAATCGCTCTGTGTATATGTTTTTGATTCCAAAACAAATTCAGCCAATACGAAGACACTAAAACAAAAGCAGAGATATTATAAAATATTTTAATGTTGCCCACATAGGATTTCTCTCTCTTTTTACATAGTTACATATTGTCCGCTTCAATCATTTTCCTTAAAAAAGTAATATGAAATCGGAGTTTATTCTTCTTCTTATTTTTGTTTTAGGTTTATTTCTGTTTAACCAATGAGATATCAAGTTTCAACAATAGAAAAATTAACACTTTTGTGCATTCCTGGCCGTTGTGTGCTCCTATTCTTACGCGAGCCATTACTTAAACAGTTGGTTTAGTCATTGATATTAAGTAGAAATAAAAGGGGTTGAGTATCGAACAATGAAGTACTCCGCATAGTATTTCTTTTTCTGAAGATCATATGTCCATTTATAAAACACCTTTGCTGTCTTTCGGTGAGGTAAGAGTTGAACCATTTAAGTTCAGTGCCGGAAATTCTTAAAAATTGCATTTCATGTTGTTGCGACAAACTACTACTTAGTCTCCCACTCCTTTTGTTTGAGGGCAATTGCTGTGCGATGTATAGTATAAAACAATAATCGAAGTTAGTGTACAATACAAAACAATCAACAATATTCAGATAATCTGTTAAAACAAGTCTGAAGATCCACATTTCCCCCTTAAACTTACCGGTATTACATGGGCCGCGTCAGCCAAAAAGAGCCCGGACGACATAATATGTAAATGTATTTTGAAATTGTTCCATGTTTTTATACTTGTGGTGCGATTACAATAAGCATCGCGAGCGCCACATTGTGCTACTAACAAGTAGTGTCATATTTGTAATCGGGCCCTTGCATCAAAATCACGTAAGTTTCACCCCTGATTTTTGTTGTCAATTTCTTGAAACTGACATCTGTTAGGAATGAAATGTAGCGCGTCTTGTCAAGAATACAATACAATCTTCACCCTGTCATTAGGAACACCGTTGTAAGAGTTATTTAACTTGAATGTCGTCCAGGCCCTTTTTGCCTGGCGCGGCTCACATTTTATTAACAAAATAATGGCTTGTTTATTTCTTTCTTTAGCAATGCAACTGATAACTTACTCAATGTTACAATCCAAAATGTTCTCATATAGTCATTTGATGACTTATTTCACCGAAACGATCCATCTCCTTGTATACTTTATAAGTCACGACATTAAAAACGTTTTATATTAGCTAAGTAACCCAAGCTGTGCAAGCAAGCGAAGTAACCCAAGCAATATTGAAGTAGGTCGAACAAGGCTAAGGGGTAAATTATGTATTAAGCGACTTGTAAATTTCGTAGCAACTCATGGGTTCCTATATGAAGGGCTTTCCGTTGCTGTGAGTGAGAGGTGTTAATTCTGCGATGGTTTTATACTCTGAATCTAATTAAGTGAATTGAGGACCGATACTCTTCTCCTACTTTCAAATTCTTATCGCCTTCTGGGCTGTATAATGCAGGGAAAATGTGAAAAGAATCCCTAAGTCTTGTTTTCCGGCTATTATTTGCTCAATTCGGATCATAGCCGTGGCTATTAACCATCTTTTCCCTCTACAGACGACCTGGGGAAAATAACCCCGGAAGCCTTGCTTTCAATCCACGATAACCGCCGCGGCTGAACAAGTTACGGTGTGGTTATCTGAGTGACGCTGTGCTTGACCTCCCCTATGCCGTTTAAGAACTGAATTTGTACTACGCATCCGCTTTATAAAAATGCAAGCGATTTGTTTTTTTTAACAACAACAAGCCTTCGAACGAGTGCGTAATAAACTGCTTTTCGAGTCCAGGAAAGTGCCAAAAGTAATCTTCTTGCCCAACGAAATTATCAAAGTCATTAATAATTCATGAAGGAAATCACCGAGAGATTTCCGATATAGATTTAGTTCTGATTTACACAAACTTTTCCTTTGATTTTCTCGGCCAAAATAAGTCGTATCACGAAGATTACTGAAAATAAGACTACGTTTGATATGTCAAACTCTCACTTTCAGCTTGTAAATCCGATAAAGCACGGCCATTCGTTCTCAATATATTAGTTACAAACGTTATGCCGATTATCCTGAAGAGGAGATTCAAAATAGACCTAGAATATTTATTAATGACGGAATCCAATGCGTGTATGCTCTGAAGAGGTTGAGCAAGTAGAAACTGAGAAAGTCTGCCACAAATTCGCTGATTTTATTCATCCGAGAAAACAAATGGCCGTATACTTCTTTCATGCCATTCATATAGCTAAATTCCAATTTGATCGTGGTTTAGGCGGCCGAGTCCCGACTTTGATCAGCTCCTAGCTAATGTTGTTTCAGGTCTCGTTAAAATTCAGATTTGTTTTTATGTTGTAAGGGGTACGCATTGTAAATAAGGCTATTCTTAATACGTATTAGGAATTGCCTAAACACTGAAAATCTTAATATTGTTAGTTCAATAAAAGAGTATTTGTCAAAGCCTGAGCCAGACAGTACCACTCGAAACGAGCCACAGTATTGGCTTACCCAACAATAACCTTTAGAACGAATAGTAGAGCTACAGTATAATGATCCAATCATAATACGGGTCTCGAGCGGTACTGTATTACTCCAAATACTACGTCCAAACATAAGTACTTTGTACTGGAACAAATGTTAAATCAAAATATCATTAACATTTTAAACCAAAGTTTGCTTAATCTGTAGATTTCTCATTTCCATGTTAAAGTGATTTACTGCTAAACGAACGCTGTTTCAGATAGAGAAGAACAAACAAAACAATCAATGTTGCGGGAAACTAACTTTATTGAATTATCACGACATTATTTCATGTCATCATCTAATAATAGTCGAAGGCATATTTCTTGAGCGAGGTATTTTCTGTACCAGTTTTACCTGAAAAAAAAATCATAAGTCAAATTATAATATTCTCACAGCCTGAAAGATAATTAGTATTCGTAGTTAATACCAAGGGCACCCAACGACGTTTTCGGTTAAAAAGCTGTTCGGGAGAGTAAGGTTGCCTAAAACTTTCGGATTTGAAAAACAGTCCCCTAGAAAATTAGGAAAAAATGTTCGGGAGAGTAAGTTAGCCTAAAACTTTCGGATTTTTAAAATCGTCCCTAGAAAATTAGAAAAAAATGTTTTCTGAAATACTGGCTAGAAAATTTGTTTTCAATCCCTAGATAATTATGAAGAAAAGGGAGACTAAAAGGATTCCCCTAGAATATTCGTACGTCTTCCATGCGTCTTGGTACGTATTCGTCTGATCAATAGAGTCAATTGTAGAGTAAGAGATTTCCCCTAAAATATTCGTACATATTCGTCTGATCAATAGAGTCAGAACGTTCCGGAAAAAAAACATTGAAAAAAACTGATTTTATCACAAAACATATATAAGTTTTCTGATATATCAAGATATGTTTTGTTTACCCTCAATGTACCCTGGCCGCGTTTTGGTTTGGTACCTCTCAGCAATTGTCTCAGTCATGACATTGTCACATTGATTGTCAAGGATTCAGGAGGATTCAGGATTGTCATTGGATTGTCATGATCAAGATGATCAATGAGATGATCAATTGGATGATCTCAGTTCAATTGTCACAATTGATGTTGTCAGTTCTGGGTGCAGTGCACAAAATTCAAGGGCACCCAACGACGTTTTCGGTTAAAAAGCTGTTCGGGAGAGTAAGTTAGCCTAAAACGTTCGGATTTGAAAAAATTGTCCCTAGAAAATTGTTTTCTGAAATACTGGCTAAAAAAATTGTTTTCAATCCCCTTGAATCCCTAGAAAATTATAGAAGAAAAGGGAGACTAAAAGGTTTCCCCTAAAATATTCGTACGTCCCAATCCGTCTAATCTATAGAGTCAGAACAACACATTTTCATTCACTAAGAATTGCCTAGAGGAAAAAAGAATCCCTAAAAAATTCGTACCTCCACAAAACTTTGCAACATGAAGTTACTTGGGCTAGAAAATTCTTGTTTCTGTTCTAGACTACTAACAAATTCGTAGGCCGGGAATATTTTGCTATAGTATTTTCGGTTGACGCGATTTCCACCTAGAAAATCCGAACAGCTAATAGCTTTCTAGAATACGTCAAAAGACATAGTAAGCGCCTTAAAATGGCTAGATAAGCTGCAGACAACTGGTTTCAAACGAATTTCAAAAAGTACTCGTTGGGTGCCCTTGTAATACTTCAAGGGTCAAGCGGAATGACGGCAAGCAATGCTTATATTACGGCTCACCGAATGGAATCAGCTAGATAAATCATGATTAAGAAACTTGTTTTTAACCAATAACGAATATATTTGTAAATACAATTGTTTACGCTGTATTCTGACAAATGTTTTGTTAGTTTTAGTATAAATTCAGAATTGAATATCAAAGATACTTACTATATTTTTGCTGGACATAATGTTCGTCATTCAAACTATGCGCACACGAGTGCATGATCGGTCCCGACAGTATACAAATCAATATAATATTTACACGGTATTCTGACAAAGATGCAGCTTTGCATTTTGTTACTGTGATTTTCTATCTAATGCTAAGATTTTTAAGATTTGGCTGTGTTCAGCAGACCTCCTATTCACCACGCTATGCGGTAAATATAGCGACCGCCATAGTCACAACTTCTCGACCAATCAGAATACTGCAATCCCAATGGAATCTTTCATATACGGTATTCTAATAAGATCATATTATTGGTATTAACAGGCGAGGAGCCAGCTCGTGGAAATACAGTGTGTAAATAATCTGCTGTACCAGAGTTTTCCTTTACCTTAATTCTACAATTTAAAGTTGGTGATGGTTATAGGCAATCCACTTCTTGCCAGTGCTGACCTCATGGCAAAGCAGATCATCTTTACCGTCACCGTTGAAGTCTCCAATCAACAGTGTACCAGTGCTGCCACACCAGCCCATGTTCCTGTGCCAGTCAGTACCGGTGAAGAGGTGATTCACAACAGGGGAACAATGACTAAAACGTTATATTCTGCACACTATTTATCACGCCACTCGTACTTGTTACAATACACAGGTTGTTAGAGGCAAGGGTAAGAACTACTCCAGGGTTAAAGTGTAAATTGTACAGATTACAATTACAGATTTAGCGCTATCCTAGGGATAAAGTTTACCTTGCTACGAACAACCGGGCCCTGGTGTTTAGATACCCTGGAATTCAGAGGCCTCATAGAGGAAAACGCGGAGACATCTGAGAGAGAACGGAAAAACCCAAAGCGAAGAGAATAGACTCGGCGGTTCAGCTTTTGAACTCCGATTGGCTTCACACATTCATATCTAGTCCAGGTACGATCGTGGACATTCGATATAACGACGAACTGTCTCTATAGTTTTCCTCCTGATGTCACCTCTAGAACCAGGGTAGTGTTTAGCAAGAATCTAACAACGCTTCGAAGAGAAGATCGAAAGAGAACAGATAATCTCTGTCGCTGTTTTAGAGAGGAAATAATCGCCACGGTTGATTTGACACAATATTTGATTCCACTTTATATAAATGATAACTGGCTATGTTTAGAGAATGCGATGAGATTTTAATCAACATACTATATGCTAATCGGTAGTTGCTATACTTACTGCGACGTTTGGCCAGAGCGATCCACTTATACCCAGTATGAGTTTGGTGACACAAAAGATCTGCGCGCGCATCATTGTTAAAATAACCAATCAGGAGTTGAGCCAGGGCACCGGTACACCAATGCATTGTGCTGTGCCAGGAAGTGCCAATAAATTCACCAGCGCAAGTGGCCAGTGCTACCCACTTATTACCAAGGTGGTCATGGCAGAAAAGATCAGCCCGCCCGTCTCCATTGAAATCAGCAACACGAAGGTCTGACCCTTTATGATAGCACCAGCCCATGTTCTTGTGCCAGGTCGTTTTCGAGAAGCTGCCCCCAGGATTGGCCAGGGAGATCCATTTTCTTCCTTGTGTGTCATGACAAAGGATGTCATCTCTCCCGTCACCATTGAAATCGCCGACAAGAAGCTGGTGACCACGGTGAGAACACCAACCCATGGCCTTGTGCCACGAAGTACCTGTGAAGGTGCCGCCTGCAGTGGCCAGAGCTACCCACTTGTTTCCTGAAGAGGAAGTCAGATTTGTAGGGGTTTATTCTGCTTTACCATATAGAAGTGGACGAAGAACCTCGATAGGCTTAAAGCCCATCTATGTAGGTCTCCGAGAGCCTACGCTGTGTCGTTCTTAATCGAGCAGCCTTCAGTTTCACAAAGAAATTGTTACGCAAAAGCTGCTTCCTTTAGATATGAGAATATTCATTGTATAATTAATGGCAAAACGTTAATATTCTATAAGTGAAGACGAAACTCTCAATATTTATAAGAGTAGATTACTATGTTTTTGTTTTAGCATCTTTCTAATACTTTTAATATTGTTATTAAATGTACCACGTAGAAGACAGTCATAAGATGTTCGTGATTAGCCATTTCTTTCGTTTATTTTGAGAGCAGGATCCTACTGAAAACCACTTGATGACAGGCCTCCTGGGTAAAGTTTTTAAATTATCATTAATAATATCTCCTCTTTAATGTCAAGAACTAAGAGACACAGTGACCCAGAAGTGTAAAATGAGCTAGCGCTCTATCATGCGAAAGAAGTATTAATAGAGGCCAGGTATCAACTATAGAGAAATGCTGTCAATATACGTCCGCCATCTTGAAATCAATACGTTATTTTCTCGTGAGAGTTCAGTTACCTGCATTATCGTGGCACAGCATATCAGTTCTGCCATCGCCGTTGAAGTCACCCAAAAAGAGTCTAGATCCCGAGTGACCGCACCATCGGAATCCAGATTTGTGCCAAGTGGTTCCAGTAAAATGGCCTTCATTATTCGCCAAGGCTACCCACTTATTACCGGCGTGATCATGGCATAGCATGTCTGATCTTTGGTCTCCGTTGAAGTCGCCAATGAGAACTCGACTGCCGGCGTGTCTACACCAACCCATAGCCTTGTACCAGTTGGTCTTGTCAAAGAACCCTTTATCACACAGATTTGACAAGTTCCTTCAAATTTAAGCGCTTTGACACAACCTTTTCAAATCAAAAGCGTTAACACAGTATACTAAACAATATAATCGATCTATCCACAGCGCTATCCATTTTAATCCTAATATAATAAGCCGACTCTCGCAAAATACTTCGGCTCCTGCTTCCAACAACTTATTCGAAAACACTTTCTAGTGAACTTATTAGCCATAAAATATATTATTTAGTATGGGTTGTAAACAATGTGTCTTTCGGCGCGAGTATACATTTACCATGAATTAAGAATCTAGTTGTCGATGCCTCAACAAATCTCTCACCTGCAGATGTCGTCCCAAGGACAAAAAAATCATGTTCTTACGTTCTGTGGAAAAAAGCAACAAATAGTCTGAATTTGAAGAAATGTTGGCGAGTTGGTAACAAAATGAAACCTCATTTTTAGGTGAGTTATGTCATAAGCGATGCCTCCTTTTTTGGTGAAATTTCCCCTTTAATAAACGTACGTTGCAGACTACACCATCAAAGGGCCTTCATGCAGCAAATGTGAACATTCTACGATCATTACAGCCAACGTTACTGTGGAATGACTGTTGCTATGACGTCAGGAGTCGTACCTAAATAAGGGCATGTATGAAAAAGTATGACGTCATAGTGATGATGCCGAAAATATAACTTAATTGTTAAGCCGGTTATATGACAACAACAAAAACTGTTTTATGATTGGACAAAATGTGATTCTACAGTATTTACAACTCTAAAAGATGAATCGATATTGTCATAAATATGTTGCGTTGTTATTTCCTGCCAAAATTGGCAAGATTCAAATTCATCACTTTTGATTTCCTTAACCAATCTACATCGGGTCTTAGATTCCTTCATTCTCATAAGGAGGAGATTTTTAAGTCACGACATTCCATTTTTAGAGGTAATGAACAGTTATAAGAAACGTATTACATATGGGATAAATGACGTCATTGTGACGCCACAATGGTATTAACATAGCTTATATTCCTTTTACGATTCTACATCCTCCTACCAAACTCATATCGTTTCTGCCCACAATGTTCTTATTTTTGCAGAGACGTTTTGGAAAATTAAGGTTCTCGGTCTGAAATTAAAGGTTTATATCTCCTAGCTGCGATCAGTTCTTTAGTGTTCAAGTTCTTTGCCACATCACCAACGGTTTTCCCAGTGAATACACTTTATCCTGTAAGCATTCAATGCTCTTCTCTAGGTTTTCCAGCATAGATCGCTAATCTCTACAAGTATTAGTCGCTGCCGAATCAGTCACTTTGGCTTTGGTATTCTCCTTTAATCGATCCTCCGTCTTTTCGGTATTTTCTAGCTTCTCATGCCTCCTGCATTGTTCGGTCTCATATTCCTCCCTAGAAGTAGCAACTCCGGCATTATCGTTGTGCCACCACGCAAAATAAATATTTTTAAGGTTCAAAATTAAAGAGCCATAACAAAAGTAACCAGAGGAAAGATAATGGCTGTCAATGGCATTTTAGGACTGTCTGCGAACTCTGTAGCCTTAAGTTAAATATTTGGGTTTCATTTGAATTTCACTCGATAAGCAATCAGAAGGGAGCACTCAAGCGGAGCATCACGAGGATGTTCACTCCACAAAGACCGATTGACAACTGAAAGGTGCCAAACCCTGGGCTCTCTCCTTTTCATACCGGAACTTCGTGTTTAAAGTGCATATAAGTCTTGGCCAGTTATGCTTTTTTTGGACAGCTTAGACCTTAAAAACGTAGGGAAAATCAAAACGTTTATTATTCTTTTAGCGACTAAACTTCCAAATGTAGAATTTTCGCGAATGTTCGGGAACTGGGACGAGAATAAAACGAGACGTCTTCAACAGAACTCGTCTCTTCGCGGGTATAAAGCGTTGGCTTATTTGTAAAATAACTGAATAGCTAATCGACGATGATAATATCGCGGCATAGCCGCCATGTTCGTGTACAGTTAACAATATATTCCTCATCAACATAGCCGCCATGCCCTTTGTCATTTCAATCTCTGGGGATTGAGAGCAAACTATATATTGTTTCAACAAAGCCATAAATATTACAATGTGTTTTCCTCCTTTAACAAGTGCCAAAATATGCATTCCTTATCCTGAAGAAAACGTAGTAACGAAAACATATGGGCAGAGGGCAAAGGAACAATGGCTTAAGATAAATCCTCATTTTGGTTCCTAGGAAAATGATAACGAAGTATTTTGAAGTTAAAATTTTGCACTGGTATTTACGTTATCTTACAAATACTTAATATAACTAAGAATATCTTGAAGAATGCTAAGGTATTGCCACATCCCAGATAAACGGCACCTAAATCAATACACTTGACATTCTTTACATATTAAAGTATCTAGTCAACATCTTTCTCATGATGACTAGACCAGTTCGCGGTTAATTCTGACATTTTAAAAAGGGGTGCAAACGCGAACTACAGTGTTTGTATGGGAATCCAATGCCAAATAATTTCAGTAAAATCGAAATATTCTGAAATATTCACTGTCTTCAAACTTACTTAGGATCAAAATTAGAGGGATGCAGCTGTGCTGGGATGCGTGCAATCGTGTTCAGTTTTCCATACATTTGTCTGTAACAACGAGTCAAAGTGAATATTTCAGAAATTCGATTTTACATACATTTTTAGTCATCGGATTCTCATACAAACAGCAGTGTTTCGCGCCATGTTTGCACCCATTTCAAAATATCGGAATTAACCGCGAACTGTCTGTTAAGGATTTTCTTACCACTACTCCCGCTAGGTTCCACTTGCTGCTGGTTCTGATCGTGAAAGCGATTTCTCTTCTCCAAGTGCAAGCCACACTGATCAACCGTCAATAGCTCCCTCTGTTTATTTAAAGTTGTAAATGTAGACAGTACTAATGTCATTAAGCCACTAGGGAACACATAGTTTCTTTATTTTATCGAACATGTTTGTAAACGTTACGTAACTTAGTAATTAAGCTCTGTGTTTATAAACCATTACGTAATTTCATGTATTTACTACTGAGTTCTAGAATTTCTCGCAAGTACCGTTATTGTTGTAATGTCTACTTTAGGTCATACTTCTCGTTTGTTACGTAATAATGTCAACAGCATCGTACGTTAATATCCGTTAGTCTATATATATGCCCCGCATAATTGCTGTTATTACGGCTGCGCCAAATGGTCAGCGATTTTATCCATCACCCTAATGAAAACGAGGCTTTCGGGTCACCATTTCAAAATGGTACAGAGATGAAGTCACGTTGAACGGAGATCACCAACAAGATGATGCCCAAAGCGATTATTTTCTGAAGAAAATCAAGAATAAATGTTAAGTATTGTCTGTCCTTGGCCACGCATGCACTGCAGTGATTTAACGGAACATTTGTACAAGCCATGTCTTCAGGAGCTTCTTGGGTCCGTAAAGTCTAACTGACACGATAACTCCTTTTCGCATTCAGCCTTATCAAATCGGTTAGTCCATCCTCCGGTCACTCGGCGTCTTAAAATCGCATCGAATAAAGCGACAGGAATGGTAAAACAGTAAAAGGAGGATATTTCAAAGAAAATTTAACTCCAACAAGCTCAAAGCTGAAACAGCCTCAAATGAATCGATGACACGATAAGATGGGTGAAATCGCTGACCGTTTCATGGCATTGGGCTCAGCCGTAGTAACATCTATTACTATATGGCATCCCCGTGAGAGGTCCAGATGAAGTCTAATCTTGCAATCTGATTGGTTGCTCATAGGTCCGGATTTTTTCATCTGGACCTCTGGTGAATTCACCCAGAGCTCTCGTGAATTTGTTTTCAAGACGACATTCAAATCACAAGGGAAAGCGCCCCAAAACTATGGAGAAAAATCAAATCACAAGGAAAATGAGTTTGACGATTTTATCGGCTCAACAGCCTCCAAATATAAGACAAAAATCCAATCTGGTACTACTTCAACGTTTGGAGACAGTTTTGTCTGCTCAAATTCGTTCACAACTCTTCGTAAACAAATAGCTATAAAACCCGTACATTTTGAAATAAACTGACAATTTGTTACATGACTGCAAATACTAATTTAAAACTATTTCTGCTTTTTCGTTTTTCAGCTAAAATTCAACTCACAACGCTACTACAATCGTGGTACAAAGAAATATAATTATTAGGGAAACGAGTAAACTTAGCACACAGTTTCGTCAAAGAAAGCAGGTTTTTTTATTGTATGGGCTAAGAAATTCAGCATTCACATTTGGTAATGCGCTTATAAATTATGAGTATTTACTAATTAATACTTCTACAGCTCTTTTTGTCAAGTTTTGCAGTGTGCTTATATCGCCACTCGAGTGATTTTACCTAGCCGGTTTTCAACTTTCAAGTCTAACACAAATATGCACATTTTTGTCTCCAGATAATGCGTTCGAGTTCCTGATAAAGATTTCAATGAAACCTAGTGCATCTAAAGTACAGGTCAGTTTTCGTCCATAAACATGGATATTTGATGTCGGAAAACAAACTGTTTTGAACGCCACGAGGTTGAACTTCAAGTGAAAGTCGTCGACTCTCAGTCTAATTTTAGCTTGATTTCTATTGGCTCTTCAGTTTACCACGCAATGGGTCCTTGGCGCGTGCGTCAAAGTGGAATTTTATTCATTTTTGTTATTTATTAAACACCTTATTGACCAAGCTTGTTCGGTCCGGATGGGGGGATATTGGTCTCGTTTTTTTTTCGTGTGTGAATGGACCTCGCCCTGCTGGTTCGGTCCATATAAACGCACGAAAAAAGAACTCGACCAATATCCCCCCATCCGGACCTCACGCTTGGTCAATAACCCCTATTTCTTTACTTTTTTAGAACGATTGTGGCTCTAAAAGAGTAGATTTCACTGCGAGTTTGCGAGTAACTACGAACGTTTTGAGTTGTAATCGAAAGAGGACAATCGGTAAGCCCCCATTCATTGCTATATTTATGAACTTATGTACCTTTATTTGTATATTTTCTCTTCATTTATCTATGTAGTTTGATTGAGCATGATTAAGACCTTCAAATCAATGCGCTGTTTTCTGAGTCTTATTAGTACGAAACGTCTCCTCGTTATTTTAATCCTGGCGGAACTCTAACCGGGATCGACCCTCGTGCGAAAATACCGATGCCATGAAAATACCGATGCCACAATAGCAGTAATTATACTCAACCTAAATTAAATTTTAAGTGATCCTTTATTTTAAATGTGCAGACAAGATACAATAAGCCTGTCACTGAAGAACGTGTAGTTTCTTGCAATCCTATTGGATAGGGCAACCATGCTGATGTTATGGAGCGCCATTCGTAAAAAAATTACGATATTATTTTTGTTTCGAAATGTTTTCAAAAAGCATTTCGATTCGAAACCATTTCGAAAATATTTCGTAACTTTTTCGAACTATTTCGGCGTGATTTCATAGTTTCGAATGCTTTCGGAATAGTTTCGATTTCCACAGTGATTTACGAGCACACTTGACCCTAATAACTATCTAATAATCAAGTAGAAACAAAAGAAAACAATGGAATTGGAGTCTAATTGTGCACATTAGTCTAATATCTATCTCATGGGTTAAGTAAAATCATTCTAGCTTTGAAAGTGAGTACCGGAGAAGTCTAGTTAAGAAATGCTTATGAACATGCACTTTTTCAACAACTCTATCAACTTCAGAAAAATATTCAGGTATCTTCCCTGCTCTCCATATAAGAGAAGCAAGGCACGAATAACCCGGTCAGAAAAAAACAACACTTATTTTGTGCCACAAGGAAATTAACATCGACTGTTGCCGTTTTAAAACGTGGTATTCTAAAGTCACGGGACGCCTTAACTGAACCCTGGTTTTCTTAATGTGGATAATTAACCACTAAATTTCAGACTGGCTAGGACTGCTTGGCTATTACTGATAAAACTACTAGAACCACGTTATACCGATTTCTCGATGGAACAAACTTTAATACACTTATGCTACCCACAACAATAAATGGACACAAGAGATACATATATTTTGAACGTTTCAAATGGTTTATTTCTAATGTGCAAGTGACTATAATTTGTCATGTAGTAACACTGTTATCAGTGGCGTAGGGAGGTCCCCAAAATGATGAATTCTGGGACATTTTCAGCATATTATAACTAGTACTTATTTAGTTTATTGTAAATTAAAGCACGTGCACAGCTGTATTTAAAGTGCCACTACGATCAAATTTTGACATATCAACGTTTTTGCACATTCATAAAGTAGAGTCGATATATTATTACCAGTTCAAATCATTTTTCCATACGATGACAGGTAGTCTTATTTTTTTAACTCAGAATATTGAATCTAAACGCCGCCATTACTGGAGGCCGTTACCTTTGTTCAGCTTTGTACGAAGGGTTACTCAGCGGAAGTGATTTCTTTGAAGTATATTTCTTCTAAAAAAAAGTTATATTTATCTTTGCGAGGTTGGCTACTTTTTTATGCACACTATTTCGCGCGACGTGGTTGTCGTGTTAAGTGTATGAAATCACTTCCGATGAATGATGAGAACGTCTTCCAGTAATGGCGGACAGGATTATATCGGTAAACTCTCCTAAAATTTTGTGGTTTAAACTTGTCCATTTGGGAATATTTTTTTACTATTTCTGATATTTCTAACACTTATTGACCACAAAATTGAAAACTTTCTATAAATAGTTCTTTATTGGAATGAAATAAATGCCCATTGAAACGTTGGGAAGAAAACAGAAGCAAAAGTCCCATCAAGAACATGTGTATATAAATAATGTTATGTTAAAACAACTGACATGATGATTTAAAACACATGTTTATTGTTTAAATATCAGCAGCCTCTAATCTCATGGATTGAATCTATACTACCGTTTTAGCATTGAATACGTTATGTAAGGGTTAGAGACTGCTTGTGAGTGCTTTATCGACAAATACAGGCACGCGCTGACTGTACGATGAACGAAAAATAATTAATACTGCATGAGGCCGAAGACCGAATGCAGTATGAAGAAATTTTGAGTTCATCGTACAGTCAGCAAGTGACTGTATTTGGCCGATAAAGCACAAACATAAAGTCTCTAACCCTTTTAATATTCAAACTGAGTGCACTGTCAACCGTGAATTTCAATTGAAATCAGTTGTCAATAACAATTTTATAAAGAAGTCAAATATTTTGCATGAATTAAATAATTTTACGGTAAATATCTCCACAAAGAAATGTCATTTCAATAGACAATGAATAAAAACAGAAGCAGATAACTTTGCAAAGAATAATTTACTTTGGCGTTCGGTCAGTTTAGTTGACGCCTTGCGAGTATGTTTGTACATTTAACTCGAAAACGTTTCTCTTGGAGCCATGTATTCAAATATCGTGTATTTAGCCGGCTTAACTCCAAGATAGTCTACTTTCTTTAATAGTTTCTTTCATTCAAAAATAACTAACCTGCAGATTCCAGTGAATTGAAATCTTGAAACCTGCTTCCATGTGCTCGGCTCTGATGCAAACATTTTCCAAATAGAAAATCCTAGGTTTTCGAACCATCCACTGAATTCTCGCTTCATTGTCTCCTCTTATTGACAGAGTAAGGTCTCGCCGGAAATAAAATCCATTTCTTCAGTAAGCCTGCTAGAGTGTTGTAGAAACTTTTGTTTACTCGGATACATGTTGACTTGTTAGTTGTTGTACTTCGACCAGCGCTTGCAAATCAGCCATTTCTAACGAACGATTATGCAAATGTTTGCCTCAAAACATATTAAATGTGAGACAAATAGTATGATTGTACATTTAACTCGAAAACGTTTCACTTGGAGCCATGTATTAGAATATCAATTATTTAGCCGGCTTAACTCCTAGATAGTCTGCTTGCTTTAATAGCTTCTTTCATTCGAAAATAACTAACCTGCAGATTCCAGTGGGGCAGTGAATTGAAATTTTGACTTGAAACCGGCCTCCGGCTCCGATGCAAACATTTTCCAAATCAAAAATCCTGGGTTTTCGAACCATCCACTGAATTCTCGCTTAATTTTCTGGTCTTATTGACAGAGTAAGGTCTCGGAAATAAAATCAATTTCTTAAGTAAGACTACTAGAGTGTTGTAGAAACTTTCGTTCACTCGGACACATGCCTTGTACTTCCAGCACTCGCAAATCAGCCATTTCCAACGAGCGATTATGCAAAGGTTCGCCTCAAAATATATATCTTCTGTCACACAGGCAACAGAGTTCAATCCTTCCGTTACCTTTCTAGTAATTGTCTGCATTTTCACTGTTTAATATTAGATTGTAATGAGGTTTTCCAAGCTGTCCAAACACTTAACTAAGCGAAGGACTGGGTCTCCCTTTCCCTGGGTAAGAGAAGGTCTGGGTCGAGTGCTGTGGTCACCAATAATGCACGCTCATTAGCCAATCACATGCTTGGATTTTGTACAATGCACGAAATTTGAACATTAAGATATAATAAGTTCACTGATGTTGGCTTCTTAATTGAACACGAATAACATGATTCCATGAACATGGAACAAAATCCATGACTACACATAAATAATGAACTATACGATTCTGGTGTTCTGGTGCAAGAAACGTCTCTTTTTTTTTCCTGTATCACGATTAAAGACAAACTAAACTAAAATAGATTAAGTTATACATGTGTATCTAATCTTTAGCTAGATCTCTAATATAAATGAACGCTACATAAACTGATGGTTGATATTTATGTTATGAATTACACTCATGTATATATATGTCCGGAACTTTGATTTACATGCATTGATTTTCTTATTTAGTTCTTATTTACTCAAACATCTTCAAAATCATTAAACATACATTTTTTATGTAATATTTCTTGGGGCAGGGTTCGTTTCAAAATAAAATTAAAATAGTTATGAATTTCATTAAATTTTATTAAATTTACACGCTCTAGCTCGGTCCCAGTCCTTTTGCAGTTGACAAAAGGCTAATATATATACTTGCTATTAAGAAAATGCTATTGATAAATATGTACAGATGCAGTGATAGCTAATACCAATGTGACTCAATAGTTATTGTGCACATGTTATACTAAATCTTACTACAAGATGTGACAAGCTTAACCCGGTTAAGGAATGCGGGTTCCCCGCCGTTTTCTAACATTGAATACTAGAAATCTCACAGCGGTATCCGATATGTGAGAAGGAGCTCTGCTTCAAGAGTTATATCTTTAAGACTCTTTTAGGTGTGAAATAGGTTTCTGGTAGTACAGCTACAGAAAACATATCGACATCGGATCCTCTAAAATTTCCGTTCAGTTATTAAAGACTAGGAGCAAATTGCACGCTAAAGATATACCATACTAAACAAACGGTGGCCTGCGTGTAAACTCCAGGTGTAAACGTCTGCACGCAGGCAAACTACATGTATTCTAATGCATGTTCGCGCTAAACAACACTTCCAAATAACTTGTTTACTAGCATTCGAAAGTAACAAATAAAGAACACGCCGTGACACTTGATTCTAATCGGAACAGAGTTTGCGCAAGAGACCATTACCTAAGAGAACCGATGATAGTCTGCGCCGATTAATTTTTAGCTGGCATAAATTAGTTGGACTATTTTACCACTCTATCCGATTGGTTGTGGGTGTCACGTGTCCGAATGGACCGGCGGGCGGCGAGAGCAGAAGAATGCATTCAGTGTTTTACTTTACTACTAGTAACCAAAGCATTCACAATGTTCTACTTTCACGACAGTTTAATACTCTACAGATTCATATTGATTACGGTGTTGCAAAAGCATGTCTGATTATTTACGACATTATAGGTTCTATTTCTAATTTCTTTAGCGAATTGTAAGCGTCTGTTTACGATAATTCCAAACTCAGTCAGTCAGTGTTTCAGATTAACTTCATTTATCATTTCGCAAAATTGTGGTCAAAAGTCGATGCGTGCTTGCTTGCTATAAACAGAACGTTTCTAAAATTATTTGCATGAAATAGAGCAAATAATCCGGTCAGTTCCCTAGGTATGTTATCTAGCTATACATGAATATGAACTACAGGGAACGGGTATTTATAAGGTAAGCAAAGTTTCAATAACAACGATATGGGATTATTAATTTATTCTAATTTTTGGAAAACTGAACGGAATGCGATTTCATTTCCTTTGAAAGTTTCACGAAATCCAGGTCACTCCAGTTTATTTTCACGGCTTCCAGGTCACATCAGAATTTCTTACGGGTCTGAGTAGTATAGGAGGCACCGAATTAGTTCTTTTTTTTGCGGTGTTATGCTAATTTTTAAGGCGCTCATGAATAAAGTGGTGCTCTCGTGAATAAAATGCGGCGCTCTCATGAATAAAATGGGGGTGAATAAATTGTCTATTGTCTTCGACTCATGAATAAAGTGGTGAGACGAAGTCGAAGATCTTTCAAGTCATATGTCCTGGCCTTTTGCCTGTAACAGCTCTTTGATCTTCATATAAAGCAATTTCGTAGAAAGATCAAGGTCGTAGAGAGGGGATACCATCGCCTTTTACTATAGACTGTTGTCCCGATTAAGACTTGACCTTGCGAAGTTGCCCGCCAAAACTTGAAGTGGCTTGAAATTGATGCGCCTATTTCGGCGATAAATCGAATATTAACTATTATTCTAATTCTCAGTAGAGAACTACACAAGGCGAACGGTGTCCTGCCGATGACAGATCAGGCGATTCATTTTTCACTGCTATACACTCTTAGAACCACAAGGTCCGAGTGTTGAAGAGATTTGCGGTTTACAAAATGAATTAATCCTGACAATCCAGCAGCGCATTCCTGAACCGGGTTAAAGTGCATACGAAGCAAAAATTAAGTTGAGCTAATGTTAAAATGCTTTCGAAATGAGGAATAATGGCATTTTCCGTTTGTCAACATCGCATCTCGTTTCAGAGATATTCAGGTTTTTGTAATATGCAAATGAGATGACCTATGACGTCATTTTGTTTGCACAGCCTTGGAGGCAAATCACAAAATGAAGAATATATCTACAAGTATTGGATAAAAACTATTGAAACTTTGCACATATGTGGTACTATGGAAAATACGCATCATTGTGCAAATTATGATGTTGCCATGGAAACACTCTGGCCCCAGGCTTCCACTACAAATAACACAAACTTCCCTAAATTCTCCTTTGTCAAACACAATTTTTGTGGTGTGGGTCCAAAATAAGATTTGGAACAATGTAGGCATTTTATGTGAGTAGTTTAAGCAACTTGTTTTTTGTAACAAGGAAAGAAATTGGAATTTTACGTTCAAGGTGAAAGGTGCGTGGTGCCATGAGAGTTTTCATGCGGTGACAACACCATAATTTGTACAATGATGTGTACTTTTCATAGTGTCATACATGTACAAAGTTTAAGTAAATTGTATTCAATACTTGTAGAGATATTCTTCATTTTGTGATTTGTCTCCAGGCTATTTAAACAATATGACGTCATAGGTCATCTCATTTGCATATTGCAAAAACCTGAATATCTCTGAAACGAGATGAGATGTTGACAAACGGAAAATGTCATCATTCCTCATTTCGAAAGCATTTTAACATTATATCAACTTAATTTTCGCTTCATATGCACTTCAAGCTCGTCATGCTGTCCAAGCCTGATTCTTCAGTATACCTTGTGGCTTTCCTGCCTTAGGTTCTATGTGGCTATAGTTAAATGCCTTCAGTGCTAGGTCATTTTTAGGTATGACTTCCTTGAATCCAAAGCATCTCCGATCATTTTCAGGTCTAGATTTATATTAATATGACTGTCAATATTCATGTAAAAGTTGTGAAATCCTGTAATGACCCATATTTGTGTCTCTGAAATGTTCCACAATTTCAGAGATACCATCTACAAAATTCTGGTTAGATCACTGTATTTTGTGTCAACATTGTTGGTATATATCACGATGTGAAATGTGTGCAATAAAAATAATAGTACATTATTGGGAGTTAGAAGTAGGCTTATGTGAGCAGGGAATGGGTGTTTGGGCTCATGTGGGTGGTACAATATTATCGGTGAAAGATTTGACGAAATCTTGAACTTCATGACACAAATCAAACAAGAAAACAAGGAGCTGAAGCTTGAGAATGCAGAATTAAGGAAAATATTGGCCGCCAACGAGAAGAAGATTAATCTAATGGACACTGAACTGGAAAAGCTAATGCAAGTAACCGACGACATAGTCCATCAAATCGGCGATCTCCTTAATCTCGAAATTGACATCTCTGATATATCTATACGCCATCGACTACCCGCAAAAGAAGGTCAGATACCACCAATCATTGTTCAATTCAACAGACGAGGGACACCCTATATAACTCCAGAAGAAATCTAAGAGAATTCAATACCACACACTTGGGTTTCTCACAAAACATCAGTTTATTTATCAATCAAAGTCTAATTGCCAAGGCAAAACAGATATTCTATGAGGTAAGGCAGTTCCAGAAGGTTAAGAAGTTTAAATATTCCTGGTCCAAATATGGCAAGATATATCTCAAGAGAGATGACTCATCTGACACTCTGTCATTTTCAACCTTATCTGATTTTGACGAATTTAAGTCTAGGCAAAGTGTCTCAATGCGGCGGGTGTAAAGTACAGGTCAGGTCACAGGTCAGGTTGTTAATTCTAAGATAAATCCTAACCCTAGCCACAAACCTAACCCTAACCATCGGACCAGTTCACAGGTAAACGATGGGTTCTCACTCACCTAGAGCTAGGGTTCCCAGGTAAACAAGAAGTGACCTGACCTGTGACCTGACCTGTAACCCGGTCTAAAGTTCTAATGTCTAAAGTTACCTATTTAGTAAGTAGTACCTACATGTAATTACACACTCGATATGATACGATTAACTCTGATGCAAATCTCTTAAGTTATCTCCCATTTCACCAATGTGATAATGGTGTATTAAGTAATTTGTTTACTTATGCCTCAGATGCATTGCACCAGGATTATAAAGACCTGCCTAATATTGCCTCAAGTCTTTTTAGTGATGCAGACTCAATTGATAATCAAGATCCTGACAACATAATTCCAATAATTTCTTCTAATTATTACAAACTGATGAAATGAAATATATATTGCAAATTAATCCAAAGGCATTTTCATTGTTTCACTGCAATGCTAGAAGCTTAAATAAACAATTTAACCAACTTCATGACTTGCTCCTAACTCTTGACAAAGAATTTAGCATAATAGGTGTAAGTGAAACAAAACTGAATAACTGCTCATTTGCTGATATCGAGTTACCCAACTATGAATTTATAAGACACGACTCGCCACCCCAAGCAGGTGGGACTATATATTCATAATAATGTTGATTATCAATTGAGACCGGACCTTAATTTATTACTAGACGACTGAATATTTATGGATTGAAGTCTTAACATCTCAGAAAGAAAAGAACTTAATTATTCGTTAAATATATATACATCCTCACTCTAACTTCTCAAATTTCAATGAATTACTATCAGAGAAAATAAGTGCAATTTCAAACGGAAAAAACAAGTTGTTATAATGGGAGATATAAACATTGACTTAATCAAATACAACTCACATCAACCAATCAGTGATTTTCTAGACATGTTATACGCTACTTTTTGCTTCCTTGTAATTACTCAACCATACGCAAACCCTTATTGACCATATTTACACAAATATTTTGGATAAGTACATTATTCCAGGGATAGAAGTAGTAGATATATCAGATCACTTACCAATATTCCTATTAATTGAGGAGGTTAAGACTAAAAAGAGCATAAGAAACAAAGACAAGAGACTTCAAATCATTCAATAAAGAAAAGTTCATAAATGATTTAATAAATACCAATTGGGAAATTATGAAGAAGATGTAAACATCTCATGTACAAATTTTGTAGATAAGTTTAATTCAATAGTTAATGAGCACGTCCCTTACAGAACACTCTAAACAAGAATCTAAATTAATTCAAAAACCCTGAATCACAACTGCTATCTTAAAATCATAAAAACATAAACAAAATCTATATTACTCCATTATATCAAAGGATCTGATGCTCAAAAAGCTCATTATAAAATATATGCTAATAAACTGACGCACATAAGAGAATTCAGCAAACAAGATTATTTTAAAGTCAAACTAACTAAGATCCAAAATAACACTAACGAAACATCGATAATTATTGGTCAAATCATTAAACTAAAAAAGAGAGGTTCCCGACTCAGTTCCCCAAAAGTTAATAAGGAATGGTAAAGAAATAACAAATCAATTTAACAATCATTTTAGAAATATTGGTCCTAACCTAGCAGAAAAAATTGCCTCTAGTACTAAAGATTTTAAGGATTACCTATTACGTTCCCTGATAGCTTCTTTATTGACCCAACTAATCCATATGAAATTGAATTATTAATCTCCAGTCTGGACTCATCAAAAGCTTCATTTCCTCAAGGTATTCCAATAACCCTAGTGAAGTTAGCCAGTGACCATATATGTGAACCCTTAAGTGCTATATGTAATATATATTTCTTAACAGGTGAGTTTCCAGACTTCCACTTTTGAATGGTTTAGGACCTACTCAACTAATCGACAACAATTTGTTGACTTGAATGGCATACAACTTCTAATATTATTTTTGGCATCCCTCAGGGCTGAAATTTAGGAACCTTAATATTTCTTAAATATATCAATGACATTGCAAACTGTAGTAACTATTAGCAATAAGATTGTTTGCAGATGATACAAACCGTTTCTACTCCAATAATAATATGTTAATATCGTCTGTAAAAAAATTGGAATTATAGCTAAGCTACGATCTTGAATATACTCAAACAAGTGTACTACTTGCAGTGGCGGATCCAGGGGTTGTTACGGGGGTGACATGTTACCCCCCCCCCCTTTTGGGCCAAAAACAAATTCTGTATAAGAATTCGTAAAAATAAAATACATTCGTTCAAATTTTGTAAGAAATTTCGCACCAGAAACTGTACCGGTCAAAATAGTTACCCCCCTTTTTCAAATCCTGGATCCGCCACTGACTTGCTCATTTATCCATATCTCCAGTATGGTAACATAACTTCGGGTAATACATATAAAACTAGTTTAAATCAACTAAAGTCCTATTTAAATCAATAAAGCCATAAGAATAAACCTAGGTTACTTCAGCTCCCCAGCACTCTCTTTCATTGCCTGTCCTTTGTAATGTATGTACGTATGCTTTGGAAAATTCTAAATAGGGTGCAACCATTTCTGGCAGGAAGAAATTTTACAAAATAGCTGCCACAAGAACAATGCGTGGGATAAATATAATTGAAGCGCTGTGTGCAAGGGCATAAGTGACTCCTGATCACATTCTAAATTCTGATAAAGTCTGCCACAAATTCGCCGATTTTATTCATTCGAGAAAACAAATGGCCGTATACTTCTTTCAAATCATTCATATAGGTAAATTCCAATTTAATCGTGGTTTAGGCGGCCGGGTCCAGACTTTAATCAGCTCCTAGCTATGGTCGTTTCAGGTCCGTTAAAATTCAGATTTATTTTTATGTTGTAAGGGGTGCGCATTGTTAATAAGGCTTATTCTTAATACGTATGAGGAATTATTGCCTAACACTGAAGTGTATTTGTCAAATCCTGAGCCAGACAGTACCGCTCAAAACGAGCCACAGTATTGGCTTACCCAACAATAACCTTTAGAACGAGTAGTAGAGCTACAGTATAATGATCCAATCATATTACAGGTCTCGAGCGGCACTGTATTACTCCAAATTCTACGTCCAAACATAAGTACTTTGTACTGGAACAAATCTTAAATCAAAATATCGTTAACGCTTTAAACCAAAGTTTGCTTAATCTGTTTTTTTTCCTCCGGTAAATTTCTCATTTCAGTGTTAAAGTGATTTACTGCTAAACGAACGCTGTTTCAGATAGGGAGAACAAACAAATCAATGTTGCGGGAAATTAACTTTATTGAATTATCACGACATTATTTCATGTCACATCTAATAATCTATAACAGTCGAAGGCGTATTTCTTGAACGAGGTATTTTCTGTACCAGTTTCACCTGAAAACAAAAATCATAACAAGTCAAATTATAACAGATTCTCACACTGCCTGAAATATTGTTTTTTAATTGGTATTCGTAGTGTTAATTAATACTTTCGCCAAGGGTTAAGCGGAATGACGGCAACCAATTCTTTTTATATTACGGCTCAACGAATGGAACCAGCTATAAATCATTATGATATAAGGGAAATGGAATGCAGGTTATATTTAAAGTTTAACCAATAACGATTGTATTTGTAAATTATTTACGCTGTATTCTGACAAACATGTATTTTGTTAGTTTTAGTATAAATTTAGAATTGAATTCTACCATATTTTTCTGGATATATTGTGAGTGATTCAAGCCATGCGCACACGAGTGCATGATCGGTCCCGACATATACAATCAATATTTACGCTGTATTCTGGCAAAGATGATAGAGCTTTGCATTGTGTTACTGTGATTAGAAAATGCTGTTTATATCATGGAATTAGAGCAAATCTACTGCTAATGATTATTAAAAATTAGCTGGATTCAGCAGACCTCGTATGCACCAACCTATGCGGTAAATATAGCGACCGTCATAGTCAGAACCTCATCGACCAATCAGAATACCGGAATCCCTAGGAAATCATTTCATATACAGTATTCTAATAAGATACTATTATCACACTCTGTATTAGTATTAACAGGCGGAGTGCCAGCTCGTGGAAATACTGTCAGTAAATCATCATAGTCGTCATTGACAAAATGAACATTAAAAAGTTGTGCTGTACCAGTGTTTTCCATTACCTTAAATCTACAATTTAAAGTTGGTGATGGTTGTAGGCATCCACTTCTTGCCAGTGCTGACCTCATGGCAGAGCAAGTCATCTTTACCGTCTCCGTTGAAGTCTCCAATCAACAGTGTACCAGTACTGCCACACCAGCCCATGTTCCTGTGCCAGTCAGTACCGGTGAAGAGGCGATTCACTACAGGGGAACAATGACTAAAATGCTATAATTCTACACACTATTTATCACGCCACTCGTACTTGTTACAATAAACAGGTCGCAGTTGTTCGAAGCAACGGTAAGCGCTACCCCGGGATTAAAATCACTAACCAGAGGTTAAACTGTACAGATTACAATTACATATTTAGCGCTATCCTATGGGTAAAGTTACATATCAAACAATTGTTGTCGTTCAGAGTAATATTATTTGGGCCTGACTAGTGCTAGTGAGGCATACGCTCATTCTTTTCAAATTTCGCTATCGAATCTTCAAGAAACGATTCGATTTTTTTAATCGCACTTCCTGTAGCCTACGTTGTATCCGCCTCTCTTCTGCCGGCTCGCTACACTTCCTAAACGTGTTCTAGTATTCTATGATCCGTCCTGCTTTCCAAATATGGAATATATTGACAATATATGGAATATCACAGGGAGCTCTCAGGAACGACACTTTTCTCAATAAATTGTTTCTTAATAAATTGTTTGATATGCCTTGCTACGAACAACCGGGCCCTGGTGTTCCTTTAATACAGAGGCCTCAGAGGAAAATGGGGGGAGAGCGGGAAAGCCAAAGCGAAGAGAATAGAAGAAAGGTGTTTAGACTCGGTCGGTGGTTCAGCTTTCGAACTCAGATTGGCTTCATACATCTAGGCGCGATATAATGACGAACTGTCTCTTAGTTTTCCTCCTTATGGCACCTCTGGAACCAGGGTAGCGCTTAGGAAGAATCTAACAAGGCTTGGAAGAGAAGATCGAAAGAGAATAGGTAATCTGTGTCGCTGCTATATTTATGGACGTAATATTGCCTTAAAATGGATACGTAATTTAATGAATACTATGCTAATGAGTTGAACACAAATTGAATCAATTGTTTTTCAGGCGTCACATCGCCCAGAATGCCGCGACATTTCTAAGAACAGCAGCGCTAAATTCAAAAGCTACGCAATGATACGTGAAGCAAATAACAGAGAAAATGGGCCAAACCGCTTCAGAGAGGTTACGATTTCACTCATTTACGCAAAAAAAAAACTAAATAAGACTTAGGTACCCATGGGCTTTTGTAGAAGATATATTAATTAAGTATTTGCGCTCAAGATTAAATTATTTGCGTGAATATAAGCATTATTGGTTTTGCCTTCAAATTTGGGATTTTTCGAAGCTGCTAGACTGGAAAATGACGAATGGTTGAATTTGAGGTCGGTTTTCTCTTCGAATAACTACTTGGTACCCACGGCAATAGTTAGTTCGATATCTTAGTAACTCGTTGCCGCTTTTTCGTCTTATTCTGACGGATATTATCGAAATCAAACTTTCTAGAACACATATTGGAAACTCAAATTCGCTTGCCAAATTTGGATTTTCAGAATTCCCGCGAGGCATCTCTTGACGGATTTTGAATTTCTTTTTCAATGCTTTAAATGAGATGTTTCTCATGTTTCCGTTTGCTGTAGAAGTCAAACTAGCAAAGGACGAAACAAATTGCCTTGTCGTCTTGACTCAGATCTAAGCAGCCGTGTGAAGCCGTCGCCTGTTGAATTCAAAGCAAATCATTTTGGAAAGTGAAAGTGGTACTCTAAAACAAAATATTTCTAAAACGATGCAATGGCAACAGGATTGTTCGGTCAGTAAAACGCGCCAAATCCTTTCGAAAACCGTTCAGTGACAGAATAGGCTTGACTTTAGCAAACATCGTCAACTCAAGATTAGGCGTAATGAACAGTCTGTTAATTGAAGAGGACATCTATTGTTAATAATTAGCGCCATCACGTTATTTCTGGCATTGATTGACCGGTGCCTTATCAGCCTTGGGAATTTGTATTCCCATGCATTACATTATAATTATTCCGCTTTAGATTAATTCTTCAACAGTAAGTACATGTCGTGAAGAGCAATAGCATTCTGCCCGATGATGCATTGGATCCTTGCAATTGAAATCTATTTTAATAAGTGATGTAGAGATGATACGGAGCGAAAATAACTAGAATTGGCTTATGACTTAATGACATCACTAAAATTGGATTCCTTAATAAACGAAAATTGCAGATGTTAAATGTTTTCCTTGGTCGGCCATTTTGTTTTCCAGTACGTTTGGCCTTTAAATCAATGATAACTGGCGAGGGCTTATATGTACATTCATGTTAGAGCCTTTGAAAATAAGAGAATGCGATGAGATTTTAATCAACATAGGATATGTTAATCGGTAGTTGCTATACTTACTGCGACGTTTGGACAGTGCGATCCACTTATACCCAGTATGAGTTTGGTGACACAAAAGATCTGCGCGCGCATCATTGTTAAAATAACCAATCAGGAGTTGAGCCAGGGCACCGGTACACCAATGCATTGTACTGTGCCAGGAAGTGCCAACAAATTCACCAGCGCAAGTAGCCAGTGCTACCCACTTATTACCAAGGTGGTCATGGCAAAAAAGATCAGCCCGCTCGTCTCCATTGAAATCAGCAACACGAAGGTCTGACCCTTTGTGATAGCACCAGCCCATGTTCTTGTGCCAGATCGTTTTCGAGAAGCTGCCCCCAGGATTGGCCAGGGAGATCCATTTTCTTCCTTGTGTGTCATGACAAAGGATGTCATCTCTGCCGTCACCATTGAAATCCCCGACAAGAAGCTGGTGACCATGATGAGAACACCAACCCATGGCCTTGTGCCACGAAGTACCTGTGAAGGTGCCGCCTGCAGTGGCCAGAGCTACCCACTTGTTTCCTGAAGAGGAAGTCAGATTTTCAGGGGTTTAGTCTGCTTTACCATATGGAAGTGGACGGAGAACCTCGATAGGCTTAAAGCCCGTCTATGGAGGTCTCCGAGGGACTACGATGTGTCATTCTTAATCGAGAAGCCTTGAACGTCTCTAGTTTCACAAAGAAACAACAACTTCTGCTGCTTCCTTAAAGCTGATTCCTTTAGATATGAGAACATTCATTACATATTTAATTGTATATTACTACGTTTGTTTTTAGCATCTTTCTAAGACTTTTAATCCTGTACAAGACAGTCATGGTTAGCCGTTTCTATCATTTATTATCAGAGCATGATCCTACTGAAAACCACTTTTGAATGACGCAGGCCTCCTGGCTATATATTTTAAATTATTATTAATATCCCATCCATAATCTCAAGAACTAGAGACACAGGATTGGAGGATTTTTTCTTATGCTTCACAAAACCGGAAGTATCAAATTAGCAAGCGCCCATTCATGCGAAAGAAGTATTAATAGATGCTAGGTATCAACTATACAGAAATGGTCTCGTCCATATAGGTCAGCATTGTTTTAATCAATAAGTTATTTTCTCGTGAGAGTTCAGTTGAGTTACCTGCAGTATCGTGGCACAGCATATCAGTTCTGCCATCGCCGTTGAAGTCACCCAAAAAGAGTCTAGATCCCGAGTGACCGCACCATCGGAATCCAGATTTGTGCCAAGTGGTTCCAGTAAAATGGCCTACATTATTCGCCAAGGCTACCCACTTATTACCGGTGTGATCATGGCATAGCATGTCGATCTTTGGTCTCCGTTGAAGTCGCCAATGAGAACTACACTGACGGCGTGTCTACACCAACCCATAGCCTTGTACCAGTTGGTCTTGTCAAAGAACCCTGTATCACAGATTTAACGAGTTCCCTCAAAATGTAAGCGCTTTCACACAACCTTTTCAAATCAAGAGCTTTGACACAGTATACTAAACAATATAAACGATCTATCCATAGCGCTATCCATTATAATCCTAATATAATAAGCCGACTCCTGTTTCCAACAACGTATTCGAAAATACTTGTATTTATATATTTCTAGTGAATTCATTAGCCATAAATTATTATTTAACATGGATTGTAGACAATGTGTCTTCTGGCGCGAGTATATATATATATATATACACATTTACCATGAATTAAGAATCTAGTTGTGAAGCTTCAACAAATATCTCACCTGCAGACGTTGTTCCAAGGACAGATAGCAACAAGATTGCCAAAAAGATGATTTTCTTACGTTCTGTCGAAAAAAAGGCAGCAAACGTAAATTTTTCTATTAAGTTCAATGAACAAAGTTAACAAGAAAAATAAAGCAGTAAATGACAAGTAGTTTGCTTGGTGTGATGACGGTTAAGAATAGAGATTTTACAATGAAATCCTCCCCTGGGAGGAGGGGGTACTCCCATATGGAAGCGATACGGGTATGTGCCACTGGATGGGTCGGGGGTTTGACATTAAAGGTCTTGAGATGGGTCCACCCCATCCCAAATTTAGAGGGTGAAACTGGTACAGGACGTTTTCTGTTCGATATTGGAATGGAATGTTTTGGAATTGTGTTCTTATTTTTGCAGATTTTTTTGGGAAAATTGAAGTTCCCGGTCTGAAATAGGGTACCAAATTTAATCCTAGTGTGGTATGGGGTAGTCAACGGAAAGTCAATTTGATATTAAGAAAGTCGGACATTTGGGAAAAGTGATTTTACGCTCTTAATCATGTGGTTATTTTGGTTTTCGCGCGAAAATTCTTACGGAAATGAAATGCTCGCAGCTTTAACTGCTGACCGTTTTACAGCTATGTCCCACAATTAACTGCATGTTTGGATAGCCAAGTTTGATACCAAATATGAGAATCTTTGAGCTATTATTCTGGGTAAAATCACAGAGATTCTCATCGTTTCACGTACCGGATGGAGCATCGTGTTGGATTTCAGTTCGATTTATAGCGATTTTTCGAGAAAACGGGAAATAAAAGGGAAATCTGAGTGTATAATTACTCGGGCTACCAGTGGTCGCCCAAATCTAAATCTGCAGGCAGTTTTGTGTGTTTGCAGCAAGATTTCTGCGCGTGCGTTAAACGAGAATGGGATTTCTCTGCAGTCGCCATTTTGTACTATAAAAAGTCAAACCCGGTCTCCGGAGTAAAAGGTAGACTTGGAATACCGTAAATGTGACTTTATAGACCAAGAAATACTATTCCTCTCTGACAATCAGAACTTTCTTAGGTCATGTTATAATATAAATTATTAACAGATTACTGAAATTGACTAGAACAAGCATCAATATAATTTTGTGTGACTTTATAAGGGACTGGGAAGAAACATTCATCAATCATTTGGACTGGAGATTTGTTTACCGAGCAAACACAATTTAAAATACTAAAAAATTGAATTAGTGGGTAGCTTGTCAAGAAGAAATGTAGGACTATCAAAAGAAAAAAAGTGATGAAAATTAAATTAGAGCGGACTCCAAAACACCAGAATGACTATGAAAACATGGAAAATATGCAAAACGTTGGTGTGACGTCATCAGAAAATTTTAAAACATGTCTGAGTATACTGAATAGGACTCCGGCCGGCAAATGGAGTAATCCGTATTGGTACGAGATATGAACTTGTCAACTTTGGGTTTAGCGTGTTTTTGCTCGTCCATAAGGAGGATTGAGTGGCGACTTTCTTCGTAGTAGAGCATAGTGGAAAGGAAAATCATAACGCAAGCAATTGATCTACATTTTTGCAACAATCAGTTGATTTTGGCTTGTATACCAGACTGCTGGTCCGAGAAGGCGAGACTATTTATTATGTTCGCTTGTATTTTCAAAATTGTGAAGTCGTTCCAACATTCTTTGCAAAATCTGAGGACATTTTAGCGTCATTTATAGTAGAAACCGCTTATGTATCGCGGGCGCCATGTCCGTGATTGTTGATAATGAATTTCTTGAAATAGTGCATTTCTTTCGTATTGTCAGATAAATGTTAACAATAAATAATCACTTTCTTTCTTCACGAGTAATATACTCGTACCCTTTAATGAACAGGTTTCTCGATATCCTCGAATCTTTCGCTTAGATTATTTGTCTTCCTTATCTCGTCGGTGATTGATATTTCAAGAGTGTCATTTAGCAATGATAGTGGCTTCTCAAAACCCTGTAAGCATTCAAGTTTTTCAGGTTTTTCAGCATAGATCGCTCCTCTCTACTAGTCGCTGCCAAGTTAGAGTCACTTTGGCTTCTTCGGAGTCTGTTCTCTTCCTTTTTAGTGTTCTCTTTTAATCGATGCTCCGTGATCTTCTCGGTTTCTTCTAAAGTCTCATGCCTTCTGCATTGGCGTCTAGATTTGCCGCTAAGTTTGGTCTCACATTCCTCCCTAGAAGTAGCAACTTATCGTTGTGCCACCACGCATATTAAATATTAGATTTAGTATTGGCCACTAGCCCCAGTCCATTTTTCTATTTGGTAGTGGCCAATTGCAAACAAAACTCCTCAGTTTAGTAATTTAAGCACAGAGTTCCAGTATCAATAGGTTAGCCCCTCCTCTTCCCCCGCCCAAAAAAAAATAGTTCCCTCTCCCCTCCTTTTTTTCGACGCACTTTTACGAAACGGCAAAAAATAAGGACGTTAATTAGAAGGTGAACTATAATTGGCTGTTTATCAATTAGATAATGTTCTGCACCTCAAGCACTTTCTAGTTTTACTTTATCTTATAAAAACTGTTAAAATCTAACTAAGGTATCTTGCAGATTGCTAAGGTGTTGATTGCCACGTCCCAGAAAAAAAGGGCACCAAAAATAAATCAATGCACTTCACACACTATAAATATTATAGTATCTAGTCAACATCTTTCTCATGATCGACATTTTGTATGGGAATCCAATGCCAAATAATTTCAGCAAAATCGAATTTCTGAAATATTCACGTTATTCAAACTTACTTAAGATCAAAATTAGAGGGATGCAGCTGTGCTGGGATGAGTGCAATCGTGTTTTCAGTTTTCCATACATTTGTCTGAAACAACGAGTCAAACTGAATATTTCAGAAATTCGATTTTACTGAAATTATTTGTCATAGGATTTCCATACAAACACTGTAATCGTATTTTCAGTTTTCCGTACCTTTGTCAGTAACAACGAGTCAAATGCATTTCAAAATATCGGAATTAACCGCGAACTGTCTGTTAAGGATTTTCTTACCACTGCTCCCGCTAGGTTCCACTTGCTGCTGGTTCTGAACGTGAAAGCGATTTCTCTTCTCCAAGTGCAGGCCACACTGATCAACCGGCAATGGCTACCTCTGCTTATTTATAGTTGTAAATGTAGAGAGTACTAATTTCATTAAGCCACTAGGGAACAAATAGTTTCTTTGTTTTATCGAGCATGTTTGTAAACGTTACGTAACTTAGTAATTAAGCTCTGTGTTTGTAACCGATTACGTAATTTCGTGTATTTACTACTGAGTTCTAGAATTTCACGCAAGTGCCGTTATTGTTGTAATGTCTACTTTAGGTCATACTTCTCGTTTGTTACCTAACAAGAGCCCATCTGGGCTTACACTCGGGCCGTGAAATATACATCAATGCATCTAAACACTGTTCTCAAGTGAACACACAGGAGCAGATGTTGTATACATGCATCAGGAGTTCCGCACTTCCGGTTGGATCACACTGCATTCTGGGTAGGTGGGCTCAGAAAAGTGGGTATCAACTTCTAGATCGGCCATATTGGATTTGAGTGCAGTCAATTTTTGCTCCTTTGCAAGTTCCAAAACTTACTACCTAATACACGGAATATCTTACCTTTACAGATTCTTCAGTTGGGAGTTCTAAGTCGATGTTTAAGCTTTAGAACGGGATTAATCAAGTTTCCAAGTTGACTGCGCTCAAATCCAATATTGCCGCTCTGGAAGTTGATGCCCACTTTTCTGAGCCCACCTACCCAGAATGCAGTGTGATCCAACCGGAAGTCCGGAACTCCTGATGGATGTATACCGGTATAACGCACTTTTCTGTTCTTAGTATGCCTGACATTTGAATAATTCCAAATGTAAAAGGGCAGATATGAACTTCTTTAAGATAGAGTATTTTTTTTTACATGATGCATGCCCTTTTTTTTACTATGCGTTTTTTTTTTTCAGGTGGTCGTCCAAGGTATGAATGACAACGGGGTCAGGCACAGGCTTCACAGACTCGATGTATATTTTTCGCTTATTAGTCTGTTGGGTTACCTGTGCTTTATCGATTAGTTTCATAATGTTCTCAGAACTATTTAAAACGTTGTTTCTTTTTTATTCTCTTTACTGATTCCTCCGAAATGAATCTTCCATAATAAAAGATTGATACTTCATGAAGCGTTTTATTTTATTTTGTCTATTTGGGATCTTCGAAAGCAGTTTATCAGGATTCCCAATTTTTCACCTTGGCCGGGGTTCTATCAAAATTGAGAAGGTGGGCAAGTGGACATTGGCTAAGCACATACTTATCTCAAAAAGATCACCCCAAAATAGGCACTTTTCTTTCTCCTTCGCTATTCAGGTTTCGGCACAGGAGAGAATAGTTATTTAGTAACCTCTGACCATAGATTCAGCCAAAGCCATTAATTTTATCAGGGTCAAATGAGCTCCTTGAGACCGAAAAAGTACAACCTTCCAATGATGTGTAAGAACTAGAATGATCAAAGCGGTCCAATCTTTTCCGATGCTACGGCAAAGGATGGTCCTCGCATTTTTTCATGGGGGATCCCCAATCGTAAAATTTAACGAAACTAGCGGTTACAGACTAATTTTGAATTTGAAACTCGGCAATCAGAGGAGCAAGACAGTGAGCTGGGGTCCTTTCCCAAAAATTAGTCTGTCACCGCGAGTTTTGTTCAAAGGCTAGTAATGGTTTCATTGATTCGCGATATATTTGTTTCTGTTTCTTGAGCGGAAGTATTATTTCACGCCTGAGGGTCCCCCATGCCAAAAGCCTATTTGCATTGTTTTGGGTAGGGTCGCTAAAATTTTGGACCGCTTTGGTCATTCTGGTTGTTATAGATGCTTGGAAGGTCGCGCTTTTTTGGTCTCGAGGAGGTCGTTTGGCGATGTTAAGTTTGATGAATTTTCCTATCTCTTTGGTCAGATGTTGTTTGATACATATTCCCTTCTTTGCCGAAAGTTGAATAGAGGACGAAGAAGAGAAGTGTCTATTTTGGGCTAATATTTGAGATAAGTGTGTGCTTTGGCGAGGTCGGCCTGCTTACCTTGTAAATTTTGTTAGAGCCTCGGTTAACGGTCAAAATGTCTAATCTTAATAAACTGCTTTAGAAGTGTTGGCGACTTGATTAGTGATGGCTCTGTAATAAAACACCAAAGAAGTGCTATCGGGTCGAGGTAAGGTCATCGGTATTTTATTTTCGGTTTCACATCGTCCGCCCGATCCATTTGTAGCAATTGCAACTGCGCGTGATTAGTTCCTGTCCTTTTGCGCAGCTTATTTTTTGCTCAGTTTCAAAATGCTATCGATGAGAAATGTCCAAAAATAGGTATGGTCTTAGTTTATTAAGAAATTGAGATTGCATGTCATCTGTAATGTAGCTCAAATTATCATAATCGACACAAGGTAGGTTTGTACTTATATTTTATTCATTTATTTCACATTTGGAAGTTTATACCAATTTGTTTTTAAAAAAAGTTCTGCTAAAGTTGTTTATTCTTCATTTGTTAATTTGTGTTTGTATATTGAATAGATGTATAAAGATGTGTTTGAGTGATTTCTAGTATAATAAATGTTACATTTTGTAGTAATTGTTTGTGGGCATTAATTAATGGATGATAATCTTTCCTGTGGTCGCCTCGTTATGACCCGTTTCATTTTTTAATTTTAGTTTCAGGATTTTAATTTTTCCAAAACGAGGTTGATATGTTTCTAATTTTTTTTGATTTTCCATCATTGAGATTTGGAATTTTGAGTTTTGCTTATGTGTGAAAAGAAAGAGCTAATCGATTTGTACTTGAACTTCGTGTTTAAGTGTATTATAGAGAAATGTCGATGTAGAATCATATATAACTGTAACTATAGAAAAAGATTATAATTTTGTACTTTTCATTTAATATATATGTAATATAGAGTGCTATGTTTATAACAGTTTGAAATAATGATCGGTCAATGGAGAATTAACTTCACATTCGAGTTCCGTATTGATTTGACCAATGGTTTTATTGTCAATCATGTTGCGTGGTCACATGTGCATGGATATCATAAAACCAAGTGTAATTTTCATTTGGTTTGTTATTTTGTTTTAGCAAATGGAAGTTTTCATGTTTTTGTTAAATTCCCAAGATTGACCTTTCATATAATGTATATATTACAGCATATTTGGATATATGTAATGACTAAATTTGGTAATTAGATAATAGGCCCTTTGTAGCTAATAGCTCACGTCACTTTCTTGGAGAGCATAGATTGTTTCAGCTCATTTATTTTAATTTTTTGTACCAGATCAGCATTGATATTAGTGAAATGTTTCTGTACATGCTGTACAATCTCTTTCCAATTGATTGTCGATGTTTCAGAAAGTACGTTTATAAAGATAGTTTGCTCTCCAGTATTCATGCCAACGTCTTTGGTATGCGGATATCGAGCTCTATTGATTTCTTCATGAAGTATTATATCGGGATGTGACTGTTAGCTGCAAAGAGTTTCTTATGTTGATTTATATAAATTGTTGGATATGAATCTGTTCAAAGGGGCCATTGTATTGGGCGGTAACAAAAGTAGTAGGAGACTGGGACCGAGTTTATGAGAATTACTGCAATTCTAAAATGAAGTTCATCACATTATAGAGGATGTTGAAATTAGCATGTGTGCCAAGTTTGACGTGATACAAGCGATTGTTGACTGAAATTGTTTTGTTTTTTTTGTCTCTCCAAAATGTTACAATGAATGTATGGTTTGAATTGGAGGCACAATGTTACGAAATAGGGGTGTTTGTATGGCAAAATTGTCTTATTTGATGCCCTCTAGTATCGTCAATATTGAGCCAAAGTTTATCAAACTTTCTAAACTAGTCAAGTTTAACTGTTGTTTTGCCCAATAATGCTCATTTTGACTGGTTATTAATTTAATTAGTTTTACTGATTCGGTTTCAGTCTCTCGCTCCTTGTGTTACCGACTAATTGTTTCTAATTATTTTGTGATTGAGATATCTGAGATTATTTTAGTCTCAGTGTTGTAAATCAGTGTCACATTAGCTATGGATAAGATTGCTTCTGTCAGTTCTACAATTGAGGCATGATTTAAAGCTATTGTGGTTTCCTGTTGTTCTTGATAAATGTTTAAAGCCTGATGTATTGTATTTTCGAATAGTGTTAATTTAATTTTTTGTTCTTGTAAAAATATTATGATCGATGTTTGTTGTTTATCATTGATTTTTATCATCTGTTTCATGCCACATATTTGGCATTCATGTAGTTTTGACTGAACTGATTTGAGGCGTTTGTTGCATTTCTTGCATAGATAGTAATAATTAATCTGCTCCACACCATCGATTTGGTTAATGGACAGTGTTGCTTGTTGAGTGTTCTGTAGTGGAACAGTTTGGATTATATTGGGAATTGAAGTAATTGGTGATATTATTGAGTCTGAATTTAAGGAAAGATATTTGTGACCCTGATATGTTTTGACACGGGCATTGCTTATTTTGTAATGACCTTTATCTTTGATCTGAGTGATTTGTGTTTCCCATAATGTGATCTTAATTGAGTCGGTGTCGTCAGCTAAGATACATTCTAATTTGGTGATTTCTTTTCCTTGGAACGTTATTGTTTTAGGTTCTGATAGTATTGTTAATTGGCCTTTTGTTGATGTCAATTTAAAATCAGCAATATCTTTTATATGCGTTATTGCTGTGAAATTGCGATCATGATCTCCGACATGTTTATATGTGAACTTGCATTCGGTGTTTTCTAATTTTGTTTGTTTATTGTAAACTACGGTATACTCATCATCGTTCCCCAATGTTCTTTTCAACCCATATTTAGATATTTGAATGGGTTGTTGAACTTCCTGTTTCTGTTGGACATCATTGTGAAGTGATCGATCAAAACATATCGCTTCAATTGAGGAGTGATTGGTTTGAATGTGGAAGTTGAAATAGGTGTAATTGTTGCGACTTTGTTTTAAAGGACTTACTCTGTGAATGTAACCTTTAAATGGCGATTGTTTGAGGTGAGGCGTCGAATCCTTTTTCTCTTCAATTGTTTCTCCTGAAATTCAAATTTAGAACATGGTTAGTTTTTTATATTATTAGCATAGTAGTTGAATTAGGTCGTTGTTATTTCTAATTTTTGGGTCTATTTTGTTTTGGAGTGCTTCATTTATGAACTGTTTCCTTTTTTGTAGTTGTTGTATTCTTCCGATTTTAAAAAGAGATTGATCTTTTTTGTAGTCATTCGAAGAGAGGGGTTTTTAAGTTTTGTATGATCCATTATTACATGTCATAGATAAATTTTGATTCGCAGGAGCCCATTATCCGGAACGTGCATCTCCCATATAATCGATATGTTATAATAGCGCGTTAGATTTTCAATTTATATTTGGACTATATATTGCAATCTGTAGTTAGATTAGTTTTTTCGAATGAAAAACTCACAGACAATCAGTTGTTAGTATGATTTACCTGTTAGAGCTCTTCCAATTATTGCACTTTTGAAGTTCTAAACCGTACAGATGGTGGATGAAGATATGTTAAGCACAAAGGGTTATTGGATTATGTTGAACGTAATAGTTTTTTTCGCGGGAAAACGAAGTTGAAAATAGTCGGTAAATGTAACGTGATGTGACACATATCGATACTAGATGGACGCGCTAGCCGATGGACTTCTGTGATTGTGCAATGATTTGCATTACATGTAATTGACATTATTACGCAATGGTGTTTAAATAGTGTACTTCCGTGATATATTTTATTTGTCAGACAAAGAGGTTTCAATTCGCGGTTTGTTGTTAAATTATTATTTTTTTCAGAGGAAAGAATCATTTTAATTTAGTATAGCGTCACGGATTGAATTGTTTTTGTATATGACGTAAAGTATATTGCGGAAGTGGGCTATTATATTTTAATATTTTATTTTTGTTTTAGTTAAGTAGATCTGGTTTTGTATTTGATGTATGTTTTAGACACCTGTTTTTTGTTTTAAGTGTTGATATAGTTTAGATTGTAGGCTGTAATATAAACTCTGTTGGGAATATCTGGTTTGTTGCAATTACATTTTATATTTAATAGTTCCACGAAACCAATAAACTTAGATAGTTAAGAATGCTGATTGTAAGTGAAGGGCTATTAGGAAAGTTTAATTTCGAGCTGTAATATTAAATGTCTTAACATGATATCGTCGTTGATAAATCATTAGAGTGATAGTACGTAATATGTTTTAATTAAAGATCTAAAACTGAAGGATGTTGAGGCATAGTGTTTGAACAGTTTTGATAATACATTGAAAATTCGGTACGTCTGTTATTTTTGTATGCAATATGTTCTAACTTTGACCTGATACGGTAATCGTCGTTCTTTTTCTTTACGGAGCGTTGTTTTTTTGGAGTTTTGAAGGTCATTGGATATTAAGAATGATGATACTAAAAAATAAAAATGTGGTGGTGCAAAAGGTAACGTTATTAGTTTTCAATGTTTTTGTCGGCTTAAGAATTTCTTGGGGTCAATCTAAGATATTTTTTTCAATATAGAAATATAGTTTAATGTACAACTCTTTGTCATTATTTGGTTGGTTGTGTGATACATATTTTATCGTACTTTTATCTAAAGATGATTAAAGGTGCTGAAATTAGTTATAATTAGATAACATTGTTGTAGGATTTGTGCAAGTTGAAGTTACTATATTTAATAAAGTAGCTGTAGACTTGTTTGCATATTCGAATCATGCTTTCACATAGTAGAGAATTAGAGTACGCCATATTTGTAGCCAATAGTTATAGTATGAGAAAGTTTTTTTGGGTTTCATCAACAATAATAGTGCTGTTTTCGGCTGTACTTACCAAATGTCTAAATCCTTGTGTATGAAAAAGTATGTTTTGTTCACTTGTAGTTCTTCGAATGATTTGTACTGAATTAAAGAAAGGACAAATTTGTGGTGCGTACAGTTTTGTAATTGCATAGTGAAGGTCTGACATTTAGTTATTGTAATTGTGGAGAGTTATAATAATAAATGTTCATGTTTTGTTCAATTACTGAGTTTAGTTTGGGTTTGATTTATGTCCTATCATACAGAGTTTATATTGTTTTATTCTATAACTATCGTTTTGATAGATACCTTCTGTGCTTTCGGATTCATTGAGAGTGTAGGACATTCTTCGTGGAAGTGATGGGTCGTTGTTTGCAGTGGGAGTGTCTGTGAAAATAATTTTTGGTAGAAAGACTTTTTGATTTTAAAGCGTATTTCGAAATTTGGGAATTCCTCGTAGATTATATACAATTATAATTACCTTGTGGTACATGCGGTGTATCAGGTTTGGGAGATGGTTGTTTCTTTTGAATTGTTGGGTTGGTTGTACTGGTAGTAGCTGTATCTTGTTTTTTGGATTTACCTCTTTTTTCTGTAATTGGAATTTTTAGGATGAATGATATGAGTAACTAGTAGATACGTTCGATAAGTTTTTCATGATTTATACCTCGAGTTGTAGCGCTGTTCGGGCTCTTGGAAATAGATGCCATTCTTGATTCGTTTAGTTCTAGGGGATGGGCTTCGTTGGATAGTGTTTTTTTAACTGAATTGTAATTGAGGAGAAAGCCTTTTTATAGTGGATGTGGTTGCATCACATTTATGTAATCTTGTCATTGATGTTGGTTAAGAACATCTGCTGAGATTGATCTTTTTTTGCTAGGTCATTACTATTTCTTGTGAGGTCATTGACTTTGAAATAGATGTGTTTTTGTTGTTATTGCATCATTGTTGGCAATGATACTGCATAATGAGGTTTTTACGTTGAATTGAGGCTCATATAAGCCCTTTTTCAATTTTGGATTTTTTTTTGCTAGGTCATTACTATTTCTTGTGAGGTCATTGACTTTGAAATAGATGTGTTTTTCTGATTCTTGCATCATTGTTGGCAATGATAGTGCATAATGAGCTTTTTACATTGAGTTGAGGTTCATATCAGGACATTTTCAATTCGGCCAAGGGAAATAGGTAAATTATTTAGGAATATCATTACATTCTGGCACGTTTGTATCGTGTTTGTAGTATGGTTAGAATCATATATGGAAGTGCAATAAACGTTTTTTTTACAACTACAATAGGAATTCATTGTAGCTGTGTTTGTTGATTTGTGTATAACTACTTAGTAGAATGCTTACAGTATTAGTTGAGTGAGTGAGGTTATCTCAGCTTTGATGAGTAAATTCGTAGATTGAGTCAAGTGTGAGTCAGTCTCAGATCAGAATCTAGCCTGCTTACAGACTCTCGTGTTTTTTGGGAAATTAGTTTTAGGGTAGGATGAAAATGTTGGGTTACCTGTGGGTCGAGCGAGGTACGGAGCCGAGCGAGGCGGAGGCGAGTGCGTCAGCACGAGAGCCTGCCCGGAAGGGCCGCGGTGTTTCATAGTAGCTCGCATTCGTTCACGAACGCAGCACTGTGATTGGGTAATCGTTGAGAGATAGGTAGTTTCGAGATATGTTCGTTAAGTGTACGCAATGATCTTGAATAAATTCCTAATGTCCCAACTAACCAGGAAAACTGAAAGAGGAGATCCTTGTGAGCAATCGACATACGTATGGAGCTCCAGAAGTAATTCTTGAATACATGAGAATCCATAGAGCAAACTGATAACAATGAACGATTCGACTACAACGGCGAATTCGCAAGTTGCACGTCAACATCTTGGTACAGCAAGGCTAACAATGTACCGCGACTCCCATCCCGATCAGAGACTTCGTACATATTTTCCGTAGAAATACGGTTCTTAGAACGGTATTTAATATTCCAACTACAATTGCAAAAACGTTAGAAAGTATGCACTGTTAAATTCACTGAAACGTTACGCAATTTTTGCGGTGTGTTCTGCCGATCTATACATTTAGTAGCTAGGCTCGGTTTCCAGCAGTGGGGGTTTTCGTGAGCCCGCGATCCTCTCCCCACTCACGGCTGGGCGCGCGAGCTGAGACATTGTTGGTTTTTAGCTAATCAAAACCTTGTCACTCAAATCCTGTCGCTGAATTGATTTGCATAATTTACATTGTAAACTTTTGAAAGCCGGACGAAAGGCTTTCGATTGCTGTTCCAAAATGCGTTTTACTTTTGCTCTGTAACAGTTTGGTTTAAAAGAATTCAAGGATTCACACAAAGAAGCAGTAAGAGAGTTAGTTTTCTGGTGAAGACACTTTGTCAGTAAACGCACTGGCTCTGGAAGTCACTTGGGAAACGGTCAGCTCAAAGGTCGCGAAGCTCGTAATGTTCAGTCATTTCTCATTTAACTTTATCGATGCAAGAGCAAGGTAGCCCGGCTATTCTTACTTCAAAGAAAATTACTGGTGCGTTTATCGGAGAAGAAAAGACGGACTAGTTCATATTAAAAGAGTTTATAGAAGAGAGGAAATCACGTCTGACGCAGGCCATGTTTATGTGCATTCAATGAGTTTTACTATTCTTCAATCGTATGTACTAAGTTTGTACAATTTATGTCTCCAAAACATACTCTACACAAGTACTAAGCGGGAATATTCTACTCTAGCTCAGAGTTCCGAGATGTCATTTGAACTTAATTTTTATTCCCGTATAAATTTCGGCTATTAATTCCTGTCATCTAGTGTCAACAAATAGCCTGGTTTCAATAGCTCGGCTTTCCTTGAAAACTTGGACTGTGAACATCAGAGCTGATAATAACAGGTCTTAAATCAAATCTTTACCTATGTCGAATTAATTTCACACTTGGAAGTTTTAGTTTAAAGAATTCCAATGTGTTTTGAAAGTTTACGCGTAATCGAACCTATGCTACACGCAAATAAATGAATAATATTGAAGTTAATCAGATGACGTCACGGACACGGTGTGTTGACCGCGCGCCCAGCCCTTAGTGGGGGGAGGCTTTGGAGAAACGACATCCCAATGTCTGAAACCGAGCCTATACATACATTCAGGCGATCCAGACAATCTCACGTGAAACAGTCATTTACATTGTACTTCGCTCTGATTGGTTACTTTTTGACAGTTGATAATTCACTGATGCGTGAAGACGTCATGCAGCATCAGGGGCAGCTACTCTGAAACAGCGGCCTTCCGGGCAGGCTCTCGTTCTGACGCACTCGGCTCCGGCGCGAAAACAAACTTTTTCGCAAAAATCAAAGAGCCTGTAAGCAGGCTAATTCGAATCCGAGTCAAATGACCGAGTCACAGACTCACAGTAGGTAGTTGTTAAATTTTGTATTCTAGCCGTAGGTCATTTGTCGGTGACACTAATCCATCTATCAGCGACTTTCCCAAGTGGTTGACGCTCGGGTTGATCAGGGAGATTGTAAGAAGATAGAAACAATCTTGATAGTTTACTCTAGGGATTAGGGAATGGTCCATTTTAGAGTTGTAAATTTAGCAATCTAAGCAAAAGATGTAGCGAGCTTCTCTAGTCTCAACAAGTTTCTGCTCTGGTGATTAGCTAGTTAGTGGTTGGTTGAATACTTTGAAGTTCCAAGTTAGCTAGCGAGATGGCTTGAATAGAATTTAGCGCGCTAAAAGGCCATGGATGACAGATTGTAGTTATTTTAAGGTTTTGAAATGTACCTAAATGTCCAGTCAGTGTTATTATCCGATCTAGCTGAGTCAGTTTATTCTAGCTCTCGCTACGGCCACGTTCAATACTCGCTCCAAGGTACTTTCTGTTATCACGACAATTACCGGGTGTATTGTACATGACTTGAGCCATCATGGATAATGAGAATCGCCGAACACTTGTCAGTAGTACTTTTTCGAACAGTTTTAATATTTTGGTTGAAATTTGAATTGAGCACTTTTTCGCTCAAGGGCAGTTATAGAGAGAGAAACAAAGTAGAAGAGAGTAAAATCAAAAGTAAAATCTACTTTACTAGGGTAGCTAATGTAAGTCGTGGTAGATATGGTACTGGGTCAACCAACTAAATCTTTAAAGTGTTCAGATTACGCATACCAGAATTTGGTTTGAACAGTGTAGTTAGTTATTAACTGTGCGAGGTAGGAGTTGCTGACAGATATCTCAAGACTCTAGATAGCTGCATGATAGTAGTTTGAACATACTCACTATGTTCAACAGAAAATGAAAACATTAGAGTTGATGTGTTTGCTGTAGGAAGCTTATAAGGTGTTTAATACGTTGTTAATGTTTCATGTCATCACACGAAACCTAGCAAAACTATATTTGAGAAAAACTGACTGTCTCTGTTAGGCCATCCCTATTTTTTTCCCGTTTCTCATTGGTGGGGTTTTCAAAAATTGGGTCGGTCGGTCGGGTGAGAAAAGAAAATTGTAATAAAAAATACGCGGATAGACTGGAACTAATAAGGCGTGGTTGCACAGGCGAGGTTACAAACCAACATGGACGACGAAACCATCGATGTCATCGTCCGTATACGCTATAAACATGGAATTACAAATGCACCGCCGAAACTATTGCGTAATCTACGCTCGAGCATGAGCTTCCAGGAGCTGCTCTAGGGTTTCTTCACCCCCAGACGTGCCCCCCATTTTTTGTTTTTCTACGAAAAGCCACAAAAATGGGTCGGTCGCACGATGAGAAACGGAAAATAAAAAAGAGATGGCCTAATATTAAAGAAAAAGAGTTAGCCAGAAAACATATAGCTTTATAGGTTTCAGGGCACTAACTGATTGCTGTGTGGTTAATTATAGGCACATGATATCACAAAGTTAAATTTTTTATTTATTTTCCCCTTTTTTTTTTAGAAGTTTCATAGTGCAAATACAGAGCTTGGCCTCCCTATGGTCCTATCGACCATTGCATTTTAATACTGACACTGTGACCGTTCGTCAATGTTTGGTGTACTTTCCAACAGTTATAAACTTGAGAAATGAGCGCGGTAATTACTGGTTTATATAACATAGTATAAAAGAAAGAAGGCGTCTGCTCAACTATTACACTATTATTCGTTTAATTATGACTACTTTACGTTGTTGAGCGGTCGCTATGTTTTTCATGCCTGAGATTCGAGGTCAAGTTCGTTTGCATTCAAACTCTATATTGCGCAGGATATTTGAGAAAAGACCGGATCAAAAGTAAATTAAAACCTTTACTTGTGTTCTGTATAAGACTTATTTCGAGATGAATGTAGTAAGTAAGACCGAAAAACGCTTCGCAGTCCAACTCTGATACGATGGGACAGTCAAGCTCTGTTGGTTGTCAAGGGAGAACTGGTTAGCTTACAACTTAGTATGGCGTTGCTATGAGTCAACGACTCACGTGTCTGTCTGTTCCCAAAGGTTTATTGAGTTCACAAATATGTGATGAAGATTGGTATTCATTTGCAGGAATTCGTCCCAATTGGTGTTTTACTGGAAATGTTAAAGTAGTATTTGTAAGATTTATTACTGACGCACGTTTTTACGTTTTCTTCATCGTTTAGTAGAAAAGTTTTTTTGAATGAACGGTATATAGTGTTGTAAAGTCGGAGCAATTTGTAGGTGGCGGTGCCAAAGGTATTTGTCAAAGTTTAAATTTAAATATTTGTCGAGAAAGGATTGCTCCGTGAGCCGTCAAGAAGCGACCTTTACGGAGCGGTTGTTTGTGGCTACATAGTTTAAACAGAACCCTTTGTATCAACAAGATATGGTCATTATCTCTTGTATTACCTTTTGGGGGGGAATTCCCTCATCTGCTAATAGCCTTTCTAATGTCCCGTCTCTTATCATTTAATTGTTTTCTATAATGATGTAGTTGATGTATCGATAAGGTGTCAAGTGATCACTTTTCAGTTTCACTTGTTACATGTATTTTTTATTGATGTTGCACAAAGCATGCCTTGGTGGTGTAATAGCATGGCCAAAAATCTCTTCTTATCGTGATTTCCATGATAAGACATTCTGCGCATAAATTGAGGATAGGGATGGATGGACGTCCGGATTGATGAATGTGTGCGTTGTGAGAGCTCATCAATCATGTGTTCAGTTCAAATACTTCGTCGTTGTTGGCTCATTGAGCGTCGATACCTTAAGCGTTTTGGAAACGTTTTGCACGTCTTTGATGGTTATAGCACGTTATACATTAATAGAGCCTCTGATATTATTTCTTGAGTCATAGTAAGCATTTGTGAGCGAATATGTTCAAGTGATTTTTCGAATTTATAATGAAATGAATTGGCCTTTTTTTTTTTTATGTCAATGTTGTAATGCATGAGTCATTTGAAAGCCCCCCCCCCCTTCGGGTTTTACCGGGGCAAAGCGGGGACTTTCACATGTAATTCACACCGTTTGAGCGCCCTGGTAGGCGGGAGATACACTTCCTTTCACAGCTTTGCATCGCGCGCCGCGCCGACATAAGCGGAGGAGTCACTTCTGGTCAGCAGTTGTTTTTCACTTCTGGTCAGCGGAGCTGTTGGTTTTCACTTCTGGTCAGCGCTTGATTTTCAAGCCACGAGCCAACACTAGCGAACCATCGCACTGCATGGCTGAGAACTGCTGATACTCATGGGATAGAGCTTGTGCACTTTTTTACCATTTCATAAGGAAACTTACCATATAATATGGGACAGCCAAGAGCAGCATTAATACACAGTGAAGTGTGGTCATGAAATGCTGTTAGTTATACTAAAAGTCACTAAATAAAAACTATTAAACAGTAGCAATTATGTTATTTCATGGATATAGTATTTGCGCTCTATTGTTGATAATATATGTCATAGCAGGTACAACGTGTGCAGTGTTTCAATGTGCAGGTTTGCGTTTTTTTACCTATTAGGCTGTCAAAAGAGAACAGAGAATTGTAAGAAGGAACTTGTATAAACTGCAAAAAACGTGAAATAAATTGTTGCGCGTTCATCAATCGTATTCGACCCTGCTAGCAGAGGTTCTTTTCTCTTACCCTCTCTCCAGCTCCACTAACGAGGGAGAAAATAACCTCTGCCACGATCCGAACGGTTCTTTAGATCTCGCCAGCTCCAGGGTTTTGGAGGTAAGTCACATGACTAACCGGTTTCTCGAGGGCGACGTCACACGCACAAGACTTGTTGATACTATTAAAACACTGCCCAGTCTAGAGTCTGCAGTTTCAAGATGGCATCTGTTTTTGGAGTGAACATGAGCGTGAGCGAGTTCGAAGTAGCGTTAAAAGCAGCTGTGTCAAACCTCAAGGAAAGCAACATCACTCTCGACGAAGGAAATTTAGTTTATTTTTCCCACGTATTCTCTTGCCGTTACCAATAGGAAATCTACAATCTTTACCGCCTCGTTTTTCTCGACCAATGGAAATCCAGATATCGTGGCGCATGCTCAACAGAAAACCGTTCGGATCGTGGCACAGGTTCTTTTCTCCCTCGTTAGTGGAGGTGGAGAGAGGGTAAGAGAAAAGAACCTCTGCTAGCAGGGTTATCGTATTCTAGTGTATTCACTATAAATTCAAGAGCGGGGTAGTTCACATTTCACTTTTTCCTCAGGGACCAGGGAGTTCACCTCTTACATTGTCCACAGGGGCTGAGGCGTTCACTGACTTTCACTTGACAAAAAAGTGAATGCCCCGGTACTGCCCGAAGGGGGGGGGGGGGTGCGGGGCTTGCAAATGACTCATGCATAATTGTTATGCACATTTCTAGCACAGTTTCCAAGATTTGTGCTATATGAAAGGGAGGGCAAAGAGCGAATAGCGCACTTCGGGATTCCTTTGTATCGTTTTGATCGGTGTGGAAAGATGTTACGAAATACAGTGTTGGTATTGGTGTCGATACGAATAATACGTAAAATGAAATTTGTAAAATATTCTTTACATGTCAATTGACGGTATCAGGTACAACCTTCATATAGCGAAGTGTAAGGGAAGTATCTGTGTTGGGAACTGTGTAACTGTCTTTTCAGTTTTCGTACATTCTTCGTACATCGGTATGTGATATTTGAGTTGTTGTTACGAATTGGAAAGACGAGTTCGTTTCTCGGCTCCATGGGTGATCCAAGTGCACAATTGCATTCTTTCACTTTCCAATGTCAATCGTTTAGCTGTTATCTTGAGTTTGTATCTAAAGACTCTGTTACACATTTGTTTTACTGATGTATTATGTTTGGTCTCGGCTTTCTCAGATCGTCGATTTCCATATAAGGCCATGTCTTTTTTATTTTTCGTTTCTTATCCTTCGACCAACATGTGATAAGAGAAAGCTTTGTGACGTTAAGGTAGTTTCGCTACATGACATCAATCCAGTACCTTGCTGCGTTCTTTCTTTGAACAATGCATCAGTTTGTTAGCCAGACTTTTGTTGGTGTGCTTTCGTGCTTGCATGAATTGTTTTGGGTATTTAGCGTTGTACGAATATTTGTGGACTATCCAACCCCCTCCTAGGATTTCTAATGGGTCACTCCTTAGTTAATGGCTTGTTCTGCCCATGGTTCGGATCTCTTGCTAAAACTTATTGACAATGCACGTCTCCAATATGCTGCGAAATGCAACTGCAAAATCCAACTTCCAAATCCACCTTGAAAACGCATCTGTGTATGAAATCTACTTCCCAACTCCAATTCCAAAATGTACTATTGAATGCAAGTCTAACATCCACCTCGAAATCTAATTCGGGATCTTAACTAAACAGTGTTGTAACGTTCGAATTGAGTAAACAGATGCAAGGTCTACAGACAAGTCCATCAAATCACGTAGCTATTGATTAGAGAGTGAGCAGTTCGCCTGGGCCAACCAGCTGTTTTCATTTTCAGGTCAGTAGATCTGACAAGTTGAGATTGAGCTTATTTTGGAACTGATGAGTTGTTGATAAGCGATTTTGATGTGCGCTAATTGGATAACAAATCTATACTCCGTAGAGGGCCAAATATTTATAACTAGCTCATTTTGTTTTTTGTTGTACCAATTTTGTGTTTGTGTTGTGCAATTCGTTTTGATACTGAAGTTTTGATAAAGATGTTTTTGATATATGCAGTTGATCGTTTGATCTTGCATTATCTTTGTTAGTTTCAGAAATTTGATCATAGAACATTTTGCGCATTTTTGGATTTACCAGGTGTCAGAAGTTGTAGATAAAGCGTTTATGAAAAGACGATAGTGTAGTGAAATTTCGAAAATATATTTGCTTCTAATTTCTCAAAGAAATATATGTTTATTTCTATGGTAAGGGTGGTTTGAGGTTATAATGAGATAGTACCAATTGACTTATTAGCGTTTTGAATGAAGTGGTTGTTTTTGACCTTACTCTTGAAAGTGATGGGATTGTAATTTGAAGACAAGTTAAGCTGCTTATAGGGAAGTAGTAGAAATCGATTTAGACTTTTTCGATGTTTATGTTTTTTTTGGTATCAATTTTTAGATTTGTTCCGTTTAATATATGTCCTTCTAAAATCATGTTTCGTTGAAGCATTGGCGGGCATTTTACATATCGAAGCAGTTCTACAAATAGCTCTGTAATAGGATATTTCTGTCGCGCTTGTGTCAATTGTGAAGAGATGAGAAAAGCGGCTTTTTCGGTGCCTGTCTTCGGATTTGAGAGATTTCTTATAAGATTGTATTGAAATTTCATTTCATTTACTTGTAATGTAGCTGTTTCATGTATTTGATTATGAGTTGAGATAGATCAGGAACATTGAGTTTTGAAATTCTATAAGCTAGTGTCGGTGTTTTCTCTAGTTTATCTGCAAATGGAGCTAATGGGACAGGGGTGTGACCAAATGATGTCATAATTAGAATCTCGTGTATTCAAGAAAAACAAAGACAATCTTCAGTTGAGCTTGGCATTTGGACAAGAAGATGGCGACCGTTTCTATTTCTGCAGTATATGCTCCAAATGTCGAAGCTCATCTCAGGCGTAGATTACATTTACCAAGAAATAATAGTGCTTTGTCTCGTGCAGTTCATGTTGAGCAGGCCAAAGCTGAGTGTCTTAAATGTCGTGTCCCTGTTAGTGTGTTTGTACCCACTTATTATAACAATCGTTTGTGGAGAAAATTAATTTTAGACACTTTGAAACCTGCATTTATTTCTGTTGTAAATAGTAATTCCGAAGTTGTGTATATCGCTCAGTTTACTAATATGATAGGTGTTAAGTTCCAGTGTTGGTTAGATGATAATAGAGAATGGGACATCACGGCGGAAGGCTGTTGGAAGCTGAAAGTTATCGTTTGCAAGCTGACGTCCACACCATACATTGTCACGGCGTATCCTATTTAAACCGACTGATACTGAGGTATGTATATACTTTATCTGTTTAACCTAATGTACATGTCCTAGTTTATGTGGTAGAATTTCAGTCGTTGATAAAGTTTTATGGAAGAGATGATTTTGTGTGATTGAAAGGGAAGGGATGTGTTTCATTACTTGTTTACGGCGTTAAGCGTTCAGAAGTATTCCTGAACTTGCTATTCGTGTTTCACGATTCCCATTAGGTTTTAGTGTAGCAATATTATGACGTTTTACAGAGCACATAGCATTTGTAGTATTGGTGAATCTCTTCGATGTGGCGCTTTTATAGAGAGTGTAAATATGGGTGGTGTCAAATGTCATTCATTCCTGCTTCTGTAGATATGTCGTTAATTTTTTTCTCTTTGATAAAGACAGCAATCATTTGGTTTTAAATTTTAAAGTATAACTACGTTCGATGGCGTTCCATGACGAGTGATTGAACATTATGAGCTTCCTCATCTTTGCGTAAGCAAACATTTTCTATCATGCTGGCACGTTTATTGACGACGTTTCTTGTAATAGGAACTCCGTTGCTGGTTGTTCGTGTGAGTTCTCACATTGTTCCTAAGTTAACTTTTTTAGAGCACATTTGAACGGATTGTGAGCTCTTGATTCTTCTTTAACAAGTTTGTAATATACATCATGCAAATACGTTTAGGAAGAGAGACTGAGTTTGGGAGTGAGATTTTTATTTCTTACTGCTCAATGTAATGTGATACAGATGGCGCGCACGAGACTGGGTGTTGTCTGTGTTACGGGCGTTTATAAATTATTCTTTATGTTCAGTATCGTAGTGACTTACATTCGACGCTATTGTGGCTGGGACTACATTGTGAGTGACGTTGTTTGATGGTCACGAGAATTAGAGAAACTATCGACTGCGATGTTTGCAATAGAGGCTATTAGGGAAGAGGTCAAAACAATGGATTTCGAATGGGACCCAGTTTTGTCAGGGAGGTGGTGGGTGGCGGGTAATACCCCCTACCCCATTTTTCGATGGTCATTTTCTCGCGTTGTAAAATAGGGATACCTGATTTTAATGCAGATACACGTTGCTCTCTGCCTGTAGAAACTAGAAATGCCATGATCAGATTGCGATAGCAACACGCAGGAACCTCTCAAGTTGAACATTTTTGATTTGAAGCACAGGTACTTCTCTGCATACGTTCATATTTTTGGTAGCCTTTCCTTGTAAAATAATGACTAGAAATACGGGGAAGTTAAAGCTAGCCTACACATATGTCTAACGTTTAACAAAAACTTTGCTTTCGAGATATTTTGTGAACATTTGTGTTGCTGAGTTCTGATCTCGACGACATTCAATGCATAATGAATTGCTCATGTGACCGGCAAAAATGATAATATAGTTACTACGTAAAGGATTGTGGGAAGACCTTGGGTCACCTCATCATGTCTGTCCTTTCTAATATTTATGCAGTACTGAAAATGAAAGAACAGGTGTCCGTGAATTCGAACGATTAAATGCTACTGAAAACGTTCTGAGATGTTTTCAAACTAATACAAGCTCCCAGAGGGGTTACATACATGAATATTGGGTATGTATGTGAGGCCAAGAGATTCAAACGCTGACCCTGTTTGACCCAATCCGAGCTCCAAACCCTTGATTGTCCCCTTTTTTGGGACCACAAATTTGATTGTCTCTTCTTTAAATTGTTGTCAAAACACGGTCGGATATATACCCTGGATGGTATACCATGTACTAGGATTGTATGCCAAATGCGCAAGATTGGAAGTTGGGACGTGTCATTGGGTAAACAAATCAACAAATGCGATACATAGCCGATAAGTGCTGAGGTACGAATAAGCGGTGGCACGATGTATGGGAAACTCATTGCCTGCATGTGGGCAGGCGATCCAAATGTGGCAATAAAATGCCTTTTTTGACATAGTAGTTTAACAAACTGAACTCTAACTGTCTAACAAAACTTCAACACCGACCCTGAATGAATCCCAATTAGCCTAAAATCGTGACCGTGATCTGCCCAAATTATGTCAAAACCGTACCCCTACCTGCCTAAACCGAGTTCATAACCTGGATGGCACATACATAATACGTCACAAACAGGAGTCCCCCTCCCCCCTCCCCACCGTGTACGGGCTACATAATCATAAATAAGCTACACACTCAGCGGGTTTGTTTTACGGCTAGATCATTTTGTTGTTCATTTTTCGGATAATGAAGTACACTTTTTGGATCAAATAGCGAAAATTCGCGAACAGGTATTGATGAACTCAAATGCTTCATGCACCAGTCAAAGTAAACCCCCACCCCCCCCCCCCCCCCCCCCCCCACCCCCCCCCCCCCCCCCAACCCGGGACAGGGTGCGGCAAATGTGGGGCAAGCGATCGCTTTTGACACGGTAGAGTGTCCCAGAGGGTGGGGGAAAATCGGTTATTTGATGCCCCACTATGGAGTGTGGGGGAACTGTGGGGCCAACGTGGGCCAAAATGTGGCGGGAATTGTTCATAGAAGACAGTCCAGGCCACTGCAGACTTCTCTGTTCTACTTCCGTGTATAGTTCAGGACGAATTTCAGCAATACTGTCACGTTGTTTGGCTTCTTCTGTGTTCAATCTCATTAGTACATGTAGATCAAGACCCTATTGAGCACTAAAAGACACAACCCAGAGCACTGCAAGCTAAAATGTGTGAAGTTTGTAAAACAAAAATGACTTATTTTTAGTGATTTGTCCCCTGGGGTGGGGGCATTTGCCTGCATTTACTGCTCACAATTGCCGCAATAGGTGGGGCATTCTCTGTTTTTTGCTTTTCCTGTGAGGCAAAATCCTCACTAATCCCCACCCTATCTCGGGTTGGGGGGGGGGGGGGGGTTTACTTTGACTGGTGCATAAATCTCGCTCAAAACATTATCGAGTGTCTTAAAACTAATGCAGACTGCAGAATAATAAAGAAGGTACAAATTTAGCTGTTTCAGTGTACAGTCAGATAACTTTGTTATCCGACTTATATGCTATGAATTAGCAATTTTGGGATCAAAACAAACAGACTGCTTTAAATTCACAACCACTCTCGTACGGGAAAGAAACCACAGGCAATCCACACGGATCAAAATCCAATATTCTAGTATCGGTTAGGGACTCCCTGTGTTAACCAGGGTCTTCTAGGTCAGATGCAAGATGGTGGCTATTTCGATAGAATAGCTGCGGGGGAGACTACTATTTCGAGAGAAGACCCTGGTAAACGTTGAATCGCGTGACTAAACATCTGCACAAATCTTGCAGATTTTAATCATGTGATTTCGTTATCCAATATGGCGGTGAAGCTAAATATGGAAATATTTCACATGTGCCTACAAATCCGGAGTGAGCGAGATGTGAGTTACGGTACTCGCGACGTAAGATATGGTGAAAAGAGATTTACTAAACGGTTCCAAATGAAGTTTACTTGGATAACGAAACAGTGGAAGGGTATCACAAAGTTACCAGGATGTATCTAAGCTAGAAGAGAATCCTAACAAGCCGTTCATATTTTGTTAGTGTTGAAGCGAAGAGATCCATAAGTCATAACACATATTCACATTTGAAGGTCTCTTATGGTTTTCTCACAGATGGGACTCACCAGTAGAACTACCCAGTCATGCACTTCATTTATTGGTCTACTTATACAACGTGTTTTAAGCTTATTGAAAATGCTTTGATTGATACGATTTGAGCCATCGCATCTATATACAAGTTTATGTATTCGAACACAGTCCTTTTGGTCAATAGTAAACCCACGTGACAGTTCAGAGTTTATCAAAGTTGGCGCTACCTTGGATCTGACCGAGCAGTTCCTGGTCAAAAGGTTGACCCGATGTACCGAATGTTTCTTATTTATTGAACGTTTAGGGAAACTGTTTAGAAGGAGAAACTATTAGTACTATGGACAGGCCTTCTGATATTTCGCGCGGGTGCGGGCCCGCGAAATTTAGGTAAATCCGCGAAATCCCGCGAAATTCACTAAAGTCCGCGAAATCCCGCGTAATTTGGCAGAATTTTGCAAAAAGTCCGTGAAATCGCGCGGAATTTACCAGGAATTTTGCAAAATACATACCATTGAACTACAATAAACGCTTGTCACAGTTATTGAGGTCATTTTTATGCCATAAAGTCCAAATGTGTCGGGAAATTGCCTTCAAAACCGATTCAAAATCAATCGAGTACGTTGCCGCGACAAAAAACTGCAAGGCGTTCCAAGTGTAATACCGCGGAGAACTTGGCGCTAAAAGCGATAATGCAAGGCGTTCCAAGATTGGATTACCGCGGAGAACTGATTTAAAACTCAGCAATGTAGTATTTCTCAAGTATGTAGTCTTTACCGCATGCGGCGGCTTTAAAGTTTCAAAAGTATGGAGAAGTTTCTGACCAAAAAGAAGGACAGCCACACTGCCCTGAAGACCAAAGCATAATTATGATCGGTTACGAAGCTATCCCAAAGGAACTCTTCACGTCGACGATGGCCTCCTATTCTGCTCAACGTTCGTTGCGAAGTTCAAAAGTTCAGCGGAAAGTTCAGAATTTCCGAACAAACTTGGGAACATTTTCGTCAAAAGTTATGTGAAATGAAATGTAAACCATTTTATTTGTACATATTTTCCGCGTGTCTAAGCACCTTTTGGACAGTTAACGTTACAGCTAACAGGAATTGGATGTGTGCATTTCCTTGCATTACCTAGCGTTTGTTTAGTGAGATAGGCATTATTATTAGTATTACTAAAACTTAGCAAATGAACACTCTTTGCTGTGTGGCCTTTAGAAAACAGTTTTGGTTTAGTTCTAAACGCATATACTGGTGTGGTAGATAAATGTAGGTGTGGTAGATCCAAACGCATTTCATTGCAAGACAACCAATTTTCCACAGCTTGTCAGCGATTTTTATTGCTATGTTTCTACTTACACATTTTAGTACGACGCATGTTGTACAGGTTGGGTTATTTTTTAAACGTGAGAACGTAATGTTATTTGACGTTTTCAGACCGAATAGTAGAAGAACGTGAAAGTATGCTGCTTTTCTATTTGCAACCTGTTGATGTAAATGATCAATAGAAGGAATCAATAAATACATGATGTTTTTGAAAACTGCGTGTAGTCATTTTCGGCTGAAGCGGCAATTTTTACATTTGTAGAGCAACGACTGTTTCTGCTGAATATAGATTGCATTCGTTTCCCGTAAAATTAACTTTTTACACACAAAATGTGTATCACAAAAGCGCCAATATTCTATACTATAGATACGTTCGCAAAAATAGCAAAAGAACGGCGAGAAAAGTTTATTTTCGCGAAATTAAGCACCGATTTTCCCCGCGAAATACACCTTAAAATCCCGCGAAATTCGGATTTTTTTTCCGCGAAATATCAGAAGGCCAGTATGGATGAACAAACTATTACTACGCTGAACGAGACTTTGGGAGTAGGTGCTAATTTCAATGGATTTTCAAATTATTTATATCGTCGTTTGCTCAGATATTTTCAAAGGACATCCTCGAATGATAAAGTAAGTCATATATTGACAGGTTTAGGGGAAACCAGCCCGAACAATATCAATATTGGAAATTAATCGCCGATTTTCCCCGCGAAATACACCTTAAAATCCCGCGAAATTCGGATTTTTTTTCCGCGAAATATCAGAAGGCCAGTATGGATGAACAAACTATTACTACGCTGAACGAGACTTTGGGAGTAGGTGCTAATTTCAATGGATTTTCAAATTATTTATATCGTCGTTTGCTCAGATATTTTCAAAGGACATCCTCGAATGATAAAGTAAGTCATATATTGACAGGTTTAGGGGAAACCAGCCCGAACAATATCAATATTGGAGCTCATTTCCAACCTTTTATGATTGTGCTAATTCATGCGCATTATGTTAATTAATAAGGCGCAGTAATTGTACTCGCATAACACTGTCAATTAAGTATTGCAATTTTTCTTCTGCTAAAATAAGAAATCGTTTTTACTTCGATGAAAATGTTTTTTTTGCGTTAAGGTTTTCGTATTAAAAAGATTTAATAAAGTACTACATTACAAAACCATATATGTTGACACTTCTGAACACCCTTAAATAACATAGATTAATAACATGGAAAAGTATTAGCAAGTATCAAAAATAATATCGTTTTCAGCACAGTATTTATGAGAAATTGTCGATTCCATTTAAAAAAAGATTATGTTGTTGTGTTTCGTTTATCCAAATATTTATTTCTGTCTGTGTTGTGTCCCATTAGGGAACATTTGATTATGACTTGCTGTCTAGAGTGCCCAATTGGTAATACATTTGACTTTAAATATTTGCACTTAAGTTTTTGACATTGTCCAATCTTTGTGCTATGTGCTCATTGTCACTTTTTAGCTAAGCATGAATACATGAATAATTTCTACGATTTTCATCTTCAGTTGTGGTCGTAACATAGACTTTCCATGTTTTCATATTTTGCTATTTCGTTTTTCTTTGAAACTCAATGAAGCAAATAACAAAATTGGGAAAGTGCACTTATAAGCTATTATTAATAAATGTATCTTTTTGAATGTTTGTATTAATGATAGATCTCATTCTAACGTGTATTGTTATTAGCTATAATCAATTTTTAATGTATGCTAATCTACAGAAATAAAGAAATAGTTTATGTTGTATGTTGATATGTTAGTGATACTAGGTACTCTCATAGTTGATTAAAGAGTTTGATTGAGATCTGTATCGTTTTTAATTCCATTGTTCAATACTTCGAGATTTGACTTTCTGTCTTAGGTGGTTATGATACACAATGTGGTCAATATAATGCAAAGCTATATGATTCGTTGTCTCTCAATTCTCTACTTGGTTGTCATCTATAGATGTAGCTATGATGGTTCAAGTTCTAATTGCTATTTCCAGAAAATATTTTTATTTTACATTAAATGTTTCATAAAGGAACAACTATTTGCATGATAAGAGATATCTAATTTATAAATCATTGTTAGTTTACTTGATTAAAACGTTTAAGTGTTTTGGATTTATTTGTACTTTTGATGTTCACTTTTTCTTCTTTTATTTAGTGGAGTATAATATGTTGTTAGTTGCTAGTGTCATTGTTTGAAGTATGATCACTCTAGACAGTGCCGTAGTTTGTCCGACTTGTATGCAATCTACTCTAGATGACTCAATAAGTTAATTGACAAATGTGTGTTGTTATTTTAGTGGGCCGTCTAACGCATCATAGCAGGATATGGTCCAAGAATCAGAGGATGAGGAGATTGATGTGGTTGGCCTTGAAATGGAACAACATATCATACCATATGACACTGCTTTTACATTGGACAGAGACACTGCATAACAAGCAGCAGGTCAAGATCACACAAAGACGACAGGAAAAAGAACATATTAAAAAAAAACAGCAAAACACAAATAGAAGAAACCACGCTCATTTTAGATGTTGATGAAACTGATACTACACAAAGTACTGATTTTACACTGTACAGAGACACTGCACAACAAGCAGCAGGTCAAGACCACACAAAGACGACAGGGAAAAGAACAGAACAAACAAACAACAAAACACCAATAGAAGAAAACACCCTCATTATAGATGTTGATGAAACTGATAGTATGTTTGTAACCCTATGGAATAACATGAAGGAATCAAAGTCTCATTTAATTGAGGATTCTCCTTTACCTTCTGAAGATGAAAGCTTTGAGATTGACAAGAGCATTGTGATGGAAGAGACACGACCCCAGACTATGTCACCTGAGTTTGGCACCTCGCATGCTGCTGTCAGTCACAAAGGTGACATAAGGAATGACATGAGAGATGAGGTATCTATGGAAAGACCCAAGGGGAGAGTGGGTAGGGCAAGAAAGGCCGCCAATCTTAAGAAAGTCGTAGAAAAGGGAAGGGAGGAGACTGATGTGAAACCCAAGTTGAAAAGATTCTGCTAGATGTTTACAACAGCGTCCGTGATCCAGTTACATGTTACATTGAAATTACGATGAACCATTCTCTACTATCATTTGACCAGCTAAGTAATAGTAATGCGTGTTAATTAATTTGATTTGTATGTTGATTGTGCTGTTCCTCGATATTCTTAGATATGTTTATTATTTAATTCATTATAATTCTATAATATTGTATTATCATGTTTCAATATTCTACATGAGCATTTAAGTAATTTTGATTGTTTTTGTGTGAAATAGTAGTATCATGTGTATACAATATCATGTATTTCAGGGAATGTTCATTATTTATGACTTGGGGGAAGGGTGGGTGATCAGTTAAATAATGTAGAGGGTCCTAATCGTTTGAAGTGTGTTTTTATAGGTGGGCTCATTAGACCTTGTATCTATTCTTTTGGAAAATCATGCACATGGTAACATATTTATTATGTAACATGACATTGTCGTTGTCATGCTAAGTCATTATTTGGCTTTTAGAACATAGACAATTTGTGTCTTAGATAAAAGTACAATCGTTTTAATTTCGTATTCTGTCTTTGGCATTTCCCACATTTCAAAGTCATCTTGTTGTTGTTTTTGCGACATAGGAAGGTATTTCCTAAGGTCATCATCCAAAGCACATTCCCATAGGAGAGATTGACTGCATTGTTATTCAGGAGATTAGTTTCATGCTAATGCTGAGCTCTTTATTATTTTTTATTTGAGACTGTTAAACACTGGAGTAGTATGCAATATAAGGCACACAATGATACAATTTCAAGTATTCATACAGGCAGGATTGTGAGATATAGATTTTAAGATGATTACATGTACATGTATATATAGACCACTCATTTACAGTGTCATTGATTATCATTGTCAACCCTAAACTGGATATCAACCACAATTAACATAACAGTAATGTAGCGAAAACAAGCACCGTTTCTTTTTCACAAAATTAATGTCATTTAAAAGTTTTTGATCTGGCTATTTTCCAATTTTACAACTTTAAGAGTTGGATAGTCATGCACTGTATAAAACGTGGTTGCACAAAGCCTGGATAGTGTCTCAAATAACTATGCCATGCATAAATCACTGTTCAGTGTGCAATTGCTAAATGGTTTCCAGTGGTCATGGTAAATGTGACTCTGTGACCTTGTTCAGTTCTTGTTTGCGCCAATATAAGAATGGTGGAACTTATTGAGTCAGAATTGTTTAAGAGTAACAGAAAGCATCATTTTATCGCTACTCAGTGCAACATTTGGATGGTTGCAGATAAATGATATTTTATTTGGGTTTCGTGAGAAATATCATTTGTCACCAGGGCAACAATGTATGTCATTCAGCTCCATCAAAACAGTATCTGTCTCTATTTCTCTAAAGTACACTGTAACTTGGATGGTCGTAAAACATCAACACGAACATGAGGACATGGGGATGTGATCTTAGAAACACAGTATTTTTGATTCAATGCTAAGAAAAATAAAAAGGGAGTAATTATATGTGTATTTAATATATTGTTGTATCACTACCTGGTCATTTAGGTTAGCAAACACTTAATTGAAATTGTTTTTCCTCACCAACCAACGTCATTTTGCAAAAGCCTCGTTTCCACGTTCTCTTTGTGAGATTATGGACACTAAGAAGGACGGGTCAACCATAGAGATTCATCAAGTGACATAATATGTGGTATACTGTGCCCTAGATATGATAAACATTACCAAGATTTATTGAATTGTAAACTGTCATTTAATCGAAATCCAATAGCTCAGTTTAAAGGGAGGGACGAAGTGACTGCCAAGAACTTGATGGTGTTTGGAGGCTCATGGGTGAGAGAGTGTGGAAGGGGATGGGGGTTGACCCTACCGCTAGTACTATACTCAAAGATAGCCCAGGTTGATAAGCAAAGTGATTCAGGTAGCCTAGGTCAACTCAACATGATGTAACTGCCAAAATCATTCAAGCAGAGAGGACATGAGTAGAGTTTTGATGGGTCATTGGTGCATTAACATGATTCTTTTTTTGTGGTGCTTTTTGTTGCTGCTGGCTAATGTCCTGGGAATATGTTACTGTGCTGTTCTGAACAATGACTTTACTAGTGAGTTCGTTTGTTTATCTTTATTCTGATCACATCATTAGCGTTTATCTATTGTTCAGTAAGTTCCTTCCATTTTAGGTCACATTATCATTCTCAATCATGGATTGGCTATGATTATTCAGGTAGTGTAGACATGTTGTGTTTGTAGATTTCCTTTTGAGATTTATACTGTAATAAACGGGTTTATTCTATCCACAATATTTTGGCTATACTGGTGAAGAAGGTCCTCAAGATGAGGGCTGCTGAAAGATCGGAACAGTTACCCACTAATTGCTGGACAACTCCAGCAACTTGTAATGTAAACTGTCACTTGAGAATAGGGTTATTCCTGGTAGGTGAGTTGTCCCTAGTGAACTCTAGATTTTTGGATGAAGTAACATGTGGAAAGGTTGAACTAGTGCTGGGAGGATCTGCGAGATCACAGCAAACATAATGGAGAATAAAATGGCGGTAGCATGCTTTTACTATTAGGATAATGCTAGTACAAGGGTTACCCTCTTATCATGTACACAATTCTTTTTAGTTTTACTGACTGGATCCTTTTTTTCAACCAGTTTAGGGACCATTCGATATTTATGCGTTGGGGGAGGGCACTGGCAAGATTCATTATAAATAACAACAAAACTTTTGACCCCTCTCGAAACAAAACAAAAATTGTATAACCCCCCCGCACACAATTCTGAAAAATATAGAGCCTCCTCTACTCGCTCCCTCCCTGACAGTGTTCATAGTTTTACATTTACAAAGAACTAAACATGGACTGAACATTATGTGGATGGGCTCCACTAAGGGGGTTTGGGGGCATGTCTCCCAGAGAAAAAATATTCAAATTAAGGTTTCTGAGATCACTGGAAATGCTCCCAAACCTACCTTTAATTAACTTCAGATGGATCTAGATAAAAAAAAATTAATAATGGAGTTTCCAAATTAAGATGAGGCAAACATAATATTAGGTAAGACAACTGAATAGTGGTTGCATTAGGTGCTCTGTATGTTTCTCATTGGATTGTTTGATTACTATTTAATAAAGCAAAGTATTTTTCTGGAAGGGTCCAGGGATGCTCTGATGGAGGAACATTTTGAAAATGCTGACCCCTTAGATGTTTGGAAATGCACCTAACAATATAGACAATCTGTGACCCTCCCTTTCATACTCTTGCATTTTTGATGAAATTCTCTAATTCTTGCTAGCCCACGTCAGGGATAAATAATGAATGATCCCTTATTTATCTTACTCAAGGCCTATAAAAACAAGGTTGTCCAAGATGGCATCAGTTTGCAAGGTCTTAAGGCTTTTAATTACGTTTTTACTAACCTACATGACGAGTTAGTGATACAATAATGCATTGAATACACATATAATCACTTGTTTGTTATTGTTGCAGTTACAAATACTGTGTTTCTCAGGCCACGTCCACATGTTGCTGTCTTCATGTTCCTCACTCCTACGTTCCCATGTCCTTGTCCATGTTTTATGATCATTGGTCTAACTTGCTTTTCTAGGTCAATTCAAATATGAACTGTATGAGCAGCCATGTTTCATTGCTACATTTTTATTCGGTGGATAAATAGTTAATGAAGCTATTTCATCATAGATAATTTTATTCGCTGGATAGTATTGTATCACATGCTTTGTGCAATCAAACTCATTAAGTGGATAAATTTTATTTTGTTGGATAAATTGTTTAATAATCAGTTGTAGTGAGTTAGCAATTCTTTGATTAATCGGGGCCTGATGTTCAAGAAAAGCCCGTAGGATCCACTCATGCACTATAAAAGCATTCAGTGTTACTATGACTTTACAAAGGGTTGGGTCAGAGAAGTTTTGAACTAATAATTTGGCCTTAGAGAAACCTTTTTGCAAAAGCTCAACTGAAGAGGAATTTCATGGGGCCAAATGACATGATGCACTTGAAGGGTTTTGGGATCAGTGTCATGGACTACAATTCGTATGGAAACTCAAAGGTACCTATACAGTCACAATGTACTGCTAATGCATATCTTTATTGAGATTTCCGAAATGAGCCATGCATTAAGCGGTTTTCTCAACATTCCTTCTGAATGGTTAGCTTGCAGAACAAATGTTTTTATTTCGTTTGTACGTCAAGCGGATTTCAAATTTGCTCGATCGAATAAAGAATGATGTCATAACTGAGAGACACACACGTACTTGAATGCCTTTGCTATGATCCGATATTGGTCGTTAGAGGAGTTCCTGAAGATTTCGCTGAATTACTTATTGGCAAAGGTATGATAATACTGTAGTCTTTTATAGTGCATGAGGTGGTTCCATGTATACGGGTTTCCTTAAAAAACAGATACATTCTTACATTATATAGGTAACACCAGGCGAAATCTATCGTTCGTTGTTCCACACTGGTCTTGAAATTTCATATGGCTGTTGTCCATTTATGTACTTCAATTTTGTTAGATATCTTCGTTGAGACTTTTGAGGTTCTAAACGTATAACATAGCCAGGTAAAAATTTTGTAGATGACATTTCTAAGAAATAAATGGTATTTATTTCTGCTGTATTAGCTCGGTCTATTCATTGTCTTGGGCTATGTTTTGATTGTTGTTTTGATTGTAGTTGCGTTCCAGTTCAGCATTGACAATAGTAACCAATGACACTCTAACTGATCAAAAAATATGTGTTTTTACTACAGCAAGGACACTACTATATATTTAGAAACATGAATCATATAATTATCTAATAAATTAGATGTATTTCCAGTTTACCCTTTTTTGCACATTCCTCTTTTTTGTTGGGTGAGGGTAGGAGGGAGGTCAGATAATACATTTTCACATAATTGTATAGGGGGTCATCTAAGTTGTCATCATAAAGAGGTCCCCACAGTTATCCAAATATCGATCATTCCCAAGTCATACATAATGAACATTATATTCTTTAGAGCTACAGTATTTTAATGTTTCTTGCTAAAACTATCATTTTGCTATTCTCAACAAATTGACATGTTGTAAGATTTGTGAACATATCATTTTCATTTTTGACAATCTCTGATAAATGTATCATTGATGATGTGTACTATATATAGTATCACATGATGGTTCAATGACAGATTATTGGATAAATGATTCATATATTGTTTGATATAATGATATATATATTGATTGGTCGTTTGATAGGTATATTAACTCATCGATGATGTCTATTATACATGAATGCAAATATGCACAACATGTGTTAGACTAGTAATATTATTATAGATTCATATTATTTTGAGCAGTGAATAGATTTTTGTGTTGACTCTTTCCTTTTTGAACATGATGCTACTATACAACACAATAAGTTTATGTGTGTTTTATCTTTTGGTATTAGTATAAGCTGTATTTATTAGTATTACTAATTTTAATTCTAGTATTTCTAATTTAAGTGTTTTATCTATTAGATTTTTCTTGATAATTTTTCAGGAAATACATGTAGGTTTCATACTCTATTATAATATATCAGGGCTATTGATACACGTTATGCATCTAGTTTTACTTTGTGAGTAAATAAAAACAGTTTCGTGGTTATGATTGATTATAACATTGAATGACATCACATCTGATAATATATAGTATGAGATTTCAGACATGTCGTTATTAATAGCCTTGTATATATTATTGTTGTGTAGTTGTACATAATTATGTAATATATATATGACATCAATAATCATTCTTTATTAGATTTGCAAATTGAAGCTGCTGCATTTGCTAGAGTTTGCACATTTAATAATATATGCACAAGCAACATGATTGTATATGATTGAAAAACGTCTAAATGTATATCGTAATAGCATTTTTTAATGATTAGATGATATTGTTTTGATACTATCTGCAGCAAAATGTATGAACATTCAAATGAGATTTGTTGATTTGATTCATGATATATTATCCATTGATGTTATTCGTTATCATAATGTTAAATGTTGTTGCAATGTTTGTCCATATATGTGCTGAATGTTTAAATGTTAGAATTATATTAATTAATCGCAATGTGTCTTGGAAATTGTAATCTACGCCTGGCTTTCTAAAACCAAAAAGAAAAAAGAAAATCTTTATTATTTAAATCATGATACGGAAAAGGATCATTGGCGATGTTTTTATAATATGGCATTATCATGTTTTAATATTTTACATGATCATTTTAATTAGTAATTGTGAGTGGTTTTATGTGTAATACAGTACTGTAGTATTATCATGTGTAAACAAAGGCATGTATTTTAGGGGTCTTATCAGATCTTCCCACACAAAATTTTTGGTATGTTTTTGGTATGTATAATGTATGTCTTGGGTACTTCAAAAGTCGGTCTAGTATGTTTTTGGTCTGTCATCTTTCAAAACATACCAAAAACATAGCAAAGAAACATACCAAAAAAGTACTCTATTGCGTAAAAGAACTTGACATACCAAAAGCATAGCCTTGAGACATACCAAAACAAATGTTTTGCATCGTCACTGCATGATGTTGTTGTTGATTAATTTACAAGGCTGTTTTTATACCATTGTGGTAAATAGAGGATATCTGGCATAAGTTTTTTGTACAAAAATAAACTACAAAATTAGTGGTTATTTTTTTAGCCATAAAAGATGGAATGGGGGGAAGAGTGATTATTGTACACAATGATGCAGTCTACTATATCCTAGCCCTTACATCCAATGGTAATTAATTAGCCAATCATAAAATGAGAACGTGAACAGTTGTTGTAAAAATAGTGGATATATGAGATGACATCAATAGAGATTATTACATGTTAAAGGAACAGTGCCATCCTTAGTGCGCATGTGCGAATGTTTGAATTTTGGTTGGGTTGTCCAGAAATCAAAAGATGGGGGGAGATTTGATACGTGAAAGAAATCCTCTTCCATCGGCTTTGCCTAAGTTTCATTTGACCTTATACCTATTTAGAATAGTAATTTAGTTTTATATCCTAGGATTTAAGATGGTATTTCGTTCGTCTCCGTAATTTTTGCGAGTATTTTTGACTCTGAATTCAGTGCCCTTGGACGGTTCGTCGAGCGGAGGTTTTAATGGCTACAGAAGAAATCTTCCGTCTCCTGGTAGTTTCGTCCAAAGCATTTGAGAGGGAGACAATAAACAGTCTAGGAAACTTGGAGACAGTGAGAATGTAGGGGAGACATTTACTCTGCTTGTAAGTCGCTGAATATGATTCGCGTGTGTTTATTGAAGTGTCAACACGGCCTTCGTTCGGTACAGTTCAAGGCCTCGCTATTTAGCAAAATCGAACTCTTTTCTTACCCGATTTTGTAGTGGAAGCGCTCTTATAATTGTACAATAACTCATCCTAAAATCACAAAGCCCCAAAGCTATGAAGTCAGAACGTTAGTTTCCCCGTAGTTTCGCTTTCACTTCGCGAAACTGCAGTAGAATGAAATATTATAATTCACACAGAAGTTGTTGTTTGTTTATTAGTCGGCATTGCCGAGTGGTTCCTAAACTATTATCCCGAATACCATACATGTAGATCTTCGAAGCACTATCTCATGGTCCAGTGGGAAGTTTATACGATTCTAAGTCCTGAACTTCTCAACTGATGCAAATTACAAAACTATTAACTCTAGATTTCGTGCTAGCGAAAATTCCAAAGGTCGTTCCAGATCAGTTGAGTTTTGACGTGACGTGTCATTAACAGCGTGATTTTCCATTGTCTTTCTCATTATTAGTAATCACGTGTTACGCGTGCGCATTACCGTGGCACTGTTCCTTTAAGAGCTTGATATCGTTTTTATTCACGAGGTTTTTGTATCATATCGCAAACGAGCAAGTCCGAGTTATTATACATTTTAAGTGAATACAATAACACAAAATTGAGCATAACAAAATTTACTTCTAAAAACAATAGTATGTCACACGGATATCAACCCCAAATGTGTCATAAACAGTGTTATCACATGACCCGTATGGCCCCCGTGCGCTTTCCTTTCAAAACCATTTTCGAAAGTCACATGATGAGGGCCGGACGTGTATCGCATGAGCGGGCCGGAAGAAGCCATCTGGTCCTGCACAATTGTTTCTTGCTGTTTTGCGGTTTGATCTACAAAAACAATATGGTCAAATAATAAAAACCTAGAAAATGATATACCCAAAAAGTACCTTAATTTTATTAAGGAGTAATCATATGTATCAAAGAAAAAAGTTTTGAGGCACTTCCAAAAAGTACATTTAATGCAGCTACAATAAATAATATATTCTACTTCTTCCCCCTCTTTTTTAAGTCCCCTCTTGTAATGAGCCCCCTTCTAGAAGTATTAATCATTGCCCCCTTACTATTAAGCCCTCATTTCTAATCTCCTGTCAATGTAAGTTCTAATGTGAAAAGTGGTCTGTTTGTTTGAGTGTAGATTTGGAGGGGGGGGGGGGGGGGGGGGGGGATGGGTGATGTCTAAATTTTGACATACAGTAGTCTGTTTGCTATGCTAATGAAATCCTGCTTGGTTAGCACATCTTACTTATTAGCTTGATTGGAAAAATGCAGTTATTACATAGATGACCAAATTTCAGTTGCCCAGCTTATCATCTGCGTTGCTGATAGCCTGCGTACTATCTTTCTGAAATCCTTAAATGTCTCTACCCATGTAAAAATGAAAGTGGTACAGAGGTGGGATCCTGCCAAATCCGACCTGGGATCCTAAGTGGGATGCCAAGTGGGATCCCAGATGGGATGGTAGGATCCCAGTCATCCCACCTGGAATGATAAGAAAATCCCACATGGGATTTCAACCTTGAAGCTGGGATCCCTGTGGTGATAACAAAATCAAACATGGGATTCCAACCTTGAACCTGGGATCCCTGTGGTGATAACAAAATCTCACATGGGATCACATCAAAAGCACATGTATATCTCACATTACAGCTATAGATACCGCTACTTATATATTTTCAGAATGCATTGATGATAGGTAGACAACTTGAACAAAATATAAGCAAAGCTAACCATCCTATCATCTTAGAAAGAATTTTAATTGAAAGCTGAAAGAACTTGGTACTGTAAAATGAATGTTATAATGACATTTTATTTGTAATCATGTCTGTTAAAATCAGTTATCTTGCTCATTGTTTTGTAAAGGTTGTATATAGGCATATAGCTATAGCCCAGCATGCATTAATTGGGCTATTATAATGTCACAGTTATGTTTGAATTAATTAATTAATTAAAGAATGTTATTTAGCCACTCCCACTGTTATTGTTTACATCCTGGAAATATATGTAAATTGGTTCTCAGTGTCTGGTCGATGCAAAGATGATCTTTTTGGAAAATGGTTAGGAGGTTAAGATATACCATATTTTGACTTATATACAACTGTACATGAGGAAATATGATAATAAACGTGCAAATATTCATCACAAATAGAAGCATATTGTTAATATCCTAAAGTGATTCTAAAGCAAAACATCAATCAAAAACATGAGCAATGAACTATGGGTTATTAGTGTTTTTGTTGAAGTGTGATCCTGGAAGTTACAAGTCACATTTGGAAAATTGTATTTGGCTGACTATCAGTCAAACAGTTCAGACTGTCTAGTCTCATACGAAGCTTCCACTGCCAATGTGAACCCTTCACGTCTTGCATTATCACATGTTATTGAAATCTTTTTTCACTACAGAGCAATCACAACGTTATTTGGGACATTCCTCATCAAACTGGCAGATATACTGCAAATGTGTACATTAGCTCTGTAGCATATCTCTAAAATATCTGCAGAAACTATCTGTAACATATATGGGACACATAGGAATTTGAGCGCACAGGATTGAGCAGCTGGTGCTGGGCATCTTTATCCACCCAATTGATCGATCTCCCTGCTAAAATTATTTATGTACTTCTATAAAATGTGGATCATGCATTAATTTATTTGTATTTCACATGAACAATTTTGAGACAATCATTACCATGAATTATGATGCACTCTAGTTGAAACAATTTAAAACAATATACAACTGACAGAACTATGTTTGAATATGTACATGGCTTGCAGATCATTAGAAATCTAATTACAAGTTCACTTTTATCGATCTAGTATATGAACCTGATATGTGTCTATTTCTTCATCAAAAGTCATATTAGAAAAATTATTGAATACCTGCTTAGACTTTTTATCTATCATAATTACATCCATGAAATACATGTGCCAGCCAGCATCTTTCTCAAACAGTAATTTTATTGAAATCAAATCTGAGCAACATTAAGCACCATAGGGTGTACAAAGCTAGAGTGCAGACATTCCTAACTGTTAGAGGATCCATGGCATTTCCACTGGGAATAAACTTTAGTGATGTCTGAAATGGCATTTGATTTCCTTTATTTTGAGACCACTAATCAGATGATCTAATAATATTATGGACTAGAATATTTAACTTCCATTGTTTTCTAAAAAAAAAAATTATTGCCAGTCTCTCCATCTCTACCCCCCTGCCCCACCCCTCTCCCCTAAAAAAACGATAACTTGGGACATGTATCTGTCCCTGCGGTGGGGTGTTTGTTTTGCATCAGCCCAGGGCATTTGTCATGTCCATGAATTTACAGACAAAAACTCGAGAAACTTTAAACTATTGACTAAATTTGTTTGAATTACAATGTATAAACGCATTAAAAAGTAATATTCCATTTTGCTGTATAAAGATTCAGTTACAAATAAATTACAAATATCACATTCACTGATAATTTATTCGGTCTTTATAAAAGTGAGACATTTTACTCTCTTCCAACAGTACTTAGTAGTACTCGGTGACTATGAGATTTCAATCGATCCTTTCGCCAAAAAGTCACTCTACGTAAACTTGATAAACTTTTTGTATGGATTTGGTCATTAAAATGAATAAGGTAATATATTTCAAACTAAAACTAAAAGTATGATAACCTTGCGCGATATTTCCTTTTCTTGTTACAATCCACAACAATGGAATGATTACATTTTACCTTTATAGTTTTCTTATCTCCCATGTGTTTTGAAAACCCTTTGCTCAGTCTGAAAGCCATATTCTACAAGAGATCACTCGTCGTGACGGCGAATCGAAGTTGTTACTTTTGAAAATAGCGCGCGGTGCCCGCACAGTTTATATCAGCGGTTTTTAGATAAGCAATGCATCCTGGGATCAGTTCAGAGCCGCCATCTTTGTTTGTTGTTTAGAATCTTTACCAGTGTTTCATCTGAGGATTAATTTGCGAATATTCGAGCAATTTCATACACGAATTAACTGGTCAACCAACTTCACTTCAACTGTTTTGTGTGTCTACCTGAGAAAGCACGTAAGGATATTTTATCATCTGAGTCCGAACCTGTCGGAATTCAGATAATTTCAGAACTGGTTGATGCCTGATGGTTGTCACTTATTTCTGTGATGGCTCAGCAACGTTTACACCATCCTATATGAAGCTTTGAGCAGAGTATAGTGCAACCAGCAATGATTTGTATAAGTACTTTCTTGTCTTTAACGGAAATGACATATTATTATGAAGTTAAGTCCACTTGAAGAAATATTCCATTCGATTGATCGCTGAGCATGCACCTCGTAGACGTCAAGTTTGAATATACTACCGGCCAACTCATGCAATTGATAACTTTTATTTCATTTCTGCATCAATCTCAATGTTTAAGCAAGTCACCAAAGTTCCTCTTTCCCACTTGGTTCATTAATTATTCATTTTCTCAAATTCTCATACAAACCTTCTAAAACCCTAACCCTGAAATAATAAAAAAACCTAACCATTTTCAACCCTAAATCATTCATAGAACGACTCTAAATACACATGAGCTAAATGGATAATTTTGCACAATTTGCAAGGGGTTTTCAAGTGATCTTTCGAAATGGTGGGAAATTCTGCACTCTAGACAAATATACTACCGGCCAACTCATGCAATTGATAACTTCTATGGCTAGACTGCAGAATACCCCGCCATTTCGAAAGATCACTTGAAAACCCCTTGCAAATTGTGCAAAATTATCCGTTTAGCTCATATGTATTTAGAGTCGTTCTATGAATGATTTAGGGTTGAAAATGGTTAGTTTTTTTTTTATTTCAGGGTTAGGGTTTTAGAAGGTTTGTATGAGAATTTGAGTAAATGAATAATTAATGAACCAAGTGGCGGGGTATTCTGCAATCGCTTCTTTATTACTGCTGCATGTGTAGGATTTTGTGGCATTGTTGTATGTGTTATGCACCTATCAATGTCAATCTCCAGGGGGGGGGGAGCCTGGGTAGATGTGCGGTATTTGGCTTTTGAGGAGAATTTTTTGTCAAAATTCTCACCCCGGCGATTACATTTTGGGTCAAAACGGATCAAATTACGCACCCTTGTATGAAATTGATTTACAGAAATTCAAGAAGTATTTGGAATTATCTATAGTTAATAAGAATTAAGCATTCACAGAAGTATTAAATTAATTTATATTTTTCATATGAACTGGACGGTACACCTACCTTTTAGATGAATCCAAAATGGCTGACCAACATGAGGCACTGATATTTAGTATCAGTCCCTCTCTTCCAAAAGTCAAGTGTCCCCCACCTTGCAGTCGAGCTTCTTGTTCAAATTCCCTAGGGTGGGGACATCAAGAATGGTCAAATGCTCCACATCTGTCCGCTCTTTGGGGGTTGACATTGATAGGTACATTATATAAATAAATAAAAAAATAGAACATTTATTGACCTCATTTATTTCCAAGTCAAGTGAAGTTCTGATGGTATCTTCAGACCACTTGTAGATATTCCTGTAGCCTATTAGAATATTAGTTATAGCTGTACAATATGAGCACATGTCAACAGATGGTTTTATATTAATAATTTATTATTACGTATATCTTTGCCAATTTCTTGTATATATGTTGAATATCTGTGGACTTATACAGATACATTGCAAATATTTTAAGAGAACTATCACATATCTCAACCATATCTGTAACTTTCATTCAGATATTTTGCAGATATGGAAAAACCATTGCAGATAATATGTAGTACTTTGTGACAGATACTTGCACATATTTGACACATATGTCAGTTTGGTGAGGTTTCACACTTCTTTGGGCAATATAACTAGGTGTCATTGTATGTCACATTTCTTTTCTTCATTTGGCAGTCAGAGCTTAGTTTATTCCATGTGTTCTTGTATTAACTTTATACGGCACATTGTAGTTGAAATCCATGCATGTCGCATGTTAGTCCAAGTAGATCATGAAGTGTCATTTCTTTTCAAGTAGATCATTGTTGATAGCCCATAACTCCATTCCTGGTTATTAGCTCATAAGCAGCAGACACGTCTCTTTTTCAGAGTTCATTACGACATATTCTGATCTTTTTCTGTTAATGAATACATGTAACCTCAATGAAGATTTTCGTACAGCTCAATAACAAAGTTGCATGTAATCTGTTTCTTGATACATCATATTTGATCAATGTGTGGTTAGCTGTATCTGTTACACGTATTTCCTTGAACTTTTCATACTATAGTATGTCATTATCTTTTGCAGTGAAGATTCAAGCTGTTTTATACACAGTCTTGATTGGGATTTGAGTAATCTGTAAAGGAGAATAGAATACCAATGTAAGAAAATAATAAACAATACATTACATCAGACTATGCAGGGCTCGAAATTGTGCCCGATACGGGCATAAATACGTCTAGATTGTTTTGTTTTACGCCTAACGTTTTCCACTTAGGCGTAACATTACGCCTAGATCCTCCTACAAAGGTAAAAATTATTGGAAGACAAATCTTATTTCCAAATCTCTAAAACGATCTGATTTTTAAAAAAAATTACCATTTGCAATCAAGCATTTAGTGTAAACTTTTTTGTCTGTTGTTTCAAGTTTGAAATGCATAGTTTACTAATTACGCGACGACGTTTGGCGTGTGAAGTGTGAACTTTTAACTGCCAAATGTCAAAGTTTGACAGCTCCTGTAATGTAAACTACTTTTCCCGCGCGAAACAAGTTGTTTTGCATGACAAAACCTATAGATAGGAGCTGTCAAACATTGAGATTTACTCCTAAATTTTGAAGAATTACGCCTAAATTTTTTAAGCTGAGCGTAAAATTACGCCTCCTTTTTTCCCTTAATTTCGAGCCCTGCTATGGTAACGTTGTATGAGGTGCATGTGAAGTCCATTATACAGTATTACCCACCCACATCATCACTAATGATACCTCTATTTAAAAGGTGAGGTTTTTCTCATAGGTTTATTAACTACATACCTACAAGTAGGCCATGATGTACTTCTTCAGCACCTATACATTCTAGGTGCAGTGTGCACCGTATGGATCGTGTAATATATGCACTGTTATTACATACAGTATGTTGATGATAATTCATGAAATAAGAGCATGACATGACTATGACATGATTATGAAATGTGAGAACATACATATCAAATACCTCTGTTACTATTGTAAGTACACAACAACATCTACATGACTGAATAAATATCTTTGGTCTAGTTGGATTTTCTTAATCTCTTTACAAAACACTATTATTATTTTTTACAACTTTAAAGAGCTTCTAACTCTACTTGACATTCTTCTACCAATGAACTTTTGAAAGGTTTTGAGTACTTTTTCGAAGCAGTTTTTGGATTTCAAAGAATAGTCTATGTTTTACGCTTGTTGGAAATCGTGAAACATGGACCTTTTCTGACCTATGACCACTTTAGAAAGAGGCTGTTGAATCCTGCGTAGACGTCATCTCAGTAATTCAACTTTGCAATAATTTCAATAAATACTTAGCATTTTCTCTAACAAGAATATTTTCTTGACTTTTTATTAAAAATTCATGAACTATGTATATTTTATATAAATCAATGTTGTTGTGAGAGAAAGGCGCCATGGAGGATAAAACATTAACGCGATGACGTCGAGCCGGGAATTGACCCAGGATTTTTGTAACGCAGTCATGGATTTGGATAGATCAATTTCGCACCATTTCAAATAAGTATAGAACATACAATATTACCAATAACCCAACATTTATGCGCAGAAGTACTCCAAATGTTTGAAAGGTTTATAGGTACAAATATTTCAAGAAGGGTTAGAAACACTTTAAACTACAGAGTTATGGAAACTTTTGAACTGTATTTTTTATATAACGATGATTTACGGTAAAGACCTTTGTATAAGCCGCATCCATCGATAAACCGCATCCCAAATTTAGGACAAGAATTTCCTAAAAAAATAATATTTTGCCGGAGCTCAGAAATGCTCATATTCATTTCATTTTCATAAAATAATATATCATTTGGTTCAACTTGTCTTGTACTTTTTTGTGTATATTTTATAATAACCTGCAGTTTTTAAATCATTCTAAACTTATTTCGTCTTTATTCCCTGATTAACTAAGAACAATTCCAAGGAACCGCTTTTGTTTAATCAATAAAGGTTTTTTAGCGAATGTATACTTACATGAGTAGGTCTGAGGTCCACCATTTTCCATTTTTATGAACTAGTACCAATCTCCCACATGTAAAATAGAAGTAAGATTGTGACATCATAAGAATCAAAATGGTGCTGTGCAAGAAATTCCAATGAGTTTTATGAATAGGAATATTGGTGCATAAATGACATCTAATTATTGTACAATTTACTGTAGACAAACACAACAATGTATTTAGGCATTCATAACAAATACTGCAGAATCAACATTGTTCTTCAGTCAAAGTTCCCTTTAAGTCTACGATACTATGATATAATTAGGGTTATGTCAAATCTACTTGCTATGTAATGTTATTTTTAATAGTTTGAATGATCACTTAAATATAACTGATATTTTGATAGCATCATGATCAGAATAGTAAACACTAACAACACTATTCTGGATTACATTAAAGACCGTTGGCTTTAAATAGATATGGTCTAATAAACTTCCAGCTGAAATAAAAGTTGGTTGTTGTACAATTTGTGTATATTCCATTGAATTCATTAAAGATATAAGTGGTTTAATATCATTTTCATTTAAGTAATTTATATTAAAGTCTCCAAGAATCATATCAACATAATAACTTTTCAGAAGATATTCTATACCAGCTATATATTGCAAGATATTTGAGCTGTGTTTTCGATAAAGAAGAAGAAATGAGTGCGTTTGTTGGGTCATAGTATTAATAACAACAAATTTAAGTGCATTCAGCAATGCGTAATATTCTTGCTCTTTGATTTCTAGATGATTGTTGATACAGATTGCTAGACTGGAGTATTTGTCAGAAACATGATCTTGCCTGTACAGTGTAAACGGATACAAATTATTTCTAATTTCTCTATCATTGTCATAAGGGAGGAGTTGTGTTTCTGTAAGAGCTATGACATCACTATTGAAAATATTAGCATCACATTTGATGTCAATGCTGTGCTTTCTGAGAGATCTTATATTCAAAAGGCATATAGTAAGAACAGATGATTTGTTTTGCTGTGTATTTGGTGGAATCATACATGTACGTACTGGCTGCATACTTATCAATGAAATGTTTCTCAATCTTTCATATTCTTCTTGAACTCTAGAATTTGCTCTTATATGTTTGTTCTGAATTTGTCCCAAAATATGAATTCCTGCTAAAGAGGTTGAACGACTCAGTGCAACATAAATCTGTCCATAGTTGAATGCTCTTTGCTTATTTAAATTGAAACTGATAACAACATTGTTTAATGTTAGTCCTTGTACTTTGTGTATAGTACATGCCCATGCTAGTGTTAATGGAAATTGTATTCTTTGTATTTCTGGAGATGAGGCTTTTCCTGGTCTAACTTTTATTCTTACCAACACAGGTTCAATAGGTACAGCTCTGTTTTCTCTAGCAAAAGGGTTTGGACATTTTTCAATAGATTTCCTTCCAGCTTCATTATCATCAAACTTAACATAAACCATAGTTGGCTTTTGGGTATTTTGATTGATTTTAATTTTAACTACAGTTCCCATTTGGCCATTAATGAGTCTATCTGCAATGTCAATGTTAGTAGTCAACATTATCCTGGCAGTTTGTTTGACAAGTATTTCAGAATCAAGTCCACCTGTTTCAGATCTTCCTCTTGATAAAACTCTATTAATGTCTTGTCTTGTCACATTTTGTGGGTACTGATCTATTGCCTTAAGAGTGAACTGTGATGAAGGTATTTGCTCTAATTTTGTAAGATTGTATTCATTAACAGGTTTATTCTCAGCCCATATGTGTAACGCATCTGATGGATAATTATCATCTGTTGGTGTTATTGATCTAGATTGAATGCACTTGATATCTTCTTCACTTTGGGAACCTGTCCTGAATCTGTTTAAAAGTTCACTAAATGCCTTGTCATCTTTTTGTCTCATAATTTGAGTCAGCTCTATTAATGTAAAAACTTGCCATGGGTGACATATATTCAAAATGTCATTTTTGTAGTCCTCAAAAACATGTTTTCTACGTATTGGGGGCAATTGATATAGATCACCTACAACAATTATGCTTATTCCAGCAAATAGTTCAGAGTTAGAGGTACCAAATATTTCTTTTAATCTTTGATGGATGTTAAGTAAGGTAGTATTTGCAACCATGGAAATCTCATCTATTATTATCAGTTTCAGTTCCGCTAATGACAGTCTTAGCTGTGTTTTCCTTTGATCTGACATTGCAGGTACATTATATCCTGTTTCTTTAGGAATTGCTAAAGCAGTATTTATTGTTGTTCCATTAATGTTAATAGCTGCTACACCCGTTGGAGCCATTAAAAGAACTGTAGGCAATTCAGGGTTGATAGGAGCATGTCTGAAGGTTTTTATTGCAGTGTGGTAAATTGTTTTAATCAAGTGGCTTTTCCCTGCACCAGCTCCACCACTTACAAATAGATAGATTGGTTTCACTTTTTCTGGTTTTTGGCTATTCATACTTTTCATTTTATTTCTACACCATGAAAGAACATTATCATAGGCATACCGTTGTTCATTGTTTAAGGATCTAACAGAGTCACGAAGTGTGTCATCAGCGATTTCTGCAGGTTGGTTGTGTATTGTTATTGCTAATGACAATCGTTGGTTAGCTTCAAACGTGGCAGCAAGATCTGAAGGTAATTGTTCATTAAATGATTCTTCAGGTATTGAGTCATCTTGTACATCTGCATAAAAATCAGAATTTTCTTGATCATTGATGGCATCATATGAGTGTGTGATATTACCTTGGTTTTGTCTTAGATATTCAAACGCATCTGCAAGCGCCTGTGCATCAGGCTCAAATATTGCTCTATTATGTTCTACAACTGCTCTAACATCAGCTTCATAAAATTTGGATGCATATGATTGATTTGCACCTGCAAGATTATTCTCTACTCTCCATGGGTAATACAGCATCAGCAAATGGTGAAAAAAGTGTTCAGGTTCTTTTGTCTTGTTTGGGGTGTGGTATCTTATAACAGCTTTTATTTTTCTACATTTCATGACTTCATTAGTACTCATCAATCTTATTCGATGTGGGAGTAAATTGTCATTTGCAGTTAAATGTTGTAATTCAATGACTTCATCAGTGAGAACCTCTGGTTGGGTATCATTTGTCAGCTCACAGTCTTTTCTATACTCTTTGTAATAGTAGGCAGCAAACTCAGCTAGACAAAGTTTATCAACTACAGGCATAGAGTTTGGTCTATTAGGGTAACGCTCGATTATGTTGGACTTGAATATATCTGTACTATTGTCATCTAATTCATCTAATTCCTGTTGGGTCTTTGCAACTCGTATTCTTTTCTCTGGTAAATCTGTACTAACAAACACTGTCGCTGGAAAGATTTTTCGTAACCACAATTCAGGCATACATCTGTAAACACATTCTTGTGAACTGACTTCTCTTGTTGAGAGAAAAGCAGCACCTATTTTTTTCAAACCATCTCTGATATTCATATTTGAAGTTTTGGCCTCTTTTGCTGCATTCATGATGGCTTGTGAACATTCAGTTTCATCTTTTGTGAAATATGAGCATACATATGTTATACATTTGTAATGATTAAACACCGGTTGCAAGTCCACATTTGCAGCAAATCCTTTTATACCTGCCACAAAGTAGTTGTTAATAAAACAGCTGTCTAGTGGCCTTTTGAGGTGCAATTCATAGTCAGAATCAGGTGATATTGATAATGCCCAATAATATTGATCTTCTGATATACCTATAGAACTGAAAATATCAGCTTCAGTTAACTTGGGGTCATAATCTGGTTTACTGGGATTCAATACATTGTCAATTTTTTCCTTTACTAAAGTAAGGATTTCCTTTTGTCTGTCAAGGGATCTTTCCTTTATTTCTTCATCTAGATCATCAGAAAGTGGATCTGCTACAATTGTTCTGTTTGTGAAAAACTGACCAAAGTTAAATCTACATCGAACATTTTTGTATTTTCTACAGCTTTTTGAATGGTTGTGCTTTTGATACGTTTTAACCAGGTTATACAGTTGAGGATCAATTTCCTCATTTGGTAGGTAGGCCTGTACATGCTTATCTATAAAATCTATATATGTTTGTTTGTGGTCTTGTGTTAGTTTTGGACAGTCTGAAGTCCATATCAATGCATGTAAGTGCGGAGAGCCTCTCATTTGAAATTCAATACGAAGAGCATAATAAACTATTTTACCTATTGGATTTGCATTGCTAAGTAAAACCTGTGTGAAAAATGTTTCAACTCTATACTGAAAATGTTTAGCAACCACAACAGGATTCAGATTTAGCATTGAGCATTTCTCGTTGTAAGATAAAGCATCAACTTGTTCATTAGTCATATGCATGCCTTTTATTCTAGCAATAATCTGAAAGAGCTCAGGCCATCTAAGATCAGCACATGATAAGGTCATGAACCATGTTGGAAAACCAAGTTGTTTTACCATGGCAACTACTTCATACATAAACTTTTGCCAGTAAGGTGGGGTGCCTGGAATTTGTCTCAAAAACAAATATGCCTGATCTTGACAAATAAGATTTTGTAAGCTTTGGGTATTTGATCTTAATTGAGAAACAGTGAGTGAGTGTCCACAAACTTTTTTTAGAGCAATATTAATACTGTCCGACACTTTCTTTTGTTCAATTATGAATTGTGCAAAGAAAAGATACTCTGGATTGGTTGCAAATCTACCACTATAATGTAACATTCGTGCATTGAAGTATTTGACAGGTGTCAACTTAATTGCTCTTTCTGCATTATAACCAAATTTTCCTTTAGGGAATAATACTGGAAATGCTAATTCTTCACATTGTTTGTCCATCATGAATGATACAGGATGTTTGTTTTCTCCTGGTGCAATATTATATATTTCAGTTCCTCTTGAAATATTTTCCGTTTGGTCTACAGTAACAGGATAATCTGGTAAGACAGATTGTAGACATGTCTCATTAGTTGGTGCTCTATGTTCATTTAGTGGATCATCATTCTCTTCATGTACATTATCTATAGTAATCTGTTTTTCAGTGATATCATCTACACGGTTTACCTCATTATTCACAATAATGTCTGTGGGTATATCTGAACTAGATTCACTTTGTTGTAACGATGTAAGACTTATTTCTATATTGTCAATGTCTATTCTTATTGAATTGTACAATGAATTGTGTATTCTAAGCCAGTTGAGTGCATTGAGTATACATTGAGGACGCACTGCTTGAAAGTACACATGACCTCTGAATTCAAGTTTTCTTTTCAGTTTTAACATGATAATACCTGATCTTTCAGGAGGACGTGGTAAAATGTTACATGTTTGTTCACATTCAACAGGGACATTACAAATAGCTCCTTTGATTTTTCTTTGTTGCCCTTTTGGCATTACAATTATTTTCTGAAAAACAATTCGCTGTGCTATAAGTATTTGTTCAAGTTTTTCTAAGACTGCAAGTGCTGGAGGTATTTCATCAACAGTCATTTTATTCGATACAGCTTGACATGGTGTTTGTCCTTTCAGCACCTTTAAATGACAGGTTTTACAAATGTAATGTCTTTCATCAAATGATGTTTTATCAGTGAAAACATGCCCAATCTTATACTTACTTTTATTCAACTCCATCACCGACTTTCTGTAAAGTATTCTGTTGCACACAGAGCATACATAATATGGACCCTCCTTTATTTTATTCTGAAAATTTGAAATGTAATGATCTATGCCATAGTTAAAGCTCTTTTTGATTTGTCTTGCAATTTTGTTTTGTTCTTTCTTTTCAGCATCGCATAATCTGTATTTTTCTGTAAATGTTGCAAGTACTTTATTCTTTTCTGCTGAGTCCATTGATCTGTATTTCTCTGCGTTATTTTCAAGTAATTCATCCTTTTCTTCTGCATCCATTGATCTGTATTTCTCAGCATACATTTCAAGTAATTTATCCTTTTCTGCTGAGTCCATTGATCTGTATTTTGATGCATAATTTTCAAGTAATTTATCTTTTTCTCCTGGCTCCATTGATCTGTATTGTTCAGTATATGTTTCGAGTAATTTATATTTTTCTGTTGGATCCAGTGAACTGTATCTCTCTCTTTGATTTTCTAGGATCACCTTTTTCTTTGCAGGTTCCAGGTGTGTATACCAGCACTGGTCTCTTTTTGTAATTCCTCTCTTTTGGTTTCTTGATTTATGCTTCCTCAAAATCTTTTGCCGTTCAGTATTTGTCAACTGACACAAACATGATAAGAAAGTAACAGTATATGCTTTTTCAGTACAATTAGGTCTGTCTCTTACAATATTGACAAGAGTTTGAATAAGATAGTCAACATCACACACCGAGTCATGTTTGTTAATCTTTTGACTGCCATCATATGCTATTATGAAATACTTAAAACCATTTTTTTTTTGCTCAGCACACAACTTATGCAACACTCTGAGAAGCATAGGAAAAAGCCAGTAATTGTCTCATTGGTATTTTCTATAATTAATCTTTGAAGAAATAAATTAGAAGCAGAATTATGTGACAGTATTCCCTGGTACTTTGACCTATATTCTACACTTATATGAGCATCATATACTTTAAGCGTGCTTGGCAATTCATTTACATCATTATTTACCAATTCATTGTAAAATACATTGGCATGCTCAAAAAGAGCATCTAATGTAACGGCATTCCAGTAACGACATGGCTTGATGATAGCAAAACATATTGAGTAAATTGATATGGCACAACACCGTTTAATCTGTCCAACATCTATGTTGCCATTGTCTATATTAACCTTCTGGTCAGTTGATGCAATATGTTGTTCATGATCAGTAAAACTTGAAACACATTCATTTCGTATAACTTCAACATGCACACCTTTAAGCTCAAATAAAACACCATTTGTATATAACAATTGGAAATATTCTTTTAAATCATTTAAAGTTCGCACTTCCAACAGTACACATGTTCCTTCACTATGAATTATGCCAAATGAATCTCTACCATGGGAGTCAAATATTTTAAATTTACCATCTAAAGTACAATAAATACCAACAGCCACAGAGCCTATTGTTAAAATAAAGGAATTAAACGTTTCTTGGATTAAACAATGCAAAGAATCATCTAATGGCATACAGTATGGAAAGTGTGGGATTGAAGAAGCTCCATGTAACCTTCCTGTATAACTTTCACTGTACTGAAGTCGATAGTTAGAGTCAAACATTATGACCATAGTAGGTAATTCTGTTAGCATTAAATATGACTGATGAGATAGTCTCAATAAGTTAGAATATAATTCATTACCGATATTCATAACCTGATCTAAGTCTTTCGACGAGGTGATTGAATATCTATTGTTGTAGATAAGAGCACATAAACTCATTGCAACACACTGTTGTCCTGCATTCAAACCAAATACTGACACATTACCTTGGCAGTAAGATGCATGAATTGTCTTACTAGGATTAATATGAGGACCCGGGTTTTTTTCTACATCGCTAGAAAGACAGAAGTGACAATAATTCACTCTGTGATTCAGATTCTTGTAAACAGCTACTTGTAAATGGCTATTACTAGAAGCTTCACACTCTACATTTGTGACCAAATTACCTGCATCAATCTTATAGCCAGTATGATCAAACACTGAAACATTCCCTTGACAATAAAGTGCTACAACAGTCATATCTGGGTGTATAAGAAAAGGTCTGGGTTCGATTTCAATGTCATGGCAGAATACAATTCTACAATATTTTTTCTTGTGGTTTTTACTTTTGTAAATATAGAGTATTGTATTCCTGGTACAATGCTGCATTTCAATGAAAGATTTTAACTTTCGTTTAAACATAACATCACTGACTAGTTTCTGCTTATTCGATTTTGTATGCTTTGTCTTCATAAAAACCTTTCTGCCTTTCAACTTAAACTTGTTGTGTTTTGATTGCTTCATTCTAGATATTTTCTCATGAGAGCTCGAGAAATAATTTTTAACACTCTCTTTCCTATTAAGATTACAAACCTTGGTGTATTGGTGAATCGTCGAAGACTTTGGATAGTGTTTGGCTATGTACACGCGAACGGATTTCCTTAACTTTTTACTTTTATGAAAAACACGCTTCAGACCTTTCAGTGGCAAACGACTTGGTTCACGTGACCTGACGTGTTTTCTGCTTTTACATTTCTCAGTACAACTAGTACTACCAATGAATTTAGCGTAGCGAGATCTACAGTCTTCTTTAAGCTGTTTATCCACTTGGTGTTCATATAAATTTATGTTTACCATTTCTTCAGCCTCCGATCCGAATGTTTTGTTGATATTAAAGATATATTCAAGTTGCATTTTCCATAAGATTAAGATAATTTCCAGGCAAAGCTTCGTCAAATTCAAACAGATAATCGCTGTTACAAAAAACAACGTACAGAATACTATAATATATTTGAGCATGAACACCCTGAACAGATTACTCACATTACAATCATACACAGTAATCCACAATAAAAGACCAAAGTAAATCTTTAATTTAAACTTAAGTTTACCTTCACAGTTGAATAGTGCTTGTGTCATCATAATTCTGTGCGGAAATATGTGTATATTTCTGCCTTCGTGTATACTGTTAACGTTGCTCTCACAGTTAAGGAATTCAGATGTTTTCAGACTTCGATAGAGTACAGCAAGCTATAAGTGCTCAACCACAGTTTATATTTTGCTAGTAAATCGTTATATTTCGCTATAAATCAGCTATTCAGTATACTTGTATAGTATAACGTACACAAGTTTTTATACGAGATCGCTAAAGCCGCCAAAAACTCGGTCACAATTATTTTAGTGTTGGCCTACCAATCACGGTGTTTGCGCTGGTATGTACTATGACCGAAAGTAAAATGAAATATGGCATAAAACCTACCAAACGTACCTCAAACTCGGCTATGTACGACCGCTATGTACATCCGTCCGTCAAGTCCACCGGCCATCTTGATTTGGCTTTATTCACTTATGTAAATACATTTAACCTGGCGATTGTTGCGTGACCAGCACAGTGCAATCTGATTGGTTAGAATTTGACCTTTAACGCATGCGCAGAAGCCGTCTGACACTGATTTTTTTTTAAATTGTAACCACTTGCATTTTAAGACTCGGCGCTGCCACAGGCAGCCCGAGTAATAATGTCAATAATATCGCATGTTAATATCCGTTAGTCTATTTATATGCTCCGCATAACAGCTGTTATTACGGCTGAGCCAAATGGTCAGCGATTTCACCCATCATCCCTCATGAAAATGAGGGGTTCGGGTCAACCATTTCAAAATGGTTCAGAGATGAAGTCACGTTGAACGCAGATCACCGAGAAGATGATGCCCCAGGCGATTATTTTCTGAAGAAAAGCAAGAATAAATGTTAAGTGGTGTCTGTCCTTGGCTACTGGAGTGATTTGATGAAAAATTTGTACAAGCCATGTCTTCAGGATCTTCTTGGGTCCGTAAAATCAAAAACTGACACGATAACCCCTCTCTTCGCATTCGGGGCACTTTCTCAGTGTAAGCATGTCCTGAAATTGTTATTTTTAAAGCAAATGTACACCTGAAAACACATGAAAACTTCGCTAAATTCTCCATTAAGTTTACGTGTATTTGGACTTGTTCTATGAATGATTTGGGATTTAAAATGGTTAGGTCTTCTTTTTATTTTAATGTTTGTTTTTAGAAGGTTTGAATGAAAATTTGACAAAATGAATTAATGATATGCTTACACTGAGAAAGCCCACACTGCTTACACCCAAATCGGTTAGTCCATCCTTAGGCCACTCAGCGTCTTACAAATCGCTACTAGTGCATCGAATGTAGCGACAAGAATGACAAAACAGTAAAACGAGGATATTTCAAAGAAAATTTCACTCAAACAAGCTCAAAACTGGGTGAAATCGCTGACCGTTTAATGGCATTTGGCTCAGCCGTAATAACAGCTATTTGTTACTTTTTTCAGAACGATTGTGGCGCTGAAAGAGTAGACTCGACTGCGAGTTTGCGAGTAACTACGAACGTTTTCAGTTGTAATCGAAAGAGGTCAATCGGTAAGCCTCCATTGATTGCTATTTTTATGAACTTATGTACCTTTATTAATATATTTTCTGTGCATTTATTTATGTATAGTTTGATTCAGCAAGATAAAGATCCGTTAAAATCAATGCGTCGTCTTCTGAGTTAGCGCCCTAAAAAGGGGGCTAATTCCATGCGCCCTATACTACAGCAATGGTAGATTTTGAATCTCAATGTTGAATATTGAGTTCTCTACAATCAAACATTGTAACGCAATGTTGACTTCGTATCTCAATGAGAATGTTGTGGCCATCGAGTCAAAGTACACTTCCTCGCCGTCGACTTCCAGTTCCAGTCAAGGATATCAGGCCCAGTTAAATGAAACCGGACGTCGTGGAAGACCCTCGTTTGAGATAACTAGGCAACAGTTATACTTTGTATTGGAGCAAGGGTTGAAAGTGCGAGAACTCAGTGGTGTGTTGGGAGTTGGACAATGAACTGTGGAAAGAAGAATGTCTACGTTTGGCCTTAGTGTTTTTGGTTAGATTGTGTGCAGCCCCCCCCCCCCCCCCCCCCCTCCCCCCACCCCCCACCCTGTCACTTCTGGTCAAAGAAAATGAAGAAGACATACAATCCGTAAAATTCCGAAAATAAGCCCTTACAATTATAAGCCCCTCCGAATATAAGCCCCTGGGCTTATATTTGGGATTTGCCCTCAAATACAAAATAAACCAAAGCAAATAATTACAGATACCGGTCCTTTTTTTATTAATTTTATTATCAATATTAATATATTAATATTCCATTTTCAATAAAGTTTATTGCTGTTGTGTTTGAAGTTGGCATGTTCAGAGAGATTAAGTTGTCACAAATTTCTAGTTAACACCCCAATTTATCAGTAGCCCCGGGTCAGTAGGATCACATGAAATCGCTTATAATCAAAGTATTTATATCTACTTACAAAGTGGACTAGTTTATAGGAGTCAGAGGAGTAATCTGTCTGCAATCGTGTGCCCGATGATTGTTGAACTCTAAATTAATCACGAAGTCACAATCATATTTTTGAAATTAGAGTAATTTATATCCTGCCAATAATGCTAACTTCAAGCTGGCTCACTTTTTTCTGTTTGGTAAACTTTGACTTTGGCGTAAAGATGAAAGGCAGCGTTGTGTTTTCTTAAACTCCATTGCTCATCCGTTTTTATTTTTGAATGGCTCTTTGACTTGGACTATGATCTATTTACCTCGATCAGCATGTTCTGATCAAGTTCAAATAACTTCACGTTAAGGAAATGGAACAAGGGCTAGTTCTGTTACGTGTCCACCGCTGAGAACATTCTTTGAACTTCTACTTATAAACTTAAGATAAATTGCGGGATATGTTTATGGTAACAGGCGTCGCAGTTTAGTCAGTTTCATTTTGTTCTTCTTTCTCTGACGGGTGGAGGGAGGGGGGAGGAGTTCGAATCTTGGCTTAGCAGCATTCCGATGCCAACAGTTCAAAGTCTTCCCGATAACCTGACACAAAACGGCTGCAAAACAAGCCTATACACTAGGCAAATATGCCAGAAGACAAGAGTTCTGTTTGTATAATCATCATGAACTCGTAACTTTTGCGATTTAGGCACTGTTTAGGATACATTTCCCTATGGCCCCGGCATGTGCTTCAGAATTTTCAATTGGGAGAAGGCATTGATAAATTGAATATACATAAGCTTCAATCTCTTGTTCCATTATTTGAAAAAATTACATTTTCTGAATTCGAAGCACATTTTCTATTATATTTTCTTATTACCATCGTCGACATCGACCCGTTCGCCCCAGTCTTCGTCAAATCTTTGTAAAAACACCGCATGTGATGCGCCAAACGCTTGGCTTGCTTGGGACAAAAACTCACTTATAGTGGAATTTCTATCCACAACCACAACTTTCCTACGATCATTGTAATGAAGAAGCACCTGTTATGAGAAGTAAATACATGCATTACAACCGAAGTTCCAGTGAATAATGGCGACAGTGATCTCAAGTCTCTATCAATTCCAAGCCCGCCCATCTCCCCCCGGTCAAGATGGGGCATTTGACAACCTATCTGTCCCTGGGCTGGGGCATTTGACAACCTATCTGTCCCTGGGCTGGGGCATTTGTTTTGCGTCAGCCCGTGCCCGGGGCATTTGTCAAAAGTTAACCCCACCCTTCCCCTGTGTTGGTTTTGCTCAACTGATCAACACGTGCTTGCTACATCGATCAACATTGTGGCGGAAAAGTCATCCGTGAAGTTTCTGGGTGAAGTGTGTGGTTTGTTGGGAACTGGCTAGTGATTGGGGGCACTTATGAAAGTGTTTGAAGGTGAGTAGTGCATTACTTTAATAAAGACAAGCAGTGAAATGTGGCTTTGAAACGGCGAAGAAATTTGGCGCATTCGCTATACTTGCCTAGGGGTGGGGCATTTGACAGCTCAGCTGGCCCCACCATGGGGTATTTGCGGTGTTCTTGGAAAGAAATGACAAAATCCCGACAAATGCCGGGGGGGCATGGGCGGGCTTGGAATAGAGACATAAGTTTGAAATATGTATGATGATTGAATATTTATAAACTGATCACGACATGAATAATTCATGTCAAAAATGATTTGCTACGGAAATAGAGAGCAAAACATCGGGAATATACAATCTTTAAGCATTAATAAACCAAGCGTTTAGGACTAAAAATAGCGATGGGTAAAAAAAGGGATGATCATCAAAGGATGCAACTTGCATTTTTCAGCGACTGTGTCCATTTCACCATGTTTGATACAAGTTGTTGATGCTCGGGCCCAGTCCCGCTCTGTCGTGGCTGGCGTTACAACCACCGCTAAAATCCCCGCAAATTTTGCAAATCGTACACTTTCCCCGTTCCACCGGAGAAATGCAGCGTTAAATGTGCGTTATTCCACGGCCATGCCCCCGTTAATTCCCCGCTATGTCCCGGGGGTCAGGGCCGGGGCCGGGGTTTCAATTGACTAGTGCATTATGTCTTCAGGAAATTGTTGAATTTAGAGGTTTTGCTATCCTGCCGATAACACATTTATATCTAACTTGAAGCCGGCTTATTTGTTTTCTGTTTGGTAATCTTTGACTGCTTTGACTTTGACGCAAAGACAAAACTCAACATAATTTGCGTTTTCTTAAAATATTGCTCGCCATTTCATTCTTCTTTCCACAGTTCGTTGTCCAACTCCCAACACACCACTGAGTTCTCGCACTTTGAACCCTTGCTCCAATAAAAAAGTATAACTGTTCCCTAGTTATCTCAAACTTTCAATGTTTCTATTCTGACTATAATGTCATTTATGGCTTCAACGGCACTGCGTACGTCCGCCATTTTTCACCGTCCCAACGCGAAAGCCCTCCCCGGAAGAGTTACTTTTGTTACATGTACAAGGACGTAATCCTTGACATACGATACTTTTTGGCGGATTTTGTACACCGATTGAGAACGCAACATTCGACATTGAGATGCGAAGTCAACATTGAGATACGAAGTCAACATTGCGTTACAATGTTTGATCGTAGAGAACTCAATATTCAACATTGAGATTCAAAATCTACAATTGCGTTATGTATCAGTCAATTCCAAACCCGTGCATGCCCCCCCCCCCCCCCCCCCCGGGCCACCCCCGGGTATTTGAACATTTTGGAAAAAAATCGATCAAATGCCCCACTACCAAGGCAGAAAAAACTGTTCAAATGCCCCGCCAGTTTTTCATCCAGGCTGTTCAAATGCCCCACCATCGGGGACCGGATCGGAAAATTTTCCAAAAAAAATTCGACAAAGAGAAGGCAAAGACTATTCACAAATAAATGAAATCATTGCTTTATTGACAACCTCTGACTCGAGCAATTTACAGGAAACACCGACGGTGAAAACCACCTTCAACCAGGGATGAGAACAATCATTTCTACCGGCTCGAACGTATATATACTTTATAATAAACGTACTCAGGGGTGTTAAGGCATGGGTCTCCAATATGGCCGCCGCAAATCAAGAGGGGGTGGTCTATCTCTTTGTGCTTGTGAGATATAATCTTGACACTTTGACAGATTTGATAAAGTCACAACCTTAACACATTTTTGTGACAGTTTCCATGGAAACGCGTAATGTGACCTTTGAACTTTAATTTTAAGGAAAATTGGAAAAAGCCTCCTGGAGGTCGTAAAAGTTGTTGATATAGTAGATATTTTCATGCAAATGAATCAAGGTTAGGGCACACTTCGGTGATCCAATTTGAAAAGTTGGTTATTATTGGAATGTTTGTTAATTCGGTGGAAACTTGAGGATATCAAATTTCACAATTGCCTTAAATAGCCTTCCCCTTAAAATAGCCAACTTTTCAAATTGGAGCAGGAACGTGTGCATTAACCTTGATTCACTTGCATGAAAATATCCACTATATTAACAACTTTTACCGACCTCCAGGAGGCTTTTCCCAATTTTCCTTAAAATTAGAGTTCAAAGGTCACATAACACGTTTCCATGGAAACTGCCACAACAAGGTATTAAGGTTGTGACTTTATGGAATCTGTAAAAGTGCCGAGACTATATCTAACAGGCACGAAGAGATAGACCACCCCCTCTTGATTTGCGGCGGCCATATTGAAATAGTTTGAGACCCATGCCTTAATGCCCCTGAGTAATGGTTTGAAATTGAATATGTTAGCTTATGTTATTGGTAAATAAAGTACATGTATGTAACAGGCACCAATCGGCCCGTCTTTTACCGATATAATAATTATGTTTTTAACTCACGCGTTGTCGAGGGTCGCAGCAAATTCAACTTATCACAACTCTTGTCACGCACTTAATATCACGCAGTCGGTCAAAGTTCACTAAGAAAAGCAAAACAACATAGTGCATAGTTTATAGGTTTAAACATAAACAATTTACCTCTGAAAGTGGCCTTCAAATTTGGCAGGTTCACTCTTTCAAGCCTCTACAAATGCGCAATCCTTATCCTGGAAGTCCTCGAAGACACGTACGTTCGCCACGTGCGTTCGCCATTTCGACGCTTTTAGACAGACAGAATATATTTTTAAACACTCATCAAATGCCCCACCCCCTACCCCCACTGTTTGTCAAATGCCCGCCCCTGAGGTCCTAGACACTCGTCAAATTCCCCACCCTCGGGAGCAAGCCTCTGATCAAATGCCCGGGGGTGGCCCGGGGGGGGATGCACGGGTTTGGAATTGACTGATACATTACAGTGTTGATTGTAGATTACCAAAATCGAAATGTGATAAAATTATAACGACTCTCGTGACAACCCAGAACGTAAATTGATCCAAATTATGATAATTTACTCGTATCGATATTCCGGTGCTGAACTCGAAAGTTGAGTTCATGCGTGCTGTTGGACATTGCGTTGAAATGTTCAAAGTCGAAATTGAAAACTCGGTAGCAGTGACAGAAAGTTCAATGTTGAACACTCAAGTTGGAAGTTGATTCATGTCCATTCGATATTGTGTTTGAAAGTTTGAAGTTGATCATCGCGAATATCAATGTTGGCATTACAAAATGCGATGTTGATCACTAAAGTTGAATGTGGAGTGTCAACTTCGATTTTTGGCGGGAATGGAACACCATATAGAGGTATACTGTAAATTGAAAAGAGCCGTTTCGGACCCAAAAATGGGGCCAAAACGGTGAGTAAAATTTGGTGTTAATTTTGGGGCTGTTTTAGTCCCATTAGAATGGAGCTAAAACAGCCCCAGGTTGTGGAGCTAATTTGACCCCAGCTTTTGGGCTGAATTAGACCTTTTTAAGTGCTGATTTGGAAGACACTGGGGTCAATTTGGGTTTTATGGAAGCAGAAACAGCCCCAAAATAACTAGCCCCCAAAGAAACAGCACTCCCAAAAAGAGCTGTTTTAGCTCAAAGAAGGGCTGTTTTGATCTTTCTTTGTAATTTGGAATCCAGAAAAGATTTCACTATATTTCCCAGGATAAATAAATATTTCTTCCAACTTAACTCATTTCAATAAATGCCGAACAGAATTTCTAGATTGTAAATTCACATTTATTCAAATATTTCCATGACTTCAGTTTACATTTTAGTGCATAAAACTTTTCATGTCATAAAATACACGAGATAAGACAAGTAAATTATGTAACCTCAAGTCAACTATTAAAGCAATGCAGGGTTGACTTACATGTACTATATAGCTATAACATAACAAAAATCACACAATCAACGCTATTGACAACTTGTGCAAGCATTTCTAACATACAAAATTATATACATAAGATACATGTGCTCACTCCGAAACCGTTTCCCCAAAGAAACGCCTGCAGAAAGAGTAACAAAATTCCATACTGGTGTTTGACCTGAATTTCGTCAAAAAATTTGATTGGTCAATCACAGATCCTTTTGTCTTCTGTGTATAATTATTTTTTCCCAACAAACTTTGAGTGCAAAGCAAGCGAGGGAAATATTGTCTTTGGATGTTTTTAAACATTGTGTTGAAGAGCTGGGCTTTTGGCTTTAAATCCTTCACCAACAGTCAGATCAATTCTTTATGGGACTGTTGTTGTGATGGTAAAGATGTATTTGAGCTTACCGATGAGATTTGAATGTTCATGTACAGTCATGTAACATGTACTCATTCAGTTTGCTGTACCACTGCACAATTCAAGGCTAACTTCACTTTGCTATTTGAGAAGAGCTGTATCAGTTCATTTCAGTAGATTTGATCGCCTGCTATACCAATCAATTATTCTTGCTACACCCTAGTTTGTATCATGGCCATAATGGTATCCATCTGAAGTTTGAGATTAATAATTGAGACTAATAATTTGAGTTTGTACATACACATACAGTTTGTACATACACAAGAGTCAAGATATGCTTCAAACTTTCTGTGGTACCGGACAACAAACTGAATGAGACTTTCATTCAAGTTTCATCGGTAAACACAAATACATCACAACAGTTGCATAAGGAATTGACCTGACTGTTGGTGAGCGATTCAAAGCTAAAAGCAGGGCCTGTATAACTCTTTGACACAATGTTTAAAGAAGGCCTACTCTGGGTCCTTAGGTCGCCGCGATGAAGTGCGACATTGAGCGACTTAAGGCGACATAAGCATTTTTTTACAAAAAACAATGAAATATTAGGCAACATTGGGCATTATAAGGCGACATTGGGCATTATAAGGCGACATTGGGCATTATAAGGCGACATTAGGCAATATACAAGGCAACATTTGGTGATAGAAGGCAATGTAGGGCAACATTAGTTTGTAAAATAAGGTGACAGTGTGGCTTTTACCATGTCACATACATAAGGTGACATTCATTGACCATACATTGTAATGTATATCTAAAATAATACTACTACTTGTGAGTTTTTGATTGAAAGCATTTCAATTAGAAAGATTAATTTTAATCAAAAATGCCAGTATGCATGTTTTCCATATAAAATTTAAATTAAATAAACATGAACAGGTACATATTGACTACATGTATAACACATAAACTAATGTGTGTAATATTTTTAACCCATGGTAACATGCAGCAATTTTGAGATTTTAAGATATTAAATTTCAAATGTTTTAACATTGACCAATTGGGTTAGTGACTCATTTGTTTTTACTTTAAATGCCCCATTAATGGCTCTTTAATAGAGCTGTTTTCAATTGAGTGTTGAAAACAATAAGTACCGGTAATTGGTTTGGTTTTGCATTTGCTTATATTTTCTATTGGCTGTGAGAAATGTTTTGTATTTAATTATCAGCCAATAAAGTTCTAAACTAAAACCAAATGCAATCACGCCATCTAGTGAGAGTTATCCACGATTGCATTTACTTTTCCTTGTGACTGACTCTTGAAAGTAAAACCAATCATGAATTACTTCAGTTCCTGATTGGCTAATTGCATTTTCACTTGCTCCTGTGATTGGCTCTGTAAGTACTTTGGCTTTAGTTTTATGACACTCAATTAAAAACTGCTCTAAAAAATAATTAAGTTGGTTTTGGTTTTAGAGCAGTTTTCAGCTGAGTGTCATAAAACCAGAAAACATCAATGAACCAATCACAAACATGGGGCATTTGCATAGCTGACCACATATGTTGGAACAGGGGTGGGCAGGTGTGGAATAACAACTTAAATATTGTGTAAGAATATTAAGTCTTAAGCTTCTTTAATAATAAGTTACTTTATTTGATTTCGAGACAAAAATAAAGCTTGAGAGTTGAGTACTCTGAATGCATGCATTTATTGTTGTAATAACTTAATACTATGTACCGATAAAAAAAACACTTATGAATTTGAGTTTAGATAGGTTTCAAAGCCAAAGGCAAAGACACAAATTTATACAATGTAGCTTTATTTATATATTTAAGCTTCTTATATCTTGTAAAATTAAGAAAGGATGCGTTGGTTTTGTAAATAAGAACAAATGACATAACAAGTTTACACAAGGAAGTTGGAATTGTTACCTTCATTTGTGTCATGGAAAATACCAGAAACGTTTGTGCAAAAGTCGTACAAATTCCCAATGCCTCCATAATTGATCTTGGTGAGCCAGCACTTTGCTTTATAAACCAGTTCAGCGATCGACTTCCACTAAAATGGTAGGTACTTCATATATGGTCTATTATATGTCTTCTATATGGTGCAAGTCTGTTTTAAATAAAGAAGACGCAATAATTGACCATATATGAAGTACCTAGGCTTTTTCAAAGTTGCCCACGGCTTTCTTGACCAGCGGATAGTCTACTGTACATGTAGTTGTACTGGAACCATTTACTTCACGTAAAAGCACGAAGTTCTAAACGCAAGTTGCAAAAGAACTAGGGCCCCAAAAATGAAGCCATCATCGATTTGGATGCAACCGGACAATTTCAGGTAGATGCATATTTCCACATACAGTATACTGCAGTCGACATGTCATTGTCAATTTATTCAAGATTTTAATTTTTTGTCTCCTACTCATAGCTATTCCTATTATGTTATAAAATTCCTGGCTTTCATTCATTTTAACTTGAGGTAGAGATGTGTGTGTTATAAACTTCAACTAGTGATAAATAATGAGCAAGGAGGATTTTGGCAGACATGTTGGATAAATTATAATAATTACCTTGATATGTTCACTATTCATAAAAGTATGATTATGTAAGTACTAAAGGGCACTGAACTACAACATGGGTAGCAAATACAGAGGAAATTTGATTATCCATGCTAAAAATAACTTTATGTACAGCTTAATTTTGGAGTCTAATGAACTTGTGCACTGGACAATGCAACAGAGTTGAAGAAAAGCATTAGCAATCCCAAGGAACCTTTCTGGATCGATACTTGTTCGTTCACATCTCCATTATATTGCAGTAGAACAATAGGCCGACACAGATTGAGAATTCCGTATGGCACGCGTAATCCAATCACAAAGCGAGGATTTCTCTGATGCTGTCAGCAAACAACCGGACAGGATTTGAATGTGCATATTACTATTTTTTTTGTTATTTATGTTCACAACCTGCTCAGTGAAACAGTTACCTAGTGCAGCTAGCCCTTCCTTTAATTGTCCTGCATGTCATCTTATGTACATTGCACTAAACCTGTCTGAGAATACCCTAGCATCCAATAACCCCTACCTATAATGAACACAACCATGACAATACATGTACACTTCCAATCATTCCAATACCTTTCCCAATACCAATCCCTCGGGTACCTATTTTTTTCAAGTGTGAAAGAGGTAGAGCAAATCCCTTTTATGGTATAGATCCTTGTTTAGATTATCATTAGCTGTGTATAGATACATTAACATAATTAGTTACAGTTATTTTTCGTCGGTCGTATAGGCAAATGTGTACCTTATGGGGTTCTCAACTATGAAGAGCAATTGTGAAATTTACTGGGGTAAGGTATGTAAGGGCAGTGGGACCTCGGAGGTGGGGGGCGGTAAGGTTTAGTCACTACAACTGATATACAATGTAGGTGTAGAGATACATAAATTTGTATTCATTAATAATTATTAAAAACAAAAACACTTACAGTCTAAATATAGTTTTATAATAACCAGTTATTTAAGCTAAATGTGTAATTTCATATTATATCATAAGCCAATATAGGGCGACGTAAGGCGATATTGGGCGATATAAGGCGACATTGGGCGATATAAGGCGACATTGGGCGACATAAGGCGACCTAAGGACCCAGAGTAGGCCTTAAAGACATCCAAAGACAATCTTTCCCTACACTTGCTTTGCAATCTGCACTTGAAGCTTGTTCAAAAAAATAATTTAGCCAAAAAAACATCATCAATATGGAATGTTGTTTCTAGCCCTGCAGACATTTCTTTGGGGGAATCCGTTTCAGAGTGAGCACAAAGATGCAGCTGCTTTCGGAGGCTAGGACAATGCCAACATCAACGAGTTTTGATTTTATATCAGTGCTTCAAAAAACATTTACTTTATGGAAAATGCTATATTGCAAACACCTTACTGACCATGCTAGCCTGGGAAACCAGCCGACTCTTATCGCTCCCCCCACTTGCGAAAGAGACGTCAGTGCAGCGAGGCTGAAAATTCCATACTGATGACATACATGTGGCAGATAGCCGTTTCACGATGCATAAATTAGTTGCAATTCTCAGAAGCCGATGCGAACAACAGAGAGTTCTTTTCAAGGAATATAACTACTGAGGCTGCTTGGCAATGGATTACAGTCATGAACAACCATGAAATTCAAGCATATTTAGCGTTGGTGGCTCCTTTGCATATTTCTTTCAGCTGCTAGTAAAGCGAAATGTCGTACTGTGAAACGATTTACACCGAGTAAAGTGATCAAAAACTGGTACTGTAGTAGTTGTTTATAATTTCATATAAACCTACACACACAGAGCTATCACAGAACACTGGATGAGTGGTTGTTGCTGGATAAATCGTACAGGGCCACTCTTCAAGCCGGATATTTTGCTAGGCAGGGAATCTCTGCTATGAATAAACATTACATGTATTAAAGTGCGCTATGAATCACGAACGTGATGGCCATTCACCCAAGCAAACAGGCAGCCTCGGTAGTATACCTTGAAAATAACTACATTCTGTAGCTAACCTCTTTGGCTACTGACCTGGCAAAAGAGCTGGCTTGAAAAGTGGCCTGCTGTATTGTGTGTAGGTTTTAAAATTATAAACAATTATTATGTTTTGGCAGTCGTAGGACAAATTCGCTTAGTGACCGGGCCGAGCCGCGCAAATTTTTTTTTTGGGCCCCAGTTCAGATCAGAGAGCAACTTTACCATGAGGCCTTGCGCGCCCAATCCAAGATGGCGGACAGAGGTGGCGGACATGGGGAAAGGAAATTGTTCTCGGGGTGGTGCTAGTAAAATTTTGACAACTATGAAGACGTAATTCAAGAAACCACGTGATATTGCCATAATAACGGGAGGAGTGGGTCAGTAAGAAATAATACGCAGTGGGTGGCTGGCGGCAACAATTTACGGAAGATTATTACAAATTCGGGACCGGCTTTTGCACAGATCGTGGGATTTTTAGTATTCTTACTAACCTGGATTTTTCTAAATGGAGCCGGATAAGGGTTCGAAAAATCTCGGAAACTTGTTTCCTGAACAGTGCAATTCAGTACTCGATCGTTTATCTGGTTTATACCCTTTAGACATTTTTTGCGTAGTTTCCGGACATCAATCGAAAAGCTGCAAATTTTAAGTTTCCTAATTAAAAATTTTAAGACCTTGATTCTTTACCCGATAATGTGCGAAGCGATTTATATATCCCGGTATATATTCCCTTCAGAGAGATGACAATTAAGGGGATCTTTTCAAATATGAAAGGTAATAAATACTCGTGAGTGCTAATGTAAAATAAAGTGAATGTTTAATAAAAAAACGAATTTCCTTACCCAAAGCACAAAGATCAACGCAAGTTAATTTGCTTTCAGTTTCGTGTTCGCCTTTCACGTCTTAATTCACGCACTTGACGCGACGTTTTTGCGCGCTAAAATTATTTTCGGGGTCAACAGAGAGTGAGTGCCCAATTTTAATTTATAAAGGGAATCGCGAAGACGCACTCCAATGGCAGATACCGACTTTGGAACAATGGTAGAGCCCCAAAAATTTATAAAAGTTGTGTCGTAATTTCATAAGAAAATATATTGTTTTTAATTTGTAAAATATATTATAATAAAAAGTCATTTGTATAGCACTCCCAGAACCCCCCCCCCCTTTTTTTTTTTTACTTTCCCAATACATGGTGCAGTTGTAAAACAACATTCATATATATTTATGTATTTGTTACAGTTGTACCAGGTAGAGAAAGGCAAGGGTACTAATCTATAATTTAAAATTTCTTCAGGGAATATGGGTTATCCAACAATCTTTCAATTTTTTGGTAGTCATTTTCAATCAAAATATTTGAGGTGGAGTACTTGTAAATTTTAGACTTATGAATATATTTTGAGTATGCTTTAGGAATATTGTATAAGGGTTGGGTGAAGATGGGGTGGGGGAAAGAGGGAGCCGTAGGGTTATGCAGGTTACGTGTTAAAGACTAGTACCCCTTCCTAGGTATACTGATTTGTTTTAGTTCCACCTCTTTCCTTAGTTGAAGTCTAGTATTTCTTTACAGTAACAACATTTGCAAAAAATACAACAAAATGTACTTCTTTATTATCCAACACTGAACTGATTATTTGTGCCTGGTCAACAAGAGGATGCATGACTTCATGTTTTCTTTATAAATAAGCTACCCTGTGGAGCTTTTGAACTTTTCAGTTGTGATATTTGAAGTAAATATACAGCATGTAAATTAGTTGGACTATATAAGGCTGTGTTCATTAAGTATACCACAGGGGTGCAGGTGAGTTATTCATAGTAACCCCCCTCTATCCTTTCAAAAAAAAAATACAACCCCCCCTGGGCATTTCCATATGCAAACCAGCATTATTACAAGCATAATTTTACAGAACTGTGATGTTGGGTCGTGAAACTCAGTTTGATACCAAGGGCGTATCTAGCCTATAGGCCCGTAGGCCCGGGCCTACACATTTTACAGCCTACTTGTCTTATTACAAATGAATGTTGGGCTTGAGGAGCTGTCGAAATACACAAAACATGACCTGGAAGTGCAGCAGAAGCCATTTGCGAAAGTCTAAATCTAAAGCATTTTCGGGGAAGCATGCTCCAGGACCCTCAAGAAGCGACCCTTACGGAGCGGTTGTTTGGGCCTACAAATTTTAAAAACCTGGCTACGCCACTGGATACTATGTAGAAAAGCTAAGAATAAACAATAAAATTACTGTTATTACTACCGGTACTTTGGTGTAAATTATTCTAAAAAGGTATTTGTTGTTGGACTATTCCAAAACTACACAATAATATATTGTTCTTTGATATAAAACATTCATTAATTCCTTACATCAGGCAACCTAGCTGCATGCAATAACCCTAAGAAAAAATGTTTTTAGGGAAGGCGGGAAAGTTTTTACATTTCAGATTATTGGAAGTGCATTCTCCTGCATTTCCTAGCTCTATTTAGTGCATTTTCATTCTATTCACCTACCATTTTAAGTGTAGGTCTTTATTTGACAAACATGCATTTAAAACAAATTAACATATCCCCCCCAAGTCCTTTCATTAATGAATTTTAAGATCCCCCTTCCTTCTGTTAAAAAAATTGGGATCCCCTTAAAAATCACCTCCCCCCGTCCCCATGTGGTATACATAATGAATGCAGCCTAAAGGAATAAAAAGAACCCTGTCATTCTTGGGTTGCAATTTTGTCACAATTGTTTTGTCAGAAAACCTAACACAGTATTTTTCAAGTGTTGAAGCTGTATTATGCCCACAAATTGTATGTTGCCAGTTATATTTTAAAATTATATATATACTAGCACACTTGTTATATAAAAGCATACATGTACATTTTTATTTGCTGATAAAACACTTTCACATATATTGTACATATGGCTGTGTTTAAAGGTTTTGAATACCAATGAATTGATCATTATTATTTAACACAACTTTTAAATTTATAATGCATATTAAGTGTGTTCTAGTATATAATATTAACTTGTTATTAACCGAGAGCGAGGTCTTTACGGGAAAATATCAGACCGAGGTCTTGACAGTACGGACCGAGCGATAGCGAGGTCCGTACATAAAAGACCGAGGTCTGATATTTTCCCGTAAAGACCGAGTGAGCGAGGTTAATAAGTAGTTTATTATATGGCACTTTGTGATAAACGAAGAATGAGAAAATAAGTGACTCGCGTGACTCGCGCCCCGTAACACAACGTGATATACCTAATTTGCATACCAAAGTGTAAGCCGTTCAGAATTTATTCCGGGATCTATTTGACAGCTCTCCGTAAATCAATACAAAAGATGAATGGAAATACAATGTCAAATGTCAGAATCAATTCAGAATTAGAAAACTTTGCTAATTCAAAGTGCATGAAAGGTGGAATTCGTAGAAAAAGCTATCAGAAAAGAACATATTTCAACTAAATCAACTCGAAAAACAAACCGTTCGCTCAAGTCAAGTGCCATGTGGTCGGCGAAAAAGTTCAAGATCTTCGTCGGATCACTTTCGGCGATGACAGTTCTATGCTGTTTGTTTGTATCCTGGACAACTTTGACTGGGAGGACATCAGTGGAAAATCTGGACCTGAAAATCTCTGATATTTGCTACTGATCGGCAAAACTGGTTGCCGGCTATGGAATCAGAACTTCCCTGGTTTGTAGTGAGGGATTGTAATTTGTAAACTGGACGGATGCTGACATTCAAGACAAATTTCTTAAGCCGAAAGAAAGCCGGCTGCAGAGGAGTAAACTTGTTGAAATATGGACTATGACTTCTGGCTCTGGTGATAGTCGCTGGCAGAGTTGTTGTCTTGTAGTTTTACTCGCTACTTCCACTGGACGGATCGAGTTCTCGTGTCAACACTCAACAGAGCCACGAAGCTTTCAGGATCAGCGTTAGCAGGTTTATCTTTATTGAGTCGGATTATTCAGTTATTTCGCTGCTGGGGTGTTTGATTCCTGCATTACCTGATACATTACTGAGCTATGTTCTAATTTCGTTTCTATACCGAGTGGAGACTTCATGTTGGGACTCGCTTGTAGTTGACGGCCAGAGAATATGGTTCTTCCGTATACGTACATTGAACTCTGCTAGACGGTGACTTCTGAAGCTTCTGTATAACCTAACCAGTAGGACATGTATCTTGTCTCTGTAGCCTAGATCTTTGGATGGCATTGTATTTCAACTAGTTCTTTCCTGTCCTTTTCTGGTTGGCTTTGCATACATCAATGATAATGTTTGACAACAAATGGTCAAGTTCGTTTTGGAGGTAAGCTTTGTAATTATATTTACAGGTCAATTTTTTTGATGGACCGGCTTTCTCTCTTTTAAAAACGGTATTATTACGATCTTTGTGCTGTTAAACTGCATCACTAAGTGCATAGTTATCTCTGTTTCACCCGGTTCGATTTAGTTTTCAATTTCCCGAACTTAGACCAAAATATGCGGATTTGTGACCGTTATCATGGTAACGGTCCGTACGGCAAAATCCCGACCGAGCACCAGCCAATCAAAACACTCGATTTGACATTGAGAGTGGATTGCCATGTAATAATATATAATATTATATATTAATTAGCACAAATAATGATTCAAGCAAGGTGTTGTTTAATTATATATTAAAGAAGTACATTATATTGTATTTTAATTGTATATATTGTTACTGTAAAGAAATACGAGACTTCAACTATTACTCAAAGGGTTGAACTGAAACAAATCAGTATACATGTGGGGTAGGGTTTATGATTTAATAAGTGCAATTGTTAAAGTCACCCAAAATTACAATTAGTACTCTGCATATAAAAGTATTAGAAAAGTAAAAAAAAAAGGCTTTATAAGCATGGATGGGTAGAACTAAGGGGGGGGGGGGGGACTCAGGGATTGGGGGCACTCAGGGAGTGCTATACTTTTTAGAATTATATTAATATATTATACAAAATAAAAATAATATAACATTTTCTTATGAATTACGACAAAATGTTTATAAAATATACTTTGTTCCTTGTGTAAGGAAATTAGTTTTTTGACATTCACTTTGTTTTACCGTTATAGCACTTAGGGTATTTATTAAGCTTGATCCCCTTGTTCTCTCTCAGGAAGAGAATAATTGCTTTGCACAATCGGGAAAGAATCATAAGTAATTAAAGATTACAAGGTCTTAATTTTTTTAATAAGGAAACTTAACATTCTCACCTTTCAACTTGCGCTGCTTTTCGGTTGATGTCCGGAACTGAACGCAAAGAAACGTGCCAAATTAAACTAGGTATCGCAACCCGAACAAAATTGCACTATTCAGGAAACAAGAGTTTCCCGAGATTTTACAAACCCCTTCTTATTCGGCTCCATTTAGAAATCCAGTTTAGTAAGAATACTGAAAATCCCGCCCACGATCCGACTGCAAATCCGTGAACTATTATGTTCCCGCTAGCCACCCACTGCGTATTATTTCTTACTGACCTACTCCTCCCGTTATTATGGCAATATCACGTGGTTTCTTGAATTACGTCTTCATAGTTGTCAAAATTTTACTAGCACCACCCCGAGAACAATTTCCTTTCCCCATGTCCGCCACCTCTGTCCGCCATCTTGGATTGGTCGCGCAAGGCCTCGTGGTAAAGTTGCTCTCTGATCTGAACTGGGGCTAGGCCTGAATAGATTGTGCTCGGCAACTTTTGAGCAACTTCTGGAGTTTTGAGCAACTTTTTGTACTGCAAGCAACCTAGAGCAACTTTTGCCTTCCTTGGCAACTTTTGAGCAACAAATAATGATAAAACACCCAAATTATCCCAAATGTTTCTGTTAATTGAAACTGCTCGGCACTAAGAATGCTGTAGACGTGTATTGAATAGTATTGACCCTGCAATACAACCAGCTAATGGCACAGGCAAAAGCCTGTATTCAACCAGGACTTAATTTCTATCAACAGAAATTTAGCGTTCAATTTCGCAATACAGTCCGTGCTTTTAAGGTTGCACGGCTCTGTTGTCCTTTGCAAGTACACAATCTAAATCCAACAGCTGCCTCCTTGGAAGAATTCAGAAACTTTCCATTTCTTGATAATAACAACACCATTGCCAACTTGGCCCGAGAGCTACCTGACTATCTTGCCACAGCTGATGGTGTTGTCATGGCAAATGAGGAAGACAAGGTGGCATGGTGGGCAGCCCACAGCGAGACACTTCCACACTGGGCAGGGGGGGTGGTAAAAAAGATGTTGGTCATCCAGCCAAGTTCAGCATCTGCTGAGAGAGCCTTCAGCCTTCTGAAGAATGCCTTTAATGACCAGCAAGACACACCCCTTGAGGATTACCTTGAGGCTTCAGTCATGATTAGATACAACAACGCAAAGAGGCTGTAAACTTTATCACCGTATGTGGTGTCTATGGTCAATATCATGAGATTTACTCATTAGAAACTACTTTACTTCATTAGAAAGTAGTTATGTTCAACTTTAAGATTATATTGAATTACACATCCAACATTCCATGCTTTAAGTTGTTATCTAGAATACAATGGCTCGCCAAAGTGAGCAACTTTTTCTAATTCTGGTGGCAACTTTTTCAATTTTTGGCAACTTTTGAGCAACTTTTAGCCTTTTTTTGGAGCAACTTTGGCTGGATTTGCTGGTACAATCTATTCAGGACTAACTGGGGCCCAAAAAAAATATTTGCCCGAGCCGCTGAAAGAACGAAGCAAACTACATGTAGATACCGACACACGCTAAATAGGCTTGAATTTCATGGTTGTTCATGACAGTGATCCACTGTCAAGCAAACGAACAGCCTTACTGGTAGTTATATTCCTTGAAAAAACTCTGTTGTTCGCATTCAGCTTCTGAGAATTGCAACTAATTTATGCATCGTTAAACGGCTATCTGCTACATGTACGTCATCAGTATGGAATTTTCTGCCTTGCTGCCCAGACGTCTCTTTCGTGAGTGGGGGAGCGATAAGAGTCAGCTGGTTTCCAAGGCTATGACCATGCAAGCTTTACACTTTCTAAGGCACCCACTGATCAAGAAATGTTTCAAGTGTTATTATTATATCTGGATCATGCAATCTACTAAAAAAATGTATAGACATACCGATAACTTACAGGGCCCAGCATTTATTCGAGACCACAATGTTTATTGAAAACCAAGCCTTATAATTAATTTAAACTAAACATCTTGTCAATATACCATTTTAAATGAACCAGGGAATACCAGTTTTATTACTTTCCATATAATTATAGACAGAGGAAAGAATGTTTCTGGTTTCAAAAGGACTACAAAATTTAAGTTGTCAAGCAAATACAAAAAAGTGTTCATGTTTAAAAATACTGGGGCAGGTTCAAATACAATGCCATGCAAGGGTTCAGTTGTTCAAAGGGTGGATAAAAGGTGGGTAGAATGCACATTACAAATTGTTTGCACTATTTTGTCAAAACTGCTTGTTCTCTATGTTATTAACAAGTAATCGCATGGGTTCTCGTAAACATAAGGATTAATTTCACTTGTGTCTTCAAAATTGATAAAATTGCTTTGCTGCATGACTCTATTACCTATAAATATTAGAGAGGAGTGCCCTTCTTTTTATTCCTAATTCCCTGAGCCAGTGAGTATTTCAGAAATGAGGCTCTCAACAACAAAAAAGATTAATGTCTTATAAACAATGGGTCAATATTATTATGGCTAAATTGTAAGGAAAGCATGGGCATTTGTTTGAGAAAATGCAGAATTACTTGAATTACAAATGTTAACTGACTAAAATGCATTGCAACTGGTACATGTACAATGTAAGTTGTATTTTCTTAAATACAAGCCCTGATATTTATTTATAAAATTTGGCTCTGTAGACCAGGGCCCAGTTATTCAAAGGGTGGATAACTTTATCCACTGGATAAATCCCTAAGCTATCCACCCTTTGAACAACCTGGTCCACAGAGCCAAATTCCATGAAATGCCAGGGCTTGTATTTGAGAAAATACAACTTACATTGAACATGTACATTGTACTGCAATGCATTTTAGTCATGTAACCTCTGCAGTGATTCAAGTAATTCTGCATTTTCTTAAACAAATGCCCATGCTTTATCTAAAATTTAGCCATAATAATATTGACCGAGTGTTTATTAGACATTAATAGTTGTTGTTGTTGTGCCTCTGTGAAATTAATCATTACGTTTATGAGGACCCATGTGATTACTTGTTAATAACAGAGGTCAAACTTTTAACAAAATAGTGGAATAAATTATAATGTGCATTCTATCTCATGGGAAAACTGGGTTAGTGTCAAATATCAAACAACATGAACACAAGACACAATTTTTATTTAACTTGCTTGATTAGTTATTACTTGTGCCAGGCCTTTGGCCTCCCAATTAACAAAGTTTTGCAAGTGTTTATCAAGCAATCAATAGGACACAACTCTGCCCCCAATAAGAAATGTACATGTACCTTCTTCATCAGCTAATCAGATTTTCAGTAAACATTGCTTTTGTATTGATGTGTCCAGTTATGGAATACATCAATACATCAACGTTCAACCATTGTGAGTCCAAAACAGAAACAAAAAATCCTGCCATCTTCTCTGAGTTTCTTATGATAATTATGCAAAATTATAAAATATGAAATTCAGACTATTCCAGGCCAGGTCTTGAATAAAAAGCAGGGTCTCAAATAAATGTCCCTAGCAGTTATGTAAAATCACCCTGCTTATACATTGTACAGATACCTGTCATTAATATTCCAGAAAATGTTGTAAGCATAATTATTATAAGTATTCCTTTCATATAGCAGGACAGGTATATTGTTAAAGATTAGTAATTATCCTAAAATAGCCTAGTTTATGTTTTTATAAGTCTTATCTGTTGGTCTTCTCCCATGTGTACTCAGCCAACCAGAAAACTTGTTGCATACTGTACACGTACGCCTGCCAGTCCTGTTGTTCTATCTTTGCTTTTCTAGCATACATGTACATGCTGAAAAAGGAAGAGTACAACACTTATTGTTAGCAGTGGTGTAGTTACTTAATTTACGTTATTTTGGGAAATAACAAAATTGTTTTTGATTTTCAAGTTGTTTGTGTGACCATTGGAAATACCCACTATCAAAGAAATTCTAATAAAGCTTGTTAATTAAGAAATTAAAACAAAAGTCCAAATTCTAATGTATCAGTCAATTCTAGCAATGCCCATTCCCTCTCCCCCGGGTATGGTGGGGCATTTGCATACTTTGATTAGTCTATGGTTTTGTGTTATCCTTTTCATTATTTACTCGTTTAGAAACGACCTTGTTAACTTAGAAATATACTCAAACACAACACAGTGTCGTAAAATTGTAACTAGATGGTTAATTCGAGTCGCCGATGTGTATTTAAGTTGTAATGTGACTGCTCGGTCGCAGATTTATAAAGGCGAGAGAGTGAGCAAATTGCATAGTTAGTTCATCCATGAAATACTCATTATATTTACGTTTTGTAAGTATTATTAAGGGACCTACCGATCAACATATCTACTTGTAGGTAAATTAGGAATTTCTTTGGTATTTGGACCATTACTAGCATTATTTATTACTTTAAAAGTTAAAAATAAAACTGTGTAACTGTAAGGCAGTTACCGGCCAACTTACCGTCATCTTCGAACTGTTAGTTTTTAGAGTTTCGTTTTCCTCCAAGCATACCAGCCCATAAATAGCCATTTAGGGTCCAAACGACGTCTTGATGAGTTCTTAGCTTGGTTCCAAAACTCTTAAACTAGCTAACCTTCTGTAAATCCATTGAAGTTGTAGCCAAATGTAGGAAAAGACCGTTGAGAAATTCGTTCGACCGCCGAAACCTGATGTACTCATGAGCATGCGTCCGTTGCCTCTGACGGATTTACAGTACTGTAGTTACCAGTCTCTACTCGTGTATCAGGAATACACTATAGTACATTAGTCCGCAGCGGCCACCGTATTATTATTTTTCATTTATTAATGCTTTAGCAATTTACATGGTAACTTCCTCACAAAGTAGAGACTATTTAAAATAGTTCATCCGCATATCAGTAAATTTCCTGCGTGATTCTGCCAGTTTCTGTTTTACCGCCACTCGCTGCAGTCTATACGGCCCCAGGGGAGGGGGGGGGGGTAACTCCCTTATTATATGGCCTATACGGGTATGTGCCGCAGTATAGGGTATGGTTTTTGAGCTGCCGAGGTCTGGGATAGGGTATCCTTTTTACGGTTTTGATTTGGGAAAGGGTATGGATTTTGATATACTTGTCGTTGGCACCATGCTTAGCGCTCTTTTGACCACACTGACAGCTTATAATTAAAATAGCATATTAAAACAAAACAACGGCTTTCTTAGCGGTAATTTTAATTTAAAACTGTTCTGTATCTGGGATAGGGTATAGCTTTTTTGCTTCGCGTCTGGGATAGGGTATAGATGTTTTTGCTTCAAGTCTGGGATGGGATTACCCTGGGTACCAGAGGTTCTATTGCCCTCTCTAAGCCTTCTTCTAAACTTTGGCTTAGAGAGGGCAATAGAACCTCTGGCACCCATAGTCCATGGGCCAAGACCCAAAAATTGGAATTTCTTACCACTCAGAGGGACAAAGGCTATCATACATTTTTGAAAACATCCACTCCTCTACTTAATTTTGGTATATGATAGCAATGTCAAATGAGCAGCTTTAATGCTAAAATCACGTGATTAAGTGACGTCTTCACTGTCATAAGAAATGAACCAGATTGACTGATGAAGACACTACTATTCTGCATATTTTGAACTTATTGTCTTTTTCAACATGCTAAATAGCTACAATAAGATAATATAAGAAAAATCAAATAACAAAATACTAATATTGCTTGGTTTCCATGGCAACCGCTCGTTAAAATTAAACACAACACATAAAATCAATGACTTTCCCAGCAAGTTTGATAAGTTGTATTTAATATTCATTCCTTACTACTCTAAGGGGCAAGTGCTATCATCCCTCTCCTTCATTTGACATATAATAGCAACGTTGAAAGAGCAACTTTAAAGCTTTAATTACTTCATGAACTGACGTCATCAGTACCAAAAATATCTCAATATTATTAAAATTTACAACAAAATGTTGTTTTGTGTACCTCTTAGTACGAATATGCATTTGAAAGGTGCCAGTTACATCAAGAATGATAACGAAAGACTTAGAATGGCAAACTGATGTTTTCGTTTGGTTTCCATGGCAACGCGTTGTATAATTGCACAATATAAGTATAACTCCTAAATAACTGGTACTTTTTTCACCATTCTATTTAGTATTTTACAGGTAACTGTCGATAACTCTATCACTGAAATAATAACACTTATACAACGGAATGTGTTATAATATACATGTATCTACTCTCTTAATCGTCTTAATCTAGGTCGTCAGAGTCATCTGTAAGTAAATCCTCGGTAGGTTCAGGCTCACGCCGGTTTGTACAGTCTTGTATCTTACACAAGTCAGTGCACTGCAGACCGTGGGCAAGACAGGTACAGCTCGGCAACTTGCAGATTCTCTTGCATTGGCAGGATAGGAGCTCAAGTACAGCCTTGGGTGCCAGTTCCCCACTCATCCAGTTAATGGTTAACTTGCCATCCTCTAGACTCCATCCAGATCCAACGGGCGAAGGGACCTGAGGACTGCCCTGAAGACTTCTGCGCCATATTGCTGGTTCGATAGCGCAGCTCGTTAACATCCTTGGTCCCCGGGTGTGAGGAGTACATCATACAGGTGAACTCTTGAAGCCTCGTGAATAGCTCATCAGGATTTCGCTCCACCAGCTTTAATGCAGTTAGCGTCAGTGCCTTTTCTGGAAAAGGAAAACTATCACACCCAGTGAAAGCATGCAATCCGGGAAGACATTTACATAGCTCCGACAACAGTTGTAATGTTGATGTACCTTGTACGAGTCTGTGTACCACATTTCAAATACATAGTAGATGGAACAAAGCACTTGAAAGCAAGACAGAGTACAAAAAATCGGGGGAGGGGGGGGGGGGGTTCTTCAAGGTAGAAAGGGTAGGGGTGACCGTCGGAAAACTCGAAAAATACCCTAATAAATACTAAACCGTGAAACATTTCCCACCTTAAAATATGCCTCATGGTCTAAAAATCACCCTAAAAATGGATTTCGCTTGACCAACCCATACCGGATCGCCGATATCAAACCCTAAAAAATACGACGATCACCCCTACAAGCCGACAAGTTGACAGTAATGACTGCACATCTGCTTCATCTCTTGAGATCCGGCTCTTCTGGAGATCATCGTACGTACTGACAGCTTGATTTGTTCAAATGAAGCATGTCCTTTAAATTCCTCATGAAAATGCTTCTATATTCGATTCCGCTACTATTATTTGCTGAGAGCCTTGGGCTTTAGGCTAAATCCCGGCTTTAGTGCCCCGGGGTTTGCGTGTATTTACCGTTTCCTCGCATGCTTGGTCTACAGGTATTTTTCCAAAAGGGTTACCTTTCCCTATCTGCACAGCGAATCAACCATCATGATATTTATGATATATACGACGAAGTTATGTGACCATTTCAGCCCAATTCCAATATTCTAATGTCCTGAAAGACATGGTTAACAAAACTACACAGCAGGTATTGCCAGCAAGCAAAATTTAAGAGTGGTCATGAGAGTGCATGACACAGAGGAGTCCATGATACATATTTTTGTTGAGTGTTCTCATTCAGCTACTTGAATACAGTTCTGTAGTTATATATTGTTCATTTTAAGAACTCCTGAACTGACTCTGCAGCTTCTCTAATAAAGCAGTTACAGCTGAGCAGGTCTCTAAAGCAAGCTTTGTCAGTGAATTAGAGAGGTAAATATAGCAAGGACTTCCACTCCAGGTGAATCAGTTAGAATCTGGATATGTGAAGAATATAGCTATGAAGTATTAATTGTTCGTTTCCGATGAAAATATCAAGCAAATCCACTGTTGAAACCACATGAAGCCCTGTAAGTCTTCTTAAGGGGTGGTTTGGGTCTTATTTATTTTAGGTATGAGGGGGAGTAATAGTTAATTTCCCTTCTATTAAATAGGGGGGGGGGGGGGGGGGGGTTTGAAGCCTTATCTTTAACCATCTCTTTCCCATTTCCCAAACCCCCGGCTCCTGCTATAAATTATTGCACAGTCCCTTACTAAAAACATCCATTTGCTGCTCAATTTATTTGAAAGACACTTCTGATAACTCATAAACCTTTGGGTAGGAATATATTTTGTATATTTTTTATTAAAATACCGAAAATCCGATATAAAAACCCGACAAACACAATTGAAAACATACCTGAGAGATTGTCCGCCATCTTGGATTACCCATAACGCATTGCAAATTTTGGTGAAGGTAATTTTGTAGTAAAACAATGTAGAAATGGTCTTTTTGAAAATAATTTGAATTAGGTAAACAGAAAAGGTGTTTTCTCTTTGTGTTCTTTTAGATGGCGTTGAAAAATTATCATTTTAAAATGGTTTTTTCAGGCATTCTTCCTGGTAGCCTCGTTTTCATGCTGGGGTGCCATTTTTATAAAAAAAAAATACCATAAAGCTGCCCATTCAAAATTGCTATCATCAAAATTACAAAACACCTTCGAGTACTCTTCAAAATGACACCATTCACAATTTGTCCCTCGAATTAAGTGGTAAGAAAATCTGGTCTGGCCCATGGACTACAAGGGTAGGATAGGATATGGTAAACGGCATTTTTAGGTCTGGGATAGGGTCAGGATTTTGAGGTCAGTCTCGCGGCACATCCCTACCCAAAAATCTTCTCAGTACCCCTCCCCCGGGTTATACGGCATAGGAATCAACCAGTGCATGGTAATGGGCTCCTGAATCAACTCATGACACTAGACCTCTAGCCTGATTATCAGACTGTCGAGGGCGTCCGCTCACTTCCTCCCACCTCCCAGCCTGATGGACTTTGACACAAACCGTGTTCTGGTCATTGTTTCATTTCGACCAATCAGAGCGAAGGTTTTATTTTTAGAGAACTGAGGTATGCATGGAATGTGTAGTGCAGCCTGCATGAAGGTGAAGCCAAATGGCGGACGATACAAACGGACTTGATATGGCTTTGGAGAAAGCGTGCGAAACTTTCGTCATTTCTGAACTATTTCCCGAACAGAGAAAGGCATTATTATACTTCGTTTCCCGGAAGGACCTTTGCTACCACAGCTGCATCTAGAAGGCGACGACCAGGTCGAGAATCGAGAGAGGAGAAATTATGTAGTCTTTTACAACTTCTACAGATCGTCAGAATCACGGCTCTTTCATTCACTGCAGAATATGTTCTACAGCTTCAAACTTATAGAAACAGAACGTGGAGAAACATGTTGTCCTCAGACGTGTACCGGAAAAATCAGATAGGAAGCGCTATCGATATCGCGATGTTTATGAATCTACTAGCTAAGGGCTTTGGAAAATAATTATCTTCCTCGACCGCTTTGTATTAAAATGTGATGTCTCCTAGAATGTTGGCATTTAGAAGACCAAATATTTCATGAAATGTAATGATTTTTTTACAGCAGTGAACACACATACTGAGTATGTTATGGTAATAGTTTCACGACATTTGGGCAGTTATTTATGTTTGCAAAATTTTTAACACACTTCATTTTGACAATTTTGCTGTCCTGAAAGCTGAAATATCTTAGCTTTTTCGCCTTAAGAAGACTAAATTTTTCATGGAATGGCATGAAATGTTTACAAGAGTGAACACATATAGTGAATATGTCATGGTAAAAGTTGGATTACATTCGCCTAAATATTTATGTTATCAGAATTTTGAACAGTCTTGATTTTGACAAGTACAACAAATCCGGTAGTAGGCAGTGTTGTGACCATGCGCTTGAAATACTGTACGGTAAATCCTATTTAAAAGTTCCTGCTGCCCAAAAAAACCATAGCAGCTCAAACAGGATATGGTTAGGGTTAGTTCTGAGAAATCGACATAAGTTTGAAGCTGTAAAACATAAGAATTCTGCAGTGCAGGAAAGTGCGTGATTCTGGCTAGCCGTACTAGAAGGCTACATAATTTCTCCTCTCTCGATTCTCTACCTGGTCGTCGCCTATAGATTCAACTTCAACTTTATTAATATTTATACACGGAATTCTAACAGATAAGAAAAACTGATTTACATAGAAGCCGTGTTAACTACTATTAAATATATAAAAATACAGAATTGTCAATGTAATAATAATAATAATATAAAAATATATATACTATACTAATAATATGATATCCTAAAATTATGAAAACTACTATATACTATTATAAATTTTCAAAACATCATTGGTCATTTAGGACGGCGACTGTTTTGATTTTGTTTTTAAAAGAGCCTAGTGATTTAATTTCACGTAATTCTGTTGGAAGCTCATTCCATGTCTTGGCGCCGTGATACGAGAAACTTTTCTTCATAAATTCTGTTTTTGGTTGCGGAAGACAAAGTCTCGTATCACGGCCCCTTAGATTATAGTGGGTAGAGCTTCCAACAGTAGTGAATAAATCACATAGGCTTGCTGGCGCCAGGCTATTTTGGGTCTTAAACATTACGATGGCTTTATGTTTTGCTCTGCGTTCATCTAATTTGTCCCATTCCAAGACACTTAAAAGTGCGTTTGTACTTGTATCATAATCTGCCCTGAGAATAAGCCGATAGATCTTTATTTATACACGGTAAAAAATTCATCAGGCTGTTTACAATAATATGTGTAATAAGAATAATAAGATAATATTATGATTTAACTAACCTATATGTACTAATGTACTTAGCTATTTAAAACTACGATTATATGTTAAATATAAAAAAAATAAAAAAAAAAATAAAAAAAAAAAAAAAACCTGCTTGCCATGAATGCCGTGTTTCTTACTTTACTGAGAAAAGTGCTCATTTAGTAATTTCTTAAATTTGCTCAGATATTCAGCTTGCCTTAAGTTTCCTGGTAAACCGTTACAGAGAACAGCACCGCTATAGCTGAAGCTGTTTTTGCGATAATCAGTACGCGGCAAGGGAATCTTAAGTTTATTTGCGGAGTCTCTCAAAGCGTATGAGGCAACATCATCGCGTTTAGTGAACTTGGAGCTAAGGTATTCCGGGGTGAGACCATGTAATGATTTAAAAACCATAATTGCTTCTTGCATTTGACGCTGTGTTTGTAGGCTTTTCCAACCCAGATCCTGCATTAGTCTGTCGGCATCGGCATCAAAGGTTGAAAAAGTTAACACTCGAGCAGCGCGATTCTGTAGCTTTTGTAGTTTGTTTGCTAATGTTTTGCCGCATTTCCCCCAAATAACATTACAATAATCGAAATGAGGCTGTACTAAAGCGTTATAGATATAATGCAATGTTGCTGGGGGGACATATGGTCTCATCCGCTTAATGGCTCCAATGCCAGAGGCAATCTTTTTTGATAACTTTTCTAAATGGCTTCGCCAGGTGAGATTTTCGTCAATCAATAATCCAAGAGATTTGGCGGTTGCTACTTGCTTTACTGGAGCGCCATTAATTGTGACCTCAGGAGCCTCAGCCAACGTGCTCAATTTCTGCCTGGAGCCGATTAGCATAAATTCAGTTTTCGTCATATTCAGGGTCAGTTTATTAACCGTCAGCCACCTGCTGATATTTTCCAGATCTTGATTTAAATAGGTCTGGAGTGAACTTAAATCAGCATCAGCGTATGTTATATGGGTGTCGTCTGCATACAATCTAGGTTGACAGGTTAATAAACAGTTAGGCAAATCGTTTATATAGAGCAGAAATAGCAATGGGCCTAGGATTGTCCACTGAGGCACGCCACATTTAAGTGTGCAAAATTTTGAGAGAGAACCGTTCACAACACATTTTTGTGTGCGGTCTTTTAAATATGACTTGAACCAGTTGTGAGCAATTCCCTGTATCCCATAATGAGCCATTTTAGATAATAAAATCTCGTGATCGACCGTGTCGAACGCATTTTTTAAATCTAAGAATACTACGGCATTAACGTTCCCACGGTCGATATTATATGCCCAATTGTCGGTAGCCTCCAGTAGGGCCGTAACGGTGGAATGAAAGGATCGGAATCCAGATTGCTGTTTTGAAATGATGTCATGTTTTGACAAGTATTCATACAATTGATTATACACTATCCTTTCACACACCTTCGCCACAGCTGAGATCACCGAAATCGGGCGGTAATTATTCATCTCACTCCGTTCACCTGCCTTGTATAGCGGCGTGACTTTGGCGCATTTCCAGGCATTAGGAAACACGCCAAATTCTAATGATCTATTAAAAATTTCACACAGTGACGTAGATACAAGATCGGCACATTCACGAATAAGCCTGGCAGATATTTTATCAAGACCAGTGGCCTTTGACTTTGAGAGTTTATTTAGAAGAGAATGAACTTTGGTACTGCTTGTAGGACTAAAGTGAAATCTATCGTCTGTGCCAATGACATCGTCAAGGTAGCTGGTGCTATTTTCAGACAAAGGTATGTCATTAGCAAGTTTCGGTCCTATTGTGGAAAAATGTTGATTGAATGTTTCCGACAATTCAGTAGCATTCGTGATGGCAACACCATTCAATTTTAACTCCTTCACAGATGTTTTGTTTGATTTGCGACTAGTGAGTTCATTAATAGTCTGCCAAGTCTTTCGTGAGTTGCCATTATGCTGATTGAAAGTGTTCTTGTAGTAAGATTCTTTAGCAGATTTAATTTCGTTATTAACTGCATTGCGTAATATTTTGAATTTAGCCCAATCATGTGGATCCGAAGACCGCACAGCCTTGAGTTTAGCTATAGATCGATCATGCATGCGTTTTTTCAAGGCTGACGTGATCCAGGGTGATTTGGCTGACCTAACACGCTTTGTCCTCTCTGGGGCGTGTTTATCAACCACAGTCAAAAACTTGGTTTTCCAGTCAGACCACATATCGTTAGGGTCATTAAAATTCCGTATACTTTCCCAATCTTGACATGCAATATCGTGACGGAAACGTTTGCGACAAAAATTGTTAAAGTTTCTATAAGTTATAGTAGTATGCCCTTTAGGCATATCAATGGATACCTTACGATAGGCATAAACAAGACTGTGGTCACTGATACTAGCATGGTAAACTCCAGAACAGGTTACCCTATCAGGGCAATTTGTATATATTAAGTCAATAAGCGTCGAGGTAGTTTCCGTTATACGGGTGGCTTCGTTTACGAGTTGCTTAAGCCCATAAATGTCAGCGATTTCGGATAGTAAACGTGCGTTGCTATCACAAGAGGTAGAGGCCACATTACAATTTAAATCTCCCATTAGATAAAATTCAACATGTTCGGAATCTAGTCGACTAATAAGGGTTTCAAAATGCGAGAATAATTCAACAGGAGAATTGGGTGGCCTATACCAAGTGACAACGAGAAATGGCTTAGATCGAGGTTTTCGTATTTCTATACATAGGTTTTCAAGATTATCAATTTCTAAATCAGTACGTATAGAGAAGTTGATTGATGTTTTAATATAAAAACACACGCCCCCACCATTTCTGTTTCTGTCTCTCCGAATTAGTTCATATCCGAGGATATGTACATCGCAATTTTTGATAGACTCATCGAGTTTGGTTTCGTTAATCGAAAGGACATCTATCGAGTTACTGGCAAGCAAAAGTCTGAGCTCGTCTATGTGTTTCGTTAGACTCGCGATATTTAAAGACGCTAATTTAAAGCCACGCTTAGTGGGTAACGAGGCCGGCAAAGACTCAGTTGCCGTCGCGATATATTCGGTAGAATCATAAGGCTGATTAGACACGGCACTCATGGAATCTGCATTTCAATGGTTAAAACTATTTACAAAATTTTCCAAGAGCTTACTGGTACCTGAACGATTCAAGTACAAACCTCCCCTATTTAGATCAGCCTGTGTGATGTTTTCATGTCGAATGATCTTCCGACCATCTTGGTGGCACAGCCTTCTGAGGTGTTTGTTTACTTTTATCACTTGCGAACTAAGGGAATCTCGTCTGGTTGTTATTTCCGAGATTATAACCTTGGCATCAGACGTGATTTCAACTTCCCTTGCAAGATTAGTGATGGATACGGCGATTACTTCTGGCTCTGAGTGTTTCAGGTCATTAGTTCCAACGTGAAGTATAATTTGTTCGGGTGATCTCTCCAACAAAGGCTGCAAGTAGTGTTTCATGTCACTAGTAGTGGCGCCGGAAAAAGGTTTCACAATGACGCGACCTCCTACTTCTTTCCCAATCTTAGATCCATGTACGAAGCTGACAATCGAATCCCCAGCTATAAGAGTGACAGGAGGTGTTCCGTGACTTTGCGTGTTAGTAGGTGCTTGAGACCGAGACGCATTTTGCTCTTGAGGCACATCGCTATTATCGCGAGTATAACGATCACTAGAAGATCGATTTCTATTGCCTTGGAGATTACCAATGGAGTTTCTTGGCTGTGAAGAGGCCAATTTCGACTGTTCGGATTTTTTTCCGTTTTTGCGGTGCTTGGAGCTTTTTGTTGTGGCAGTGGTCCAAGGTTGTTTTGATTGCTGGCAGTCGGACACCAGGGAATCGGTGATGTCAGGGTTGCTAAGCGATAGCGGCGAAGGTGATTGTGCTGAAACTAGATTTGCATTAGATTTAGAGGACAAATCCGTAGAAATTATTTGGACTGCTAACTTTAAAGAGTCTCTTTCTTCCACAGCTTTATCGTAGCGATCTCTCATAGAGGATAGCTGAGACCTCAGCATTTCATTTTCACTCCTCAACTTCTCTAAGGAGGTCGAATAACCCGAATGGGCCGGTGGGAAGCTTGATTGTTTGTGTAGTTCCTTGATGCTTAGTACTTCTTTCTTCAAATCATCAATCAAGGAATTAAAATGCTTATAACAAGGACAAGATTTAGCCCCAAAGCCTGCATCAGAAGAGTCATCGGATTGATCAAGTAAATTGACCACTTCAGGATTATCAGGATCTGCTGGACCGTTGACTTTCGAATTTTGGCGGGAAACCCGCTTGATTTCTGCATTGTCTTTGTCCATAATAAAAGCCTTGAGCTTCTCTACTAATACGGACTTTTTCCCGGTCTTACAAAGGCCTCTTTCGCCCAGTTCTTTCTTGAGGTCGGTAATATTAAGAGATACAAGATCCCTACCATTTAGGGCTGATCTCAAAGCACCAGTTTCTTGAAGGTCTTCATCCATGATAGAACTCGTACTCGCTTCAACCAAACCATCATTTTCCTCCGTATTTCCTGTCTGATTTGCAGACACAGAAAGATTTAGCCCTCCATTTGGTAAGATGTTACGTAGATTATGGATACTGGGTAAGGATGTTGTCCTACGAAGCTGATTAGTAGATAATTTAGGGTTCTTGTCGAGAGCATCAGAATCGCGTCTATCCGCCATTACCAGATCGCTGGTACGAGCAGCTGTGATGGCCAAGGTCCTTCCGGGAAACGAGGGGTAATATTGCCTTTCGCTGTTCGGGAAATAATTCAGAAATGCCGAAAGTTTCGCACGCTTTCTCCAAAGCCATATCAAGCCCGTTCGTATCGTCCGCCATTTGGCTTGTCCTTCATGCAGGCTCCACTTGACATTCCACACATACCTCAGTTCTCTAAAAATAAAACCTTCGCTCTGATTGGTCGAAATGAAATGACGTCAGGAATACGGTCTCTGCCAAAGTCCATCAGACTGGGAGGTGGGAGGAAGTGAGCGGACGACCTCGACAGTCTGATAATCAGGCTACTAGACCTCAAACTTTTATATTAGTTAACTCCAAGGAAGAGTTGGGCCAAATCAGCCCAAGTGCATTTGACTCTTTATAGAGCCGAATTGATAGGAAAGGCCAAATTGGAAATTCTTGGAGCCAAATTGGACACTCGTGGGGACAAATTAGTTTCTATTAGGGCTGATTTGGCCTCATTTTCCAAAACGGCTCCTTTAGGAGTCCAATCAGCCCAAGTAACGTTTTTTTTTTGTATTTTAGAAAACAATTCTTACCAACCCATACTTTTCAACATTTTCAGAAATCAATGCTTTTCAGTAAGATTCATGGACTGATAATATTAATTCTAACTTCACTGTCCAAGCACAGTTGCTATTATATTGTGGCATACATCTAACATGTAATTTTACCTTTAGCTAATAGCTTTAATATATCCCTTGTGAATGTATTTGATCCGTTCTAAATGTAAACTAAAGTGATCTATCTAGATCTGCATGCAGTTTTATTTTCAAGTAGAGTGGTAAATTTTCAAATATTTATAGTTGCTAGTGTTCATTTTCTACATCTTAAGGACGCTGAAATGTATAACGAAACATGTGATTTCCACTCGTTTCTTTTCGATCACTGGGTGCCGACGCTGGCCTAGAACAACAGGAATCGAGCCATTTACTGCTATATTTGATGCCATTACTTTTATAAACAAAAACGAATATGAAACAACAACAATGCAATCTGGTAAGCTTTATGTGTGTTCTACTTTACAATGTCCATTCAAATATTTCACCACGTCAGACCACGAGCGTAGGAGAGCCAGCTAATCCCTAATATTTTCGTCCATTGTGAGAAATGTCCATCCAAAGTCCTAGAACAACTCAACATCTTGCCATTTCCATGCCTTTGCCTTTGGTTTCAGCAAAACTGAGTACTCGTGTCGTGTTGGTCGTGTGGAATGATAAATCTCTGGGTAAAAACGTCCTTCGGCTCCGACAAGGGCGCCAGTTGAAATATCCGGAGCCTGTTGGAAGGCTTTCCCACGAATGAAGTTAAATAAAACATTAAGCTGTTTACATTTCGTACATTTGAGAGATGGGAGAAATTTCGTGACGACTGACGTTCTCTCCCGGGAGCTTGCTCCCGGATCGCCGCCATCTTGTCTGCCCCAGTCTTTCGCGGCTATATGTGTATGTGTTCACGTGGACAGTGCAATCTGATTGGTTGACGGCGCAAAATCTCCACACAAATAAGAAAAACGAAACACTTGCGATTTCTGACTCGTGCCGGCCTAAGGCCTGGCCCGAGTAATAAAGTTCTCATAAACTTAGGTCGATCCGTTTAAGCTTGTTGCAGTTCCGTATTGGGCGAGTTCAAGCTACGTTGCATGGAATTAACTTTCTATACATGAATCACTGGAACAATTGGACCACTTTCACAGTGCGAAAATACCTTGGGAATATTCTAGAGAAAAGTTAGAAATTTAAATCTCTATTGTTTTTTGTTCTGGAAAAATCTATTGAAATTATCATGAAGATATTCTGGAATCTATTTTAGAAATAGGGATTTCCATACAGTGGAATAGGCTCGGTTCAGTTTTTACTGTGAATTCCTTTCCCTTTGTCTCTGTGCCATTCCCACGAAATATCTAAAATATATATTAAGGTTATTAGAACTTTAACTGTTCCGTGTAAGAAGTATTTTGTATTTCGTCCATTTCCAAGCGTTTTCATTTCCGCTTGACATTGAAAACGTTTTAATCTATTGGTAATAAGAAGCACACATGCAGCCACATGCATCAAGGAAATATTATTCAATAATATCAAAAAATAATAACAATAATTTAGGGCCTTGTTTCATATCCTTGTGGTTTTCCTTTCTTACTCCGCGATGCCGGTGGTTGTAGAGGTGATTATAGCCTTTTGCTTGCTTTCATTACCGAGAATGTTTTGCTAAAATATAGCATGTCTAATGATAAACGTCAAAATTATGAATACCTTTTCATTAACATTGAAATAGATAAGCTACAATTCTAATTGCATGGAAGGAGCTACAAATGACTATTCCACAGTTTTTCTACTAAATACTTCACTTCGTTTGGATAGTTTAAAATCAAGAAATATGGGGGAAATTGCAGTTACACTGGCTCGGTTGATACAAATCCCCTGAATAAAAGAGTTTTGTGATACAAATCCAATCCTAACTAATCTTTATCATCCATTATTATTCACTTTTCGCACACTGTATGAATTTGAGGTTTCTGATTGGTCAATTTGTACCACGTGTCACCTGGCTATGCCATGACAACCACAACTGCCGTGTAATGATGTGGTGTAATAATATTACCGAACAGCTATTACACCACAGAAACAATGGCCGAGAAATATGACGATTTGTCGGCGGAAAAGATAGAAGAATTAATAGATGAAGCCATACCGAAGAACACTAAGAAGGCAACAGCCTGGGGTGTCTCAGTTTTTAAAGGTAAACACGTAGTTCAGCTTCTTTTTGTTCGTTTTGAAGCAGCTAGACCGGCAAATTACCAGAACTCGAAAGTCTGCCAAGTTTGTAAACTTACGAAATTTATTTTCTCACAATACTTCTTTGTTTTAGATTGGCTGTTCAAAAAATTTCCACAAGAAACTTTAGAAAGCCTTTCTCCAGAACTTCTCTCTGAAAGATTGAAGAAATTTTATCAAGAACTTAAAAAATCTCCGACCGAGCACTACAGTACTTCAGCACATTTGTCAATTCGTGCAGCCCTTGATAGATACCTCAACTCCCTACCAGAGTCCAACAACACTTCAATCATAAGGGATCAGCTATTCAAACAGGCAAATAAATCGCTAAATGCCAAACTGAAGCTGCTCAAGGCACAAGGTCTTGGTAAAGTACAACATCATTCATCAATCTCGCCAGAAGACATAAAAAAGTGCTACGAGACGAAAGTGTTTGGCGACGAAACACCACTCAGTTTGCTTCGAGTGAATTGGTTCAACATAAGCCTGCATTTCTGCCGCAGAGGCCGTGAAAATCAGAGGTCCCTCTCAAGAGAAAGTTTTGGGATTAAGAGAGATGCAAATGGTGATGAATATGTGGCGATGACAGTCAGTGAAAAAACGAAAAACCACCAAGGTGGCCTCGGAGACAAAGCCGACGAAGGAGATCCAAAAATGTTCAGTTCTGGTACAGCGAGGTGCCCTGTGAAGTATTTTAAAAAGCTTCTTGGAGTGATAAATCCTAACCAAACAGCCTTATTCCAGAAGCCTAAAAGAAATTTCATGGCAGGTGACCGAATTTGGTTTGAAAATTCTCCTCTTGGGGTTAACAAGATAGGAAAGATGATGAAAGAGATATCAGCTGAAGCCGGCTTAAGCCAGATATATACAAACCACTGTGTAAGGTCAACCACCGTTTCCATTCTAGATGAAGCTGGAATACCCATCCATAGAATTATGCAGACATCTGGCCACAGAAGTGAGACAAGTGTGAAGTCCTACTGTGACAGGCAAAGTTTGGGTAAAGAAAAAGAATGCTCTAACATTCTAGCTAGAATTGGCGACGACCAACCACAGTCGGCTCTAGCCGTCGGCGAGAATACCCAGAATATAACCCAGAACCAGAATATCCAAAACAACATCATGGCCAACGTAAACCATTCTCCAACTTTAAGTTTCCTCGCAAAATCAGAGTTCAAGGACTGTCATTTCACTTTCAATCTCACAAAAAAGTGTGACTGAACACTGAAGTTGAGTATCTATGCTGAACACTTTTTTTCTGAATTTTAGTAATACTTGAAGACGTTTTAAAAGGTTATCTTTATAGATATAAGCTTACTGTAGACTATACAGCCTAGACATCACAAATAAAAGATATTGCATGCAGAGTATCAAGGCGTAATAATGTGTTTTTGGTATATTGTACATGTATGCATATGCGTTAAAACCTTGTTTGTATAAGGACTCACTTCAGTGTACTCAAATTGAATATTAAAAGTTTTAACGCACTCGCGCGAGTGGGTTCGCCTCGTGCAGTATTTAATTTCTCGTTCATTGTTAGTGAACTCGTGGAGGTAAATCCCGATAACCCACACGCACGAGTGCGTTAACCTCTAATTAGTTACTCCCGGTTTGGCTTTCTCATTTTGCTTTTTCGGCAACTACGCCGTTTGTTTGTTATGAAATTTTGTTTTACCGTTTGAAATCCACTGGTGCCGTACTCTCACATTGGTATCTTTGCTGACGTGACTTATACTGGTAAATACTTTAACAAGTTCTTTATTGAAACGAAAAAGTGGTTTTGAAATATTGGTAAGAAAATGGAAGCAAACGTCTTATCAAGAACATTTGAATAGAAATAGAATTTTATTTTAAGACAACTGATATGAACGATTTGGAAAAGGTTTATTATTTAAAGAGCGACAGGCTAGCATATAAACTATATACCGTTTTAGCATTGACAAAGTTATGACGCCAATGTCTGGCTTTGTAATTAAACAGGAATAACATGATTCCCTCATCATGCAACAAAATCCATGGTGACATAAACATGATCAAGGGGTATTTTCCAAACCCTTATCCAGACCTGACCCATGAAAATCTGCACTCTATTTTATGCACCACTTAGGCTGCCTTTAATTGCGTCATCTAATCCAATTATTGTTATTGGTTTGTTCTCTTTCTAATTTATTTTGAAGCTCGATGTCGAAATGACAAGAGAAACTAATGGGAGGCAAATTACGATGCAGAAAAAATTATTTTAAGTGCACGTAGGCGGCGTTTGAAATTTAACATGTGAAATTACAAATTACGCGTGAAATTTCAAGTTAAAATTAGAGAGTAATTTGTCCTCTGTGGTATTATGAATAAAATTCTTTGAAACTTTTGAAGATTTTTTAACTTATAATATAAATATAATTTCAATTACAAAAGGTTTAAAGCGGGAATGTGAAACTTTTTGGACAAACAAACAAACAAATGTAACTAAATGTCAAAATGAAGGATAAACTGAGTCAACTTTCCAATGACAAAATATACGACAAATCCCACAGTATTCACTCAAAATATATTTTAGAAATTTGTAACATAACATTTAACAGATTAGATGACCTACCTATGAACTTTCTGTTGTCATAAAATGGTTGTAAAATCCTTATTTGTTAGCGTTTTGGAGTGCACGCGATCTGAAAATGTTCTGCGAACTTTGACCTTTGAAAACCCTGTTGCTAAGCTCTAGTGGTTTGGTCTAGTTAAAAGTAAAATAAACTACTTAAGTGCCGACTTGTTCACACTTGTGAGTTCAAGCCAAACACAAGTTACGCTACGTTTACTGATATCTCTATTTCTAGTGGTCAGAGAAGCATTTCAAACCTGTGAAATTACAGAATCTGTATGTAGGCATTTTTGTGGTGCGATCTCAAAATGATCGTGAGGTTTTCCGTGTTTAATTGCTGGTTCGCAATCAATCCCCAGAGATTCAGATAACAAAGACCATGTTGGTGGTGGTGGGGTTGTAAAGAGAGTTTCGTCAGTGAAGTACCTCGGAGTACACCTTGACGAATGTTTATCACATGGAATACTCATATTGAAAAACTTACAAAGAAAATAGCTTCTGGTCTTAGTGCGCCTAAACGCATGAAGCCATTTGTTCCTCTTGCGACTCTCTTAAGTGTTTATAGGACATTAATTCAGCCCCACTTTGACTATTGTAGCTGCATATGGGGAAACGTAAACCAAGGGCTCCCTCGCAAGTTACAAAAACTACAAAACAGAGCAGCCCGCATACGAACTGGTCTACCATTTCACACCCATACATGCCCATATTGACGAGCTACTGAGTAACCTAGGGTGGGAAAGACTAGAATCTCAAAGGGCCATTCGAAAAGCAGTCATGGTCTATAAAGCACTGTACGGCCTTGCACCCGAGTATCTGACTAAAATGTTTGAAAGAAGAACCGAAGCTATACAATATAATGTCATAGGCTCGTCTACTAAAATCTCCTTTCCTCCTCCGCGCACAAACTTTGGTAAAAAATACTTTCGTTTTCTCCGGCAAAGGTATGGAATGCACTACCCGAGGATGTCAGAGAAAAGATTATCTATATGATTGTAACTTAACTTCCTTATTTTTAACTAGCATACTTCAACACACGCATTATGTAAACCAGTACGCATATTTTACGTTTTTACAATATCTAAAATTTTGTAATTGTTTTATGATATTACTGATGTTTACTCGTATATAAATAAAGTGTTGTTGTATATGTAATCAAACAAAGAAATATTTTGGTTTCATGGTTGATCGAACGAGGATCTTTTGTTAACGTCAACCAAGATGGCGGCGGCTACGTCACGTAAAACGAGCAATAAATCGGCGCCGATATTTTCGCATTTGTGAGTTCAAGCCAACTGAAACGATTCTTTTCCTGACAGCTCTACCTCAAAATCTAATACTGATCGTTACGTAGAAAGTATGTGAATAACTGCTTGCTTTTATCTGAGATAACTTATAATAACTTAGTCACCCGGCCACTTGACATTCTATTTCTACTACCGATTTTAATTGACTAAGCCCAAAAATAGAGGTAATCCGCTAACGCTGTTGCCACCCAATTCAGATCATGTGATGTAAACAGATGCTACTCTGGGGAGTTATTCCTTTTTCATTCTAATCATAATGCAGTCATGCCTATCTGAATAAAATTAATTTTCAAAGAGTCAATTCTCCAGAGTAATGTGTGTTTACATCACATGATCTGAATTGGGTGGCAACAGCGTTAGCCGATTACTTCTATAGCCCAATGTGACCGCGAAGAACGCGAAGAACAATAAGATTCTGCGCGATGTGATATGGAAATCAATTATATTAATAAATCACATTAATTAATCATATTGTTAAAAAAGGACCATTCAAATAATCAATAGATTAAAGTGCCACAACGACGAAATATTTTCGTTTAGATTTGCCACTTTTTCAGTATCAATAGGTCAATCCGTGTTAGAAATATCCGAAATGGTAAAAAATAAGAATAATTTCATATTACCACAGGCAGCCCAAGCTCAAAGTTCGAAATTATTTGACAGTTGAAGTACGAAGGTTCAAATATCCAGAATATCTGGTATTTTACCGCACTAAATGGCAAATGAATAACACAATAAACTTGCTTTCATGAAGATTGTTGTTTTGTCTTGAATTTGGGGGTTTGGGGGCCGGTCATTGACGAGTTTCTAGAAAACCTGGATTCACTCTACCTCTTTAGCAAAAAGTCCACTTACTCTCCCCTCCCACGATGTTAATTTGTCCTGACACCGCTTCAAAGTGTAAATATGATTGGTTAACTCTTGCTTCCGGTTGTAATTGGGATTTTTCTGGGGAGGGGACGGGAGGACTTTTTGCTTTATTTTTGGCGTGTGCCTGCCAACCGTAGTGTTGGGAGTCACACAGAAACCTGAAATGTCGTTTTAAATCCGGCGGGTGTAAAGTACAGGTCACAGGTCAAGTCAATTCTTGTTTACCTGTGAACCCTAGCTCTAGGTGAGCGAGAACCCGTCGTTTACCTGAGAACTCGTCCGATGGTTAGGGTTAGGCCGGATTTGTCTTAGAATTAACAACCTGACCTGTGACCTGTACTTTACACCCGCCGTTTTAAATCTCCCCAAAAGAATAGTTTTATTTAGAGTGGTACTTCAAATTTAGAGTTCACTTGTTGCCTGATAATGTTTCTCTAGGGTAATGGCGTTTAAAAGATGAACGATGTCTGGGAGGTCGGGATCGCTGAGCGAGGGACTTTCACTCCTTGTCATTTTTACAGTGCTATGGTGGACTTTGGTGAGGAATCGGTTTTTGAACGGCGGGTAAGTACAGGTAAAGTTGTTAATTCCAAGACAAATCCTAACCACAAATCTAACCCTAACTATCGGACGAGTTCACAGGTAATAAACGACGAGTTCTCACTCACCTAGAGCTAGGGTTCACAGGTCATAAACAAGAAGTGACCTGACCTGTACTTTACACCCACCGATTTTTGATGGGCCCTGAATCATCGCAAACACAGTCAAAAACATTCACACAAGGTCAGTGAAGTATATATCTTTAATAGAAATACATTCTTTTAAAAAATATGACATTTTCGAGTTTACACATAAAATCAGTTCGCCATTACAAAGTTCTATAATAATTACCACACCCGGCGGCATTGGGCTTCCTGTGGTTAGACTCTGAGAGAACTAACGAATGGAGGGGTGGGGTAAAACGTTTTAGCTGTCGTTTAGCACCAAGGAGGTGAAGAAGGCACCATGTCCACGCGGTCTTAAAAGACTCCCCGACTGTTGAAACACATTTCAATTAAATTGTTGGATATCTAAATTGTAATTTTGTTGAAAAATCTGGAAAAATATCTTTATCAAAAAAATGGATACGAGTATTGGATCTTATGGCATCACACGGTTGCCTCGAGTGTCATACGACAAAAGAGCTAGTTTTATGTTTTATGACAATAGGGGCCACAATGTGACGTCATAAGATTTTAAAGTCCAAAATGACCTATACATATATACTATATATATATATATATATATATACTCGTATCCAATTTTTTGATTAACTAATATATTTTCCAACGTAATTCAAATTTAGACTGTCAGTATTGCCAACAATTAAACGGAAATTTGTTCCAATAGTCGGGATTTCCTTAACGTGGGTTCCAGAGACCTCGAGGTGGAGAGAAGAGGGGCCTCTGGTCTCACGAGACGCCAAGCTGAGGCCGGTGGCGCAAGTGCTAAGCGCTTTGTCTCTCACCACTGTGGCCCACAGGGTTCGAGACCCGGTAGCGTGCGAGTTGAATTTGTACGTATCGCGCGCGATCTCGCCCTTGCTCCGAGGATTTTTCTCCAGCTTCTCCGGTTTTCCTCCCTCCACAAAAACCAAAGACGCTACTGAAATTTCAAATCAATCTGTGGCTTAGCGTTTCACTGAGGTATCTTAGCGTTTCAGGTTTCAGTGTTTGTTTTCGTTCTCTCTTTCTCGTCGCTTCGCGCCTTATTAACTTGGAACCTCTGGTATCCAGGGTAGGGTATCCTTTGAAGCCGAGGCTAAACGTCCGAACATTGTTCTACAACACAGGCCAACACTGTTTGAACACTCCAGCCTGTCACTAGCCCAAAATGAACGTATTTTTAAGGCAGTCCAAATCTTCAGTTCTAATGGAGTCAACTAGTTTTTTTCTGATTTGTCCTTGCAACTCGCCTTCTATTTTGTCATAATTTCTAGTCTATAAATCTTTGTGTGGTTTCAATTTAAGTATTGTAATGATCATGTATGTATGTATTTATGTATGTAGCTTAGTTTCTCCTTTCGTTTCCAGTAATTATTAGTAAATAAATGTTGTGTAAGCTCCCTAGATGAGCTCCTGCTCCTGGAGCAAACACAAATAATCTATATTTTTAAATAAAAATTAATTAATTAATTAATTAATTAAAAAATTAAAAAAACAGGCCAACATTGTTGGATCTTAATGTTGAACAATTGGCTGAACGTGCACGATCTAAACGTTAATCCAACCATTCATCGTCCGACATGGGCTGCTAAACAGTCTTACACTGAGTTGCAACCAACACTGTTCGAGCGTTAAAGAAAAGTAGACGAAACCGACAAAAACTTCATACAAGAACTTCATACTCCCAGCATACCTCAGTGAAGAGCAGCGGAAGCGCTCGATCAAATGGATGCCTCTCCTTGTTTCAGTTGAAACTGAAAATGTATATTTTCTCCCGTCTTTGAATCCGTCCCTTTTTCTCTCAGCTTTATTTGTTTAATTAGTCTATACTGGTTCTATGCAACCGTATATTCATGTAATCATGGTATTTATATCTGTGGCAAAATAAAGAAATTTAAAAAGTCGCAAAATTTAAAACACATGTAGTTTCACTACTTTCTTCTGCGGCCTATCCTGGGTCTACAGGTTCTACTGCCTCCACCACCACAGGCATCCCTCAATCTTCATTTAATCGCATACCCTGATGCCAAGGGGTCAAAGAAATAAAAGACGAAGAGGCGAGAGAGGAGAAGAAAGACAACAGCCTCTGGTGTTGTCCGTTGAGAATCTCACTTCCATATTGTAGAAACGAAGGAATAAAGCAATATAGACCAACTGGCTGAATGGCAACGAAGGCAAAATACACCGGCGAAACTACCAAGGAGACTAAAACGGTGATACAACGCAAACCATGATAGACCAAAACAAAATACATACACAAGCGTAAGTGAGCACGAGGATAAAAGGCAAACAACAACCTGAACCACATAGTGGGAAAATGATGAAATTACCTCTAGCTGTGGTGGCTGAGCGACGGCGTCATGTCGGAGGAGCAGCTGGTGGAAGATCTTGACAACCTGGGACATTCTGTTGAGCGGCCAGAACTCTCGCGGCGTGGGGTACTGGTCCTTCCATTTTCTTAGTACGATAAGCGGCGAGGAACGAGGTGCAGCTGTCCTGACGCGAACTGTGCGACGAACCTTGGTGGAGTTCTTATTTATAGTCGCTCTGGAAGAGACTGGTGCGAATAGTTACTGTGTCGTGAGCTTTCCTGTCACTTTTCATGGCAGTTCATGTAGTAAATCCATGATATTTCCCGACCAGTTTATTCTTGATCAGACTCGATGTTTAATAACAAATAAAAGTTAAAAGGAAGCGGATTACACAAATAAAGCGCGCTGGCATAAAGCTTGAAAGTTGGGGGTTCTTTGTCTTCCCTCACAGAAAGTTGGTGAAAATCCCGCCGATTTTTATTCATTGTTTTTCTTTAGAAAAGAACCTTGTTTTCTTCGCAGTTGTAGTGCTTCGAACGTTGTTCTACAACATGGGCCGACAGTGTTTGCTCTAACAATGTTAGACTTTAAAACAAGCTTCATCCAACAAACATGTTGGCCCAACATCGTCCAACATGGGGTGCTAAACAGTGTAACATTGCTGGTCCAACATGGGGTGCTAAACAGTGTAACATTGCTGGTCCAACATGGGGTGCTAAACAGTGTAACATTGCTGGTCCAACATGGGGTGCTAAACAGTCTAACATTGCTGGTCCAACATGGGCTGCTATCCAGTCTATCATTGCTGGTCCAACATGGGGTGCTAACCAGTCTATCATTGCTGGTCCAACATGGGGTGCTAACCAGTCTATAATTGCTGGTCCAACATGGGGTGCTAACCAGTCTATCATTGCTGGTCCAACATGGGTTGCTAACCAGTCTATCATTGCTGGTCCAACATGGGGTGCTAACTATTAATTGAAGGGCTGTGTGCAAGAAGGGCATCAGCGACTCCTGATCACATTTTAAATGCTCCTTCAAATTCTTTGTTTTCTATAGGTGATCAGAAGTAAACCGGACCAGCTCACCTCATGTAATCAGGCCCTTGAGTTTCTTTTTTTGTTTCAGGTATTTCATCAGTTTGATTTTTATGTGTGGAATTCCCAAATAGATTGATTTCGCTACATGTAACTTGTTAACTAATCTGTACATAGAAAAGATATTTTCACTTAAGTTATCAAATAATTTTAATTCACAAATTAGCGGAGGAACATAGTATCCATGCAAAACGACCTCAATTTTTTGAATTCTTCCACCCAGTGACTGACTGTTTGAGGTGTGCAAAATACACAAAAAGTCTCCTTTGTCAGTCGTATCAACAAGATTACTGAAAATAAGACTCTAGACGTTTGATAAGTCAGATACATTATTTATACGGGTGCTTTATGGGATATACAGGTAAGTTAGTCAATCTGATAAAGCACGGCCATTCATTCTGAATATATTAGTTAAACACGTTATGTAGATTATCCTGAAGTGAAGAGGGATTCAAAATAGACCTAGAATATTATTAATGACAGTCATTGCTTGCTATGAAGAGGTTGAGCAAGTACAAACTGATAAGTCGGCTACAAATTCTCTGATTTTATTCATCCGAGAAAACAAATAGCCGTATACTTCTTTCAAATCATTCATTTAGCTAAATTCCAATTTGATCTTGGTTTAGGCGTCCCGGGCCTGACTTTGATCAACTCCTAGCTATGGTTGTTTCAGGTCCCGTTAAAATTCAGATTTGCTTTTATGTTGTAAGGGGTACGCATTGTAAATAAGGCGTATTCTTAATAAGTATGAGGAATTATTGCCTAATCAAATCAAGTCAAATCCGGAGCCAGACAGTACCGCTCGAAACGAGCCACAGTATTGGCTTACCCAACAATAACCTTTAGAACCAGCAGTAGAAAAATAAGAGCTACTGTATAATGGATCCAATCAGATTACAGGTCTCGAGCGGCACTGTATTACTCCAAATTCTACGTCCAAACATAAGTACTTTGTTAATCTGTAGATTTCTAGTTCCGTGTCAAAGTGATTTACTGCTAAACGAACGCTGTTTCAGATAGGGAAGAAAGAACAAAGGAACAAAACAATCAATGTTGCGGGAAATTAACTTTATTCAATTATCACGACATTATTTCATGTCATCATCTAATAATCTATAACAGTCGAAGGCCTATTTCTTGAGCGAGGTATTTTCTGTACCAGGTTTACCTGAAAACAAAAATCATAAATTCAAATTATAACAAATCCTCACAGCCTGAAAGTTAGCGTCAACATTTTTAATTAGTATTCGGTCTTAATAATTAATACTATAATATAACGAACTTCGCCTTCCACGGGTCAAGTGGAAGGACGGCAAGAAATGCTTTTTATATTACGCCTTAAAGACCCTTTAGCACGCCCCGTGATGCTTTGCGCGAAACAAGTATTTTCGTGGACCACGAAATTCAGTTCTGCGACCGGCGATGTATACATGTAAAGAATCTGCTTGCATCGTTGTTGTTACCGCTGATAGTTACTATTATATACGCACATACGATGAATACTCTTCTTAAGATCTTATTTAGGGCATTAATTATTTTAAATATTGAACCAAAATTTGCTGACAGTTTTTGTGACATCCAAAGGCCTAGCAAATCCGAGATGGCGCCAGCGAAGAACAACCGCCGAGAAAATTGTCACGGTCTATCTTCCTTCCTAAAACGAAGGTAAGAAGAAAGAAGATCATTCGCCAATAATTCTTCGATCTTTCAGTTAGGGAAACACAAGCAACTGCGGTGAGTTTGGAGAGTACTCTGCGTTCTTGCTTTTCTGAGTACATTTGTAAATAGCCGGCGACTTAGCGGATGCCGAGCGGATGACTCGATCTGGCTGTTCAAAGGACTGTCGATTCTCCAACGGTAGGATACTCGTGGTTCAGTTTCCTAGTTGCGTGTATATCAGTGGATAAACTCAAAGAATACCTTGCCGTTCCTCCGTTGTATCCGTGCTACTAATTCCGATATTTAGTAGCTCGTTAGTGTTCAAACCGAAGTCAAGTCAAATACTTTGTTAGCGATCGGTCAGTACACACACTTATAATATTCTCCTCAGCGAGCAAATAAAATTATTGCTGCTACTGAATTTCTATTGCTGTATGTTATTGCTTGACTTATTCCTCATCTAGATTATTAGTTAGATGTGTATTTGATCAAGAATCGAACTGTTCGAGTTCTATAATCTCGTATGAAATGCATCAGTTTTAAAATCCCAGAACGCGCTGAATAATTAAACGTCCTGCATCAAGTTATCTTCCAAGTTCTACTTTTGTGGATGTTTGATTAATGAATAAGTCTCAGCTTTCAACGCTGAATCGATTTTAGGGCTTTTAGTTATTTCTTAAAATAGGCATTATTTCCGTTTATATAAAGTTTCATAGAATTTTGACGGTTGTTGAGTTACTTGTTGAATTAGGCGCTCGTCGCGTCACAGTCAGTGAACACGAAATCAAAACAAAAACACTGGTTTCGCGCAAAGTATCACGGGGCGTGCTAAAGGGTCTTTAATGAATGGACCCAGTTAGATGATAAAATTATCATACTCTGCATTAGTATTAACAGGCGGAGAGCCAGCTCGTGGAAATACTGTCAGTAAATCATGAACGTCATCATTGTACCAGTGTTTTCCTTTACCTTAAATCTACAATTTAAAGTTGGTGATGGTTGTAGGCAATCCACTTCTTGCCAGTGCTGACCTCATGGCAGAGCAGGTCATCTTTACCGTCACCGTTGAAGTCTCCAATCAACAGTGTACCAGTGCTGCCACACCAGCCCATGTTCCTGTGCCAGTCCGTACCGGTGAAGAGGCGATTCACTACAGGGGAACAAGAAGACTAAAACGTTACATTCTGCACACTATTTAGCACGCCACTCGTTACAATACACAGGTCCCAGTTGTTCGAAGCAATGACAAGCGCTACCCCGGGGTTAAAATGACTAACCAGAGTGTAAACTGTACAAATTACAATTACATATTTAGCGCTATCCTATGGGTAAAGTTACCCTTGCTACGAACAACCGGGCCTTGCATTGGTGTTGGATACCCTGGGATACAGAGGCCTCATAGAGGAAAACGGCGAGAAAACTGAGAGAGAGAACGGAAAAACCCAAAGCGAAGAGAATAGAAGAAAGGTCTCTGGACTCGACGGTTTAGCTTTTGAACTCCGATTGACTTCACACATTCCAGGCGCGACCGTGGACATTCGATATAACGACGAACTGTCTCTATAGTTTTCCTCCGTAAGGTCACCAATGGAACCAGGGTAGTGCTTACGAAGAATCTAACTAGACTTGGAAGAGAATAGGTAATCTGTGTCGCTGCGTAGTGTAGTGTATTGTTGTAAAACGTATGATTGTCGTGAAATAAATTGTAGTTGTTTTAGAGAAGAATCGTCACGGTGGATTTAATTCACTTGTAAAAGAATACGTACGACAGTGAAACAGCATATTTAAAATACTTATAGTTCACTTCTTATCATTAAAATAGATTCTATCGGTAGTAAATAGTAAAATATGTCTTGATACCAGTGTTGCGTCTATTTCCAATATGGTAATTATGTGACTAGGGAGTCTTCATAAACGTTCTATTGGAGATACATAACTTTAATACATCCATGATATATGTGGGCCTATATGAGAAATGCCCTTCCTGTGATAGCACAATTATCATATTCCAATAATTCGTAGACGGAGTACTCGAAATTAATAACTATTTTACTATTCAACATTATATATTAATGATATAACAGGGCTCATAGGTACTTTAAAAACAATGACATTGAAGCGATAGCAGCGCCAGATGTATTAACGTAAAATCAATAGATTGTCGACGTTTGGGCGATTTACGGTCGTAATAATACTTTAAAATAGATTACAAATCATGTAAGGAATATTATGCTAATGGTTAAACATAAATTGAATCATAACATTTTATTTGTTGTTGTTCTTCAATTCTATTTCAGGCGTCAGATCCTTGCAATCTTTTTGAAATCTATTTAATAAGTGGTTCAGACATAGAAACAGAGCGAAAAGACATCACTGGAATTTGATTCCTTAATAAACGAAAATTGCAGATTCATGTTAAGAGCCTTTGAAAATAAGAGAATGCGGTGAGATGTTCAACATAGGATATGTTAATCGGTAGCTGCTATACTTACTGCGACGTTTGGCCAGAGCGATCCACTTATACCCAGTATGGGTTTGGTGACACAAAAGATCTGCGCGCGCATCATTGTTAAAATAACCAATCAGGAGTTGAGCCAGGGCACCGGTACACCAATGCATTGTACTGTGCCAGGAAGTGTCAACAAATTCACCAGTGCAAGTGGCCAGTGCTACTCACTTATTACCAAGGTGGTCATGGCACAAAAGATCAGCCCGCCCGTCTCCATTGAAATCAGCAACACGAAGGTCTGACCCTTGTGATAGCACCAGCCCATGTTCTTGTGCCAGGTTGTTTTCGAGAAGCTGCCCGCAGGATTGGCCAGGGAGATCCATTTTCTTCCTTGTGTGTCATGACAAAGGATGTCATCTCTCCCGTCACCATTGAAATCCCCGACAAGAAGCTGGTGACCACGGTGAGAACACCAACCCATGGCCTTGTGCCACGAAGTACCTGTGAAGGTGCCGCCTGCAGTGGCCAGAGCTACCCACTTGTTTCCTGAAGAGGAAGTCAGATTTTTAGGAGTTTATTCTGCTTTACCATATGGAAGTGGACGGAGAACCTCGATAGGCTTAAAGCCCATCTATGTAGGTCTCCGAGAGCCTACGGTGTATCGTTCTTAATCAAAAAGCCTGCAGCTTCACAAAGAAATTGTTACGCAAAAGTAACAACTTAGATAAGGTTGCTTCATTGTGAAAAATATTTCATTGGAAAAACATTGATATTTCAAGAAATATTACTACGTTTTTGTTTTTAGCATCTTTCTAATACTTTTAATATCGTTATTAAATGTATCATGTAGTAGACAGTCATGAGATGTTCGTGGTTAGCCATTTCTTTCGTTAATTACGAGAGCAGAATCCTACTGAAAACCACTTTTGATGACGTAGGCCTCTTTGGTTAGGGTTAATTTTTATAATATTATTAATAATATCCCATTCATAATGTCACGAACTAAGATACAGTGGCACAGGCTTCCTATGTTTCGCAAATCCAGAAGTCTCAAATGAGCTAGCGCCCTATCATGCGAAAGAGGTATTAATAGAGGCCAGGTATCAACTATAGAGAAATGGTTTCTCAATATAAGACAGCCATCTTGAAATCAATAAGTTATTTTCTCGTGAGAGTTCAGTTGAGTTACCTGCATTATCGTGGCACAGCATATCAGTTCTGCCATCGCCGTTGAAGTCACCCAAAAATAGTCGAGATCCCGAGTGACCGCACCATCGGAATCCAGATTTGTGCCAAGTGGTTCCAGTAAAATGACCTTCATTATTCGCCAAGGCTACCCACTTATTACCGCCGTGATCATGGCATAGCATGTCTGATCTTTGGTCTCCGTTGAAGTCGCCAATGAGAACTCGGCTGCCGGCGTGTCTACACCAACCCATAGCCTTGTACCAGTTGGTCTTGTCAAAGAACCCTGTATCACACAGATTTCACAAGTTCCTTCAAATTTAAGCGCTTTCACACAACCTTTTCAAATCAAAAGCGTTAACACAGTATACTAAACAATATCCATTTTAATCCTAATATAATAAGCAGACTCTCGCAAAATACTCTCGACTTCGGCTTCCAACAACGTATACCATAAAATATATTACTTAGTATGAGTTGTAAACAATGTGTCTTTTGGCGCGAGTATACATTTACCATGAATTAAGAATTAGTTGTGATGCCTCAACAAATCTCTCACCTGCAGACGTCGTCCCAAGGACAGATAGCAACAGGATTGCCCAAAAAATCATTTTCTTACGTTCTGTGGGGAAAAAAGCAACAAATAAGGACGCTAATTGAAGTTGAACTGTAATTGGCTGTTTATAAAAAGAAACGTATTGAGATATGGACCCTTTGCACTTTACGTCATAGCCGCCATGTTGGTGTACAATAGATTCTTCGTTACCTTTTGTTCTGTACACAAACATGGCCCGCCATGCCCTTTGTAATTTGAATTTCTTGGGATTGAGTGCAAACCATCCATTGTTTCAACATATCCCATAATTATTACAATGTGTTTTCCTCCTTTAAAAGTGCCAAAATATGAATTCCTTATCCTGAAGAAATGATAACGAAGCATTAAAATGTCGCACTTTTATTTTGCAGTAAGTTAATAAAACTCAATTAGAAAAGGTTCTGCATCTCAAGCATTTTCTTGATTTGAAACGTTATCTACAAATACTTAAAATGTAACTAAGGATATCTTGAAGATTGCTAAGGTATTGCCACATCCCACATGCACTTCATACTCTTTACATTATTAAAGTATCTAGTCAACATCTTTATCATGATGACTTGACCATTTCGCGTTTAATTCAGACACTGATTTTGAAAGGGGTGCAAATATGGCGCGAACTACAGTGTTTGTATGGGAATCCAATGCCAAATATTTACAGTAAAATCGAATTTCTGAAATATTCACTGTCTTCAAACTTACTAAGGATCAAAATTAGAGGGATGCAGCTGTGCTGGGATGCGTGCGATCGTGTTTTCAGTTTTCCATACATTTGTCTGTAACAACGAGTCAAAGTGAATATTTCAGAAATTCGATTTTACATCAATTAAATTATTTGTCATCGGATTCTCATACAAACACCAATATTTGGCGCCATGTTTGCACCCATTTCAAAATATCGGAATTAACTGCGAACTGTCTGTTAAGGATTTTCTTACCACTGCTCCCGCTCGGTTCCACTTGCTGCTGGTTCTGAACGTGAAAGCGATTTCTCTTCTCCAAGTGCAGGCCACACTGATCAACCGGTAATGGCTCCCTCTGCTTATTTATAGTTGTAAATGTAGACAGTACTAATTTCATTAAGCGACTGGGGAACACATAGTTTCTTTGTTTTATCGAGCATGTTTCTAAACGTTACGTAACTTAATAATTACGCTCTGTGTCGATAACCGATTACGTAATTTCACGTAGTTACTACTGAGTTCTAGAATTTCTCGCAAGTACCGTTATTGTTGTAATGTCTACTTTAGGTCATACTTCTCGTTTGTTACGTAATAACGTCAACATCATCGTATGTTAATATACGTTAGTCTATTTATATGCCCCGCATAATTGCTGTCATTACGTACGGCTGAACCAAATGGTCAGCGATTTCATCCATCATCCCTAATGAAAACGAGGCTTTCGGGTCACCATTTCAAAATGGCACAGAGATAACGTCACGTTGAACGGAGATCACGGAGAAGATGATGCCCCAAGCGATTATTTTCTGAAGAAAAGCAAGAATAAATGTTAAGTGGTGTCTGTCCTTGGCCACGCAGGCACTGCAGTGATTTAAACGGAACATTTGTAGAAGCCATGTCTTCAGGAGCTTCTTGGGTTCGTAAATCTATAACTGACACGATAACTCTTTTTCGCATTCAGCCTTATAAGGCTAGAAACGTTGTCTTTCAGTTACTCCCATATCATGGGGAGGATATAATTAGTATACATGGCCAATTCAACAACTTATTTCCGGTCAATAGTCTACCTACTAACTCGTGTCTAGATAAGTTGCACAGTCTTCATGATCTTGACTTATTTAATCTTAAGGTTACCGGATACCTTCAAAACGAAAAAGATGGGCAATTTTTTTTTTCGCACAGAAATATAGTTTTAGTAGTAGTGTCTCATATACCAAAATCGCCGTTCAATAAAAATTAATGTTGACGGAGAAATACCAAAAGGAAGTTTTCGACCGGAAGTAAAAGGTTCCGTTTGATTGTCGGCAAATCAATAAACACATCACAAGTGCTCACTCGCCCGTAACGACGGTGTGCGAAAAGCTAGCGCATATTAAATTTACTCATATACCAATGTTTACGTTTATTTCTACACACGATTCCATAATTCCATCGGTTGTTGGCCTTATGCCTTCCAAAAAGCAAGCACGATGCCCTTAGCTTGGAAAACAAAGAAAAAAGAAAAGCAAAACAAGGCCAAACTAGCATACGACTACAAAGCCAACACAAACCCTAACCATTTGACCACGAGAGAATTCGCTGATTGCAGTCGTTTTTTTAAACAGATTTATATCAACTATCATTAGCATGTTCATAAAATATTCGTTCTATTGTATAATAGATACTATAATAGTGGTACGACAACCCTCCGAGCGCGCGAGGTGTGATTCCCACGGATCTCAACGGTACACGATGATACTACCCCGACAAGGGTTCGTATTTTCACTTTCAGACAGAGTGCCGAGTGGTCCACATATGAACATAAAGAAGAATTGATAGGAGCCAGCCGAAAGAATATTTGTTTCCAAGAAAGCTTAGAAGGAAACGTATTGACGGTGACTCCGAATCGCTTGAAACCAACACCACGATCTCGGCAATCCCTTTATGTAGGACGACACGAATTTTGACCAAAAATACAATAGCATACAACACAATACAATTCAATACAACAATAGAACGCAACACAATACAATACAATAGAATACAATTTGGTAGCAATTCGTGTCGTCCTACATGAAGGGATGGCCACGATCTCGCTATTGCCGTGCTGTTTCAGCCGCCTGCAAATCGCTGTCTCCTCTACTAACTATGCTGGAATTCAAGGCGTCTCAAAGTGTTCACCTTGGCTTTGTCCCTCAAAGGTCTTTTTGTCTTTCCCATTTTTCAAGTCACACAAGAAAACTAGAACAACCAGCTATATTAACACTTTCTCGATGCGACGCGTAGCTTTGATCGGAAATCAACATTGGTGGGAAATCTTGACAGATAGTTGAACTGTGATGAGAAATGATTGGCCAAGAAGTCGTTAATTGTTGGAGAGGCGGGGCTTCAGATTCACGCACGACAGACGGCTAGATTTTTTTAAATGCTGTTCTCTACGCTTTCGATTTTCAACCAAAATAGAGTTTTTAAAAAGCTCCCACTCAAGAGGAATTTATTCGATTTGTTTGAAATTTTCAAAAAATGTCAATTCATATCTCAACTGCAAATCGGGTGTCGGGGAATTGGAAAATAAAAATAAAATTGCTCTTGACGGCATTTTCCGCATATCTACTCTGATTATTTTTCAACTTTTCACGAAGAGCATGATAACTTTTGAACTAAATCGAATATTGGAATTCCCCCACCAGTTTTGTAATACGACTCCTCTGAAATGCGACAAAGCCAACAGATTTTAAAACTTTGAGATCGGAGAAACGGGATCGCAGAAAATTCGAGATTTTCAAAGAACTCAAAACTTTGTATGTATTCTTGTAGCCAATTTTATAAGCTTTAAAATGATACATGGATCATTTGTCTACGAGGTTTCCTCGAGGCGCTACATAATTTAGACTGGAAACGCACCCTGAAGGTATTCGGTAACCTTAATTCGGCTCAAAACCCAGATATTAATCCAGATGCCAATTTCCAAAATTGCCTTAAACCTATAGTTTCAGTGCATTAAAACAAGATTTATCAAACTCTCAAATTGAATCTTGCTTCTCAGTTTTTCTTAATAATGTAAGGAGCTTGCAGCTTAACCGTGAAAGTTTTGAGACCCATTTATTGCATGAGTTTGACGTAATAGGCATCACTGAAACACACAGTTCTAAATCTGTTTTTCTCTGGGTATTCCTTTGAATATGTTCCCACCCATCTTGCTTCAGGAGCGGTGGGGATGTATATCAACCAAAATCTAAATTATTCTGTGGTAGAAAAAAAACCTCCAACCAGTCTTTTCAAGCATTATGGATCGAAATTCACTTAGTTAACAAAAAGAATATTATATGTGAATTCACCTGATTCATTCCTGGCTTATTTTGACGAAACCCTGCAAAAACTCAATTCAAATGATAAGTCAGTTTATAACCTTGGAGATATTAATATTGATCTCCTGAAATGTGAAACCTGTAACTTTTCCCTTGACTTTCTAATCTCACTGCAGAGTTGTTATTTCATTCCAACAATCGATAAACCTACAAGAGTGTATCAAAATTCTGCCACACTTATTGACAACATTTTCATTAATAATCCTGGTGAATTGAAGTCATCTTCAGTGGTAACATAGTATCAGATATAAATGATAATTTTTCTCAGTTCTGTATAACTTCTTCAGCGAAGGAAACTATTAAGGTAAAGAAAAAGAAAATAAGGGATTATTCAAATTTTAGCGCTGATAAATTCAATGAAGCTGTTTTGAACATAGATTTCAATTTAGATAATTCCAGTGATATAAATCAGATATTCTCGTCCTTTTATAGGAAACTAAACAGTTGTTAATAAATTTGCACTTTTAAACCACTTTCTCGTCGTAAATGTAAACAATTCAATAAACCCTGGATAACATATGGTATAAGAAAATCTATCAAAATCAAAAATAAATTATTTTTATCTGGGGATAGAGAACTATATAGGTATTATCGAAATTAGCTATCTGAACTTACGCGTATTAGTAAAAAGATTTATTTAAATTCTTATTTTGAAAATAATGAATAATATAAAGAAAACATGGAAAGGAATAAACAGTCTCATTAATAATGCCAAGAAAAGTTCGAGGCCTATTTTCTGCCGTTAAAGATCACCAAAATAATTTACCCATTATAAACGATCCTTCTAAATTACCAAACATAATGAACAAATATTTTTCAACCATTGGAAAGAAATTAGCAGATCTGGTTCCTAATTCACAGAAACATCCATTAGACTATTTAAGTAATATTAGACAAAATGATTCATTCTCTTTTAATCCTGTAACAAAAGGAGAAATTGAAGACGAAATTATTTCAATAAACAACCACAAATCATGTGGTTTATACTCTTGCCCTATTGACATGCTAAAGTACTCGAGACACACTTAGCATACCATTAGTATATTGAATAAATACCTCTGTTCAACTTGGTCAATACCCATCTAACTTTAAAACATGTCAAAGTTGTGAAATCCTGGAATGACCCATATTTGTGTTTCTGAAATTGTTCATCTATAGAATTCTGGTTAGATACTGTATTTTTATGTCAACATTGTTGGTATATATTTTTTATCACGATGTGAAATGTGTGCAATAAAAAAATGTGTAAAAATAAAGTACATTATTTTGAACTTTTGGGAAGTTAGAAGTAGCCTTATGTGAGCAGGGAATGGGTGTTTGGGCTCATGTGGGTGTTATAAAAATTCTTTTTTTCTCATTATCTCTAGACAGTGGTATAATATTATGGGTGATAGAAAATGTTAACGATTTTACACTTCTGTCAGAAGGGATATAGTCATCAACACATATGGGATATCACTCCACAGACCCAGAAAAATATATGGCTGAGTGGAGCTCATTTTACTTTTGAATGTATCTAAAATGTGAAACAACTATGTCTTTTAAAAGAGACAATACTATGTTGAGCAAATTTGTTTCAAATTAAATTAGAAATGAAAATGTAAGGTGGTCTTCGTGTAACTTTCGTGTAACACATTCTAAAGATAAATTCTGTCAGTATCTGTGCCTGGCAATGTAATATATACAATTCCTGCTACGAAGGTAGATTTATCAGGATTTTTTGGGAATTTGTATACATGAGAAATCTATCATTACTACATGCACTTATACTACTAGGATCTCTTATTAGTCTCTAAAGACCTGATTACACGAGGCAGGCTGGCCCGGTTTGTCAAGCTGTGTTTCAGCCAGGTTTTACATGGAGAGATCCAGCCTGGGCTGGGGGTATTGGCGCAACCATTTTTCGCAGGAAGACATTTTACAAAAAGACTGCCACAAGAACAATGTTTCAGTGCCTATGTTTCAGGTATTACATCAGTTTGATTTTTATGTGTGAAATTCACAAATAGATTGATTTGGCTACATGTACCTTGTTAACTAATCATAATTCATCAAATAATTTTCATTCAGAAATTGAATTGGCGGAGGAACATATCCATGCTAAACGACCTCAATTTATTGAATTGAATTCTTCCACCCAGTGACTGACTCTTTGAGGTGTGCAAAATACACAAAATAAATCGTATCACCAAGATTACTGAAAATAAGACTCTACATCTAGACGTTGGATAAGTCAGATACAGAATTTATGTGGGTGCTTTATGGGATATACAGCTAGAGTTTGTAAAGCCGATAAAGCACGGCCATTCATTCAGAATCTATTAGTTAAACACGTTATGTAGATTATCCAAACGTAAGTACTTTGTTAATCTGTAGATTTCTATTTCTGTGTTAAAGTGATTTACGGCTAAACGAACGCTGTTTCAGATAGGGAAGTACAAACAAAGGAAGAAAACAATCAATGTTTCTGGAAACTAACTTTATTGAATTATCACATTATTTCATGTCATCATCTAATAATCTATAACAGTAGAAGGCCTATTTCTTGAGCGAGGTATTTTCTGTACCAGTTTTACCTGAAAACAAATATCATAAAAAGTCAAATTATAACAGATTGGTAGAGTTAATTATTATTAATTAATAGAATAAAGGATCAAGCGGAATGACGGCAAGCAATACTTTATATATTACGGCTCAACGAATGGAACCAGCTATAAATCATTATGATATAAGGGAAATCGAATGCAGGTTATATTTAAATTTAACCAATAACGATTGTTTTTGTAAATACAAATTGTTTACGCTGTATTCTGACAAATGTATTTTGTTAGTTTTAGTATAAATTTAGAATTGAATATCAAAGATACTTAAACAGAGATATCTACCATTTTTTGGCTGGACATATTGTTCGTCATTCAAACCATTCGCACATGGTCCCGATATATACAAATCAATGTTTACGATGTATTCTGACAAACATGAGAGATTTGCATTTTGTTACTGTGATTAGAAACAGCATTTGTTATCATGAAATTAGAGCAAATCTACTACTAACGATTTTTAATATTTAGCTGGGTTCAGCAGACCTCATATTCACCATGCACCGTATGCGGTAAATATAGCGACCGGCATAGTGAGAACCTCATCGACCAATCAGAATACTGGAATCCATAGGAAATCATTTCATATATACGGTATTCTAATAAGATACTATTATCACACTATGTATTAGTATTAATTATATTCATTTTGAAATCATTGGTGTTTCCTGCAATTGGAATGGTTAAAAGCAGCAGTGATTTCAGCCTAAATTGCATCATTTGGTGGCTGTTATTGCATCCTTTTGCTGAACCAATCCAAAAGCCTTCTTCAAAGCTCTACCCGCTTGACTTTTCTAGTTTGTATCACTCGTAGGAGAGCCAGCTCGTGGAAATGCTGTCAGTAAATCATCATAGTCGTCATTGGGAAAATACTGTGCTATACCAGTGTTTTTCCTTTACCTCAAATCTACAATTTAAAGTTGGTGATGGTTATAAGCAATCCACTTCTTGCCAGTGCTGACCTCATGGCAGAGCAGGTCATCTTTACCGTCACCGTTGAAGTCTCCAATCAACAGTGTACCAGTACTGCCACACCAGCCCATGTTCCTGTGCCAGTCAGTACCGGTGAAAAGGTGATTCACTAGAGGGAAACAATAGACTAAAACGTTATATTCTGCACACTATTTATTACGTCTCTCGTACTTATTACAATACACAGGTCGCAGTTGTTCGAAGCAAGCGCTACCCCGGGGTTACATCGCTAGAAGAAAGGTCTTTAGACTCGACGGTTCAGCTTTCGAACTCCGATTGGCTTCACACATCCAGGCGCGATATAATGACAAAGTGTCTCTTAGTTTTCCTTCTTATGGCACCTCTGGAACCAGGGTAGCGCTTAGGAAGAATCTAACAAGGCTTGGAAGAGAAGATCGAAAGAGAATAGGTAATCTGTGTCGCTGTTATATTTATGGCCATAATATTGCCTTAAAATGGATTACCTAATTTAATGAATATTATTATAATGAGTTGAACACAAATTGAATCAATTGTTTTTCAGGCGTCAGGCATTAGATCCTTGCAATCTTATTGAAATCTATTTTAATAAGTGGTGCAGACAGACACGGAGCGAAAATAACTAGAATTGGCTGATGACTTAATAACATCACTAAAATTGGATTCCTTAATAAACGAAATTGAATTGCTGACGTTAAATGTTTTTCTTGGTCGGCCATTTTGTTTTTCAGTACGTTTGGCCTTTAAATCAATGATACCTGGTGAGGGCTTATATGTAGATTCATGTTAGAGCCTTTGAAAATAAGAGAATGCGATGAGATTTTAATCAACATAGGATATGTTAATCGGTAGTTGCTATACTTACTGCGACGTTTGGCCAGAGCGATCCACTTATACCCAGTATGAGTTTGGTGACACAAAAGATCTGCGCGCGCATCATTGTTAAAATAACCAATCAGGAGTTGAGCCAGGGCACCGGTACACCAATGCATTGTACTGTGCCAGGAAGTGCCAACAAATTCACCAGTGCAAGTGGCCAGTGCTACCCACTTATTACCAAGGTGGTCATGGCACAAAAGATCAGCCCGCCCGTCTCCATTGAAATCAGCAACACGAAGGTCTGACCCTTTGTGATAGCACCAGCCCATGTTCTTGTGCCAGGTCGTTTTCGAGAAGCTGCCCCCACGATTGGCCAGGGAGATCCATTTTCTGCCTTGTGTGTCGTGACAAAGGATGTCATCTCTCCCGTCACCATTGAAATCCCCGACAAGAAGCTGGTGACCACGGTGAGAACACCAACCCATGGCCTTGTGCCACGAAGTACCTGTGAAGGTGCCGTCTGCAGTGGCCAGAGCTACCCACTTGTTTCCTGAAGAGGAAGTCAGATTTTTAGGGGTTTATTCTGCTTTACCCATATAGAAGTGGACGGAGAACCTCGATAGGCTTAACGCCCAACTATGTAGGTCTCCGAGGTCCTACGACGTGTCGTTCTTAATTACTTCCACCAAGAAATTGTTAAGCAAAAGCAACTTCTGCTGCTTCCTTAAAGTTGTTTCCTTTAGATATGAGAATATTCATTAAATATTTCATTGTATAATAGAACAACATTGAAAGATTACAACGTTGTTGGCATACTTTTAATACTATTATTGAATTTACCATGTACGGTCATGCGATGGTCGTTGTTAGCCGTTTCTTTCGTTTATTATCAGAGTAGGAACAACTGAAAACCACTTTTGGATCACGTAGGCCTCTTGGGTAAAGATTTTAAATTATTATTATCTCAACCATAATGTGAAGCACAGGATTCGAGGATTTTTTTCCTTTGCTTGACAAATCCAGAAATGTAAAATGAGCTAGCGCCCTATCATGCGAAAGAAGTATTAATAGAGGCCAGGTATCAACTATAGAGAAATGGTCTCTCACTATATGACAGCCATCTTGAAATCAATAAGTCATTTTCTCGTGAGAGTTCAGTTGAGTTACCTGCATTATCGTGGCACAGCATATCAGTTCTGCCATCGCCGTTAAAGTCACCCAAAAAGAGTCGAGATCCCGAGTGACCGCACCATCGGAATCCAGATTTGTGCCATGTGGTTCCAGTAAAATGGCCTTCATTATTCGCCAAGGCTACCCACTTATTACCGGCGTGATCATGGCATAGCATGTCTGATCTTTGGTCTCCGTTGAAGTCGCCAATGAGAACTCGACTGCCGGCATGTCTACACCAACCCATAGCCTTGTACCAGTTCGTCTTGTCAAAGAACCCTGTAGCACACAGATTTGACAAGTTCCTTCAAATTTAAGCGCTTTACACAACCTTTTCATATGAAGAGTGTTGACGCAGTATACTAAACAATATAATCGATCTATCCACAGCGCTATCCATTTTAATCTTAATATAATAAGCAGACTCTCGCAAAATTCTTCGGCTCCTACTTCCAACAACGTATTCGAAAACACTTGTATTTATATATTTCTAGTGAACTCATTAGCCATAAAGTATATTATTTAACATGGGTTGTAAACAATGTTTTTGGCGCGAAATTAAGAATTTAGTTGTGATGCCTCAACAAATCTCTCACCTGCAGATGTCGTCCCAAGGACAGATAGCAACAGGATTGCCCAAAAAATCATCTTCTTACGTTCTGTGGAAAAAAAGCAGCAAATATAAGTTTTTCTATTACTTTAATGCAGAAAGTAACACGAAAAAGAAAGCAGTAAATTGCAAGTGGTGTGCTTGGTTGTGATGGCGGATAAGGATAGGGGATTTCTCCATGAAATCCTCCTGTCGGCGGGAGGGAATCCCATACGATTAACACCATGTCTTTACTGAATTTGAAGAAATGTTGGCGAGTTGGTAACAAAATGAAACTACATATTTTAGGTGTCTTATGTTAGTATGATGACGTCGTTGAGACGTGATAAGCGATGCTTCCTTTTTTGGAATGTCCTCCTTTAATAAACGTCCGTTACAAACACGACTACACCATGACACACATTCATTTTCCGCAAATTTGAACATTCTACGATGATTTCAGCAAACGTTATAGTGAAATGACTGTTATGACGTCATATTTAGTGACGTCAGGAGTCGTACCTAAATAAGGCTGCCTATTGTTAAAAACATAAGAAAATAATGTGACAGAGTAGTCCATTTCATCAATAAAACTGACAAATCACGTAAGGTCAGGTATGTATGACGTCATAATGGTGTTACCACCAATGTGTTTTATGATTGGACAAAATATCATGTTATTTCCAGTCATAACTTGATTTCCTTAACCAATCTACAGCGGGTTTTAAATTCCTTCTTTCTCATGATGATGATGGTATTAACATAATTTATATTCCTTTTACGATTCTACACCCTCCTACCAAAATTCAATCGTCTGCGGTTGAAAACGTTTTAAAATTTAGAACTCATGCCGTTTAAATTTATGGTCGTTTCTGCCCACCGTGTTGTTATTTTTTTGCAGAGTCCTTTTTTGGAAAATTGAAGTTCCCGGTCTGCAATTAAAGATTTATATCTCCTAACTGCGATCAGTTCTTTAGTGTTAAAGTTCTTTGCCACATCACCAACTATTCCGGACATGACGAGTCTGTGGTACGTCAGCGGTTTTTCCAGTGAATACACTTTATCCCGTAAGTATCGAAGGCTCTTCTCTACGTTTTCCAGCAAAGATCACTAATCTCTACCAGTATTAGTTGCTGCCGAATCAGCCAAGTTAAGTCACTTTGGCTTCTTCGGAGTCTCTTCTCTTCCTTTTTATTGTTCTCCTTTAATCGATCCTCCGATCCTCCGATCCTCCGATCCTCCGATCCTCCGATCCTCCGATCCTCCGATTCTCCGGGGTAGAATGACTGCAGAAAATAATTTTCTTGGCCAAAAAGTGATCACCTTGTTCATCTTATGTATTTTGTACTCCTTCTTAACTCTTTCCCTCCTGTATGTGCCGCCCGTAACCGCCCAATATGAAGCATGTACCTGGAGAAAATTATTGCATCAAACCTAGACATGCTGGAAATACGATGTTGTGATATTATTTCAAGGAATGAATGACTTCAAAGTCAGAGCTATAACACGGATCGCTTGACTCTCCCACTTTGGAGAAAAACGCATTTGTTTTGGACATCGTTGTTCGTTTCTTCGATTTTCGCGAATTTTGAGGAGCTGAAAATCGGCTCAAAAAAACCTTCCCATTCGCACTTGAAATCAAAAGCAAATACAAAATTACAACTCAGTCGTTACAGTACCTTGTTTAATCTTTCGAACCAGCAGGTTTGTTTGCACAAAACGCACCAAACGACTGTGAACCACGCCGATGTTTACACTGCATTTCACTCGACCACATTTACCTGCTCCCACCTCCAATTGCATGCTGGGTAATGGACAAAAAATCCACAAGGGGTCCCCCCCTCTGCGACTCCGGTAGGGTTTTTTTAATAAGTATTTTACCCCTACAACCAAGAGCGGTGATTTGGACTCAAGCCGTTGCTTTAAAGTGACAAAAACACATCCTAATAGGTTGAGCAGGGGGAAAAGACAGCCAACTGCAGGATTGCAAGGATTTCAGTGAAGAATTATTTCCTGTGTCTCAAAGCAGAAACACAACAGAAAAACCCTGTGAAACCCCTCACAAGGCCTACTAAAAGCAAACCAAGTACTTTTTCAGCCGTCATCAGGCTTAATGATGTCCTCAAGCTCTCTGACAGTGGCTTATTTGTCCAAAATTAGAGCACATTTCATTGTAAACCCTACCGAAGCAGCCATACCTACCGTCAACGAGTGCACAGAATTTTCCCAAATGGCATTGTGGGAAAGGTTTCAGCCCTCGGCTTAAAAAGTCAGCAGTATTTAAGTGCCCCGGGCTAGCCAAACTTGAACTGAGGGGGGAGGGTTGAGTTAGCACTCAGGATTTCACCAACTGAGCCAATCATGTCCAGTAGGGAAAGGGTTAATGCAAGTAGGTATAAATGAATGTCATACATCAAAATCATCCCCTCTGACAGGATTCCTAATTTTTGTTGTCATATTTGTAATCGGGCCCTTGCATCAAAATCACGTAAATTTCACCCCTGATTTTTGTTGTCTATTTCTTGAAACTGACATTTATTGTTAGGAATGAAATGTAGCGCTTCTCGTCAAGAATACAATATTCAATCTGTTATTAGGAACACCGTTGTAGGAATTATTTAACTTGAATGTCGTCCTGGCCCTTTTTGCCTGACGTGGCCCATATTACAATACGTTTTCCTTATTCTGAAGAAAATCTAGTAACAAATTTGGGCAGAGTGCAAAAATATATATTGGCTTAAAAATAAACCCTCAATTTTTGGGAAAATGATAACGAAGCATTATACAAACAAATTGTTAAAATATAACTAAGGTATCTTGAAGATTGCTAAAGGTATTGCCACATCCCAGAAAAAGGACACCTAAATCAATGCACTTATTAAAGTGATATAAACATGATTTATATCATAACTACATATGCACTTATTAAAGTGTCTAGTCAACATCTCAGAAAAGAATTTTTTTCGACATCTCTCATTCTTGCATGAATAGCCCAGTTCGCGGTTAATTCCGACATTTTGATAGGGTATAGGAATCCGATGCCAAATAAATTTCCGTAAAATCGAATTTCCGAAATATTCAGTCTTCAAACTGAAAGTGCAAGTATCATGTCAAAAAAATATATATATATTGTACCATTGTGTGTGTTTCTCGCAAAAAAAGGTATTATTAAATAAATCTTGCAAATTTTGTAACATTTCTGGCATTTAAACCGTAATTTTGTTACTTTTCATGGATCCTGTGACGTCATAAGATGAACCAACTCCCTCCTTAGCACACCGGGCACGAATAACCGTAAAAACGGCGGGGTTGAGTGTGACAAAATACGTAAAAGTAACAGATTTCCTTACTTCTACTCTAAATATGATGAAATGTTGGCAGATTGGTAACAAAGTAAAACTACATTTTTGGGGACAAGAAAACTAAATTAATCAACTGAAGTATATCAGAAATATAATTTGGGGCAAAAAGAGTTAAAATGTTGTTTTATGGCGTACTTGCACTTTAAGATACCAGGTAAAAGATTAATTGATTAAAATTTGAGGAATGTAGCTGTGCTGGGATGCGTGCAATCGTGTTTTCTGTAGCTTTATCTGTAACAACGAGTCAAAGTCCGCGGGAAAATTCAGTAAAGACAAATGTATGGAAAACTGAAAACACGATTGCACGCATCCAGCACAGCTACATTCCTCAAATTTTAATCAATTAATATTTTACCTGGTATCTTAAGTTTGCAGACAGTGAATATTTCAGAAATTCTAGTTTACAGAGATTGTTTGTCATCCGATTCTCATACAAACACCAATGTTTCGCGCCATGTTTGCACTCCTTTCAAAATATCGGAATTAACCGCAAACTATCTGTTAAGGATTTTCTTACCACTGCTTCCGCTCGGTTCCACTTGCTGCTGGTTCTGAACGTGAAAGCGATTTCTCTTCTCCAAGTGCAGTGCACTGATCAACCGGCAAAGGGTCCCTCTGCTTATTTATAGTTGTAAATGTAGACAGTACTAATTTCATTAAGCTACTAGGGGACACATAGTTTCTTTGTTTTATCGAGTATGTTTGTAAACGTTATGTAACTAAGTAATTAAGCTCTGTGTTTATAACCGATTACGTAATTTCATGTATTTACTACTGAGTTCAAGAATTTCTCGCAAGTACCGTTATTGTTGTAATGTCTACTTTAGGTCATCCTTCTCGTTCGTTACGTAATAATGTCAATAGCATCGTATGTTAATATGCCCCGCAAATATAATAGCTGTTATTACGGCTAAGCCAAATGGTCAGCGATTTCACCCATCACCCTAATGAAAACGAGGCTTTCGGGTCATCATGTCAAAATGGAACAGAGATGAGGTCACGTTGAACGGAGATCACCGAGAACATGATGCCCAAAGCGATTATTTTATGAAGAATAGCAAGAATAAATGTTAAGTGGTGTCTGTCCTTGGCCACTGCATTGATTTAACGGAACATTTGTACAAGCCATGTCTTCAGGATCTTCTTGGGTCCGTAAAGTCTAACATACACGATAACTCCTTTTCGCATTCAGCCTTATCAAATCGGTTAGTCCATCCTCAAGTCACTGGGCGCTTTAAAATCGCTACTAGTGCATCGAATAAAGCGACAGGAATGGTAAAACAGTAAGAGGAGGATATTTCAAAGAAAATTTCACTCAAACAAGCTCAAAGCTGAAACAGCCTCAAATGAATCGATGACCCGATAAGATGGGTGAAATCGCTGACCGTTTCATGGCATTTGGCTCAGCCGTAATAACAGCTATTCTTTACTTTTTTTAGAAAGATTGTGGCGCTGAAAGAGTAGATTTGACTGCGAGTTTGCGAGTAACTACGAACGTTTTGAGTTGTAATCGAAAGAGGACAATCGGTAAGCCTCCATTCATTGCTATTTTTATGAACTTATGTACCTTTAATAATAATAATAATAACACTTATATAGCGCTTATCCAAACTGTTCTAAGCGCTTTACAATAATTAAAATAGTAACAATCTGAAGTTTAAAAAAATTATAAAAACGTAACTAATCTAATAAAAGCACATAAAATATAATATAGAAAATGAAATAGAAAATAGAAAACTCTTTGCTATACTGACTGATAAAAATTTCTAACTTATCTAAAAATAGACATAACATGTAATATAAAAACATTATGATAAAAATACTCAAGTTACAGGCCCTGCACAAGTTATAAGAAAGTTTAAATAGACGTTTTTTACTGAGATTTGAATTTCGAGAGACACGAACACTTTCTTATGTTTATGGCAGTTTGTTCCATAACCGAGGAACAAATATTAATATATTTTCTCTTCATTTTTTTATGTAGTTTGATTCAGCAAGATAAAGATCTTCAAATCAATGTATCGTTTTCCGAGTCTTATTAGTACGAAACGTCTCCTCATTATTTTAATCCTGGCGGCTCTAACCGGGATCGACCATCGTGCGAAAATACCGATGCCAGGAGTTGCAGTAGTAGTAAATTGAAGAGTTTCCAGAGAATGTCTACTTACTCTCCCCTCCCTCGATGTTAATTTGTCCTGACACCGCTTCAAAGTGTAAATATGATTGGTTAACTCTTGCTTCCGGTTGTAATTGGGATTTTTCTGGGGAGGGGACGGGAGGCCTTTTTGCTTTATTTTTGGCGTGCCAGTCACTGGCACACAGAAAATTTAGAGGCACACTTGTTGCCTGATAATGTGTGTCTAGGGAAATGGCGTTTAAAAGATGAAAGACGTCTGGGAAGTGATTTTTTAGGTAAACTCGCGGATGGTCGGGGTCGCCGAGCGAGGGACTTTCACTCCTTGTCATTTTTACTGTACTATGGTGGACTTTGGTGAGGAATCAGTTTTTGAAAGGCCTAAAACAGCCCCGAATCATCGCAAACACAGTCAAAACCAATGACACAAGGTCAGTTAAGTATATATCTTTAATAGAAAGGCATTCTTTTAAAAGGTTATGACATTACACATCAAATCATTTCGCCATTACAAAGTCCTATAATAATTATAATTCAACATGGGGTGCTAACAGTCTAACATTGTTGGTTCAACATGGAGTGCTAACAGTCTAACATTGTTGGTTCAACATGGGGTGCTAACAGTCTGACATTGTTGGTCCAACATGGGGTGCTAACAGTCTAACATTGTTGGTTCAACATGGGTTGCTAAACATTTTAACGTCGTTGGTTCAACATGGGGGTGCTAACAGTTCAACATGGGGTGCTAACAGTCTGACATTGTTGGTCCAACATGGGGTGCTAACAGTCTAACATTGTTGGTTCAACATGGGTTGCTAAACATTTTAACGTCGTTGGTTCAACATGGGGGTGCTAACAGTTCAACATGGGGTGCTAACAGTCTGACATTGTTGGTCCAACATGGGGTGCTAACAGTCTAACATTGTTGGTTCAACATGGGTTGCTAAACATTTTAACGTCGTTGGTTCAACATGGGGGTGCTAACAGTTCAACATGGGGTGCTAACAGTCTGACATTGTTGGTCCAACATGGGGTGCTAACAGTCTAACATTGTTGGTTCAACATGGGTTGCTAAACATTTTAACGTCGTTGGTTCAACATGGGGGTGCTAACAGTTCAACATGGGGTGCTAACAGTCTAACATTGTTGGTTCAACATGGGTTGCTAAACATTTTAAGTTTTTGGTTCAACATGGGGGTGCTAACAGTTCAACATGGGTCTAACATTGTTGGTCCAACATGGGTTGCTAAACAGTCTAACATTGTTGGTCCAACATGGGTTGCTAAACAGTTTAACACTGTTGGTCCAACATGGGATGCTAAACAGTCTAACATTGTTGCTCCAACATGGGTTGCTAAACAGTTTAACACTGTTGGTCCAACATGGGATGCTAAACAGTCTAACATTGTTGGTCCAACATGGGTTGCTAAACAGTCTAACATTGTTGGTCCAACATGGGTTGCTAAACAGTCTAACATTGTTGATCCAACATGGGTTGCTAAACAGTCTAACATTGTTGGTCCAACATGGGATGCTAAACAGTCTAACATTGTTGGTCCAACATGGGTTGTTAAACAGGCTAACATTATTGGGCCCATGTTCTACAACGATGTTCGCACGTTTAGTCTTGGCTACCACGTGCTCCTCTTAGCCAATCAGATTCTAATTTTGCACGCACTAGTGCGATTCAGCAGCGACCTTCAATTCCGCAAGAAATACACCATAAACATGCACAAAACGAAACAGCGATGTCAATGTTTGAAGGGAGAATGTTTTTAGGTGATTCATCACCAACCGATTTTCCCCACCGATGCAGTCTTACACTGTCTTTTTTACGCAAACTAGTCATATATTAACTTATAGCTAAAAACTCTGAATTCCACGACCAGAATGATATGATTATAGACAGGATGGTCTTCGGGACAAAAACTCGCATAAGGTGCGCGAGTAACAAGTGAAATATAAATAGTTTATTTCACAATATTTTAGCATGCTTCGTGTTACATTAAAGTTTCAAACAAAAACATCTCGATTGAATTAACCCAGTTTTCATTTATTTTTTTATTTTTTTAACACTGTAGCCAACACTCATATGGTTTGCCATGTTTTTTTTGTTATATGCTTTCTACGCTTCGTAGAAATGTTGATACAATCTCCACAATCTGCTCACTTTACGATTTGTTCCACCGTTTTGAAACGAAAGTGTTTTGAAAACACTTCTGTAAATAAAGTTTGGTAAAACGTGCAGATTAAGTAAGCACTGTACGTGTGTATTTCTCTCCATCGAATAACAGCGCTTTGAACACGAATTTTAAGTACGCTACGTTGCATCTAACAGAGGAAATATGCTATTTCCAACACAGGTAACCCAAGCTCTGTAAATGGCAATACTTATAGCATTTGTATGGGACTTTTTTAGCCTTACATTTCAATGTAAATCTGGCATAAAAAGCGAAGCGAGGTAAAACGTTCACTGAAATTCGGAACAGACTAGCTAAGGAACACAAAAACACACCCTGCAAGTTTTATCGAGTTCTATTCAAGATTTGCGTTGAAAACGGAAGACTAACGAATCAATCCTTTATCAAGCCATTAATGACTCATGAGGCAAAGAAATGGAAATCAATGAGCGATTCATCTGATTTACATAAACTTTTGCTTCGATGAAGTCGTACCGCCAAAATAACTGAAATCATTACTCTATACATCTAGACGTTTGATAAGTCAGATACGCGTCCGTGATTTATTGGATTTACAAACTCTCGCTTTTAGCTCCAGTTTGTAAATCAGATAAAGCACAGCCACTCATTCTGTATCTATTACATACAAATGCTATTAAATATTGTCATTTTCAGAGATATTAGCTAACTGCGCGGAACAAAGCGCTGAGCAACATTTTAGACTCAACGTCCTCTTCCTCCAAGCCTGTAATAACCTAATTACGCACAGCGTTGTGAAACAGAAGTAGTTTCGCGGGGTCATAAATCAGCCTCCTTGCCAGATACAATCTGTATTCCCATACTCCTCGCAGATCCCATTACAGTCTTACACACACTGTTCAGTGGGACGTTTTTAAAAGTTTCATCTTCTTTCTTTATCTTGGCGATCTCGTAGATCTGTTTTAGTGTGACGGTGCCGGCTACTTCTCTACCTGTTAATTAGTACGAGAAGATTACAGCAAATTAGTAGACAGCCAAGGCCCGGTTGTTCGAAGCCAGGGTATACATGTATTCCAATACGATTACCCCTCTATAAGAGGATTGTTAATCGCTACCCCGAGGGGTAAACTGTACAGATTGCAATTACAGATTTGGAGCTATCCTATTACCCTCGCTTCGAACAATCGAGTCCAGATGTTTAAAGTGCACCTAACCCCTTTTGCAATTTTTATACATACGAATCTTTGAAAGGTTTTGAGTACTTCTGCGAAGAAATGTTTTGCTTATATAGAATACTCTATGTTCTATGCTTGTTTGAAATGGTGAAAATTCGACCTTTCCTGACCCATGACCGCGTTAGAAAAAGACTGGGTCGATTCTGGATCTTACGTCATATAATTCATTCCACTTTGCAATAATTTGAATAAATATTTAGCATTTTGTCTAAAATAACTGTTTTCTTTACTAACAACTCACAGACTGTGTATATTCTCTATATATCGATGTTGTTGTGATAGAAAGGCGCCATGGAGAATAATGCATTAATGAGGTGACGTAAGATCAAGAATCGACCCAGGCTTTTTCTTACGCGGTCATGGGTCAGGAAAGGTCAAATTCTCACCATTTCAAACAAGCCTAGAACATAGAGTATTCTATGTAAGCAAACAATTTATTCGCAGAAGTACTCAAAACGTTTCAAAGATTCATATGTATAAAAATTGCAAAAGGGGTTAGGTGCACTTTTAAATCTTAGTCGTGTAAATGGGAATAGTCTTAAATCTTAGTCGTGTAAATGGGAATAGTCTTAAATCTTAGTCGTGTAAATGGGAATAGTCTTAAATCTTAGTCGTGTAAATGGGAATAGTCTTAAATCTTAGTCGTGTAAATGGGAATAGTCTTAAATCTTAGTCGTGTAAATGGGAATAGTCTTAAATCTTAGTCGTGTAAATGGGAATAGTCTTAAATCTTAGTCGTGTAAATGGGAATAGTCTTAAATCTTAGTCGTGTAAATGGCAATGTTCCGGGTATGCATGGCTGAACATCTAGGGGTTCTGAGATCCTGTGAAAGGAGTGCCGTGCCCAAGTTATAGGAGCGCCGTGCCCAAAGTGCTTATCGTGTAAACTGGGCTTTAGTGCACAGTTTATCTTTTGGATTTTCCTCGTTTGCTTGGGATCGCTTTTAGCTTCTTTTCACTACTTCCATTCACTACTTCCATGGGAACATGAAGACAAAATACCAACTTTCAGAGATAATATACTTCCAAAGGAAAAAATAAGTGACTATAAAGTGAACAAGTTGCACCGTAAATTTGTTGTCTGTGACCACTTACCGACCACTTACCAACAGCTTACCAACAACATATTTACGGTGCAACTTGTTCACTTTAGCCAAAAACAATTATCATGAATGTAATTATATATTTTTCTCTTTTGAGGTATCTGAGTCTTCGATCCAGTGGCAATATTATGATTATAATTTACACACTGGAACACCCTATGCCCTGTAAATCTTATGTTTTACTGAACACTACAGAACATAATGGAACACAGCTAACACCCTCTGCCCTGTGAATCTCACGGTTTAATTACTGAACACTACAGAACATACTGGAACACAGCTTACACCCTCTGCCCTGTCAATCTCATGGTTTACTGAACACTACAGAACATTCTGGAACACAGCTTACACCCTCTGCCCTGTCAATCTCATGGTTTACTGAACACTACAGAACATTCTGGAACACAGCTAACACCCTCTGCCCTGTAAATCTTATGGTCTACTAACACTACAGAACATACTGGAACACAGCTAACACCCTCTGCCCTGTGAATCTCATGGTTTAATTACTGGCTTAAAAGTGAACAATCTGCAGCGTAAATAAGTAGTCAGTAAGTGTTCTGTAAGTGGGCAGTAAGTGGGCGGTAAGTGGGCGGTCAGTGGTTGGTAAAACTGTGTTGGTAAGTGGTTGGTAACTGGTTGGTAACTGGTCAGTAAATCTCTCTCCCCTCCCCTCGCCCCTACTCGCTACAGTCTCTTTCCTCCTCACCACAGGTAATCTAATCCTGAACATTAAACTTTTATTCTAGTTGTTGTTGTTATTGTTATCTATATAATGTTACCCTGGGTACCAAATGCTTGTTTGCCTTGCTCAGGAACATTCACGAACACCACTAAAAACCTATGCATGATATACATGTATGGAGGCAGTAGACCCTCTGGTATCCAGGGTACGATAACGTGATAACAAAATTAGTGTTCATTCCAGGATTTCATTATATTGCACCCAGGACCCATCGCATTTCTAATAGGAGGCCCTCAGTGGCGGTGCCTTTGATGTCCACATGCAGTTAATGCCATTTTGAAAGCAAACAGACAAATTATTTTATTGCTCGTATTAATAAATTAATCATATACTCAACAAAATTTCTCGATTCTGATTGGCTGAGGGCAGTGCAATTTATCCCAAATTGCACTGTTTGGTTGTAATTGCACTCCAAATCAGGAACTTGACAATCTATAATTCGAAAACAAAAGCTCCAGAATAAAATCCAAGTACACAAAGTTGTTGACAGTCATGTTTTGGTAAAGGGATTTTTTCCGATGATTTTCCGAAAATTTCTGAAGTGTTCCCGAACATTTCCGAATGCTTAAAACTGACTAAGCTGTGCTGTGGTTAGGGCAAAAACACATCTAACCATGTAAATTCATTTGACAGTACTAAATATTAACATTTCAGATGCTGTAGCATTACTTCATAAACAGTTCTTTAATTGTTCCAATATTTCCAAAGATCGTCCGAAGATTCAAGTAAATTTGTAGAGTATATGATTAAAATGAAATCATATGGTATTCTCGTGTAATTCGTGATAAATTCGAACTTGTGAGTTTTCAAAGATCTCAAATTGCACTCACCCTGCAGGCTCATGGAATTTTGATACTCTTTGAAAACTCAATCGTTCAAATTTATCCCAAATGGCACTCGAAACCAGCTAATTTCCTATAATACTTATTATCCAATTACTACGTACATGTACATGTATACGATAAAGAACATGCATCACTTGTATGAGATTTGTGTTATAAACTAACTATGTTTAAGACTATACAAAAGCCTAAAGTTGCTGTTGGAAACTGTGACTTGTGTGATTACGAGTGTTTGTGTTGAGTGATAATAGAGATAAAGAGTGAGGTGTGTGCATGCAAGTGATAAGATTTATGTTGATGTAGATGCCTCTGCATGAACACAAATGCATGTCTTCTGAGTGACTAGTAATGCGGCTTTGTGAATATTTTTGTGATTATAATGTCATATGGCTACAGCCTAGAATATACTACACTGCTTCATGTTTATTAACTGAACAATTTTAAAATACAAGTTATAAAACTAGCTGGCACCATGCACTTAAAAGAGAAAACTTCCACATTTATGACATTCATGTACATTGTAAATTAGTAGCTACAATGTATAATAAATTGTTTATTTCTGTCACATGCATAAATGCTTTTCAAAATACACAACATTCCATGTCTCTAATACACAATGTACTTGTTCATTTACCTGGCTTTTGGGCCCCTTTTTCAATTCCTGCTGCTGATTTCAGGAAATATGAGACAGTAGGTGTTGTTGTCTCAAATGAGAATGTTCTGTCTCCCTATGACAAGAAAGTACAATTCAAGAATATTAGTAACTCAAAAACTGTACATGTAGAGCGATATGATGCTCTCTAAAAATGTATCCCTGGATACCATGGTGAAGCCATTATGACAGGGGAAAAAGGTACATGTACATTTTCCTGTCAATCACTTCCCCAAAGATGTCTAAAAACATTGATGCTCTAGACAACATACAGAATTGCCATTGCAATCCCAGTGTAAAAGCAATGTTTATTTTCGTAAATTTAAATGATAATCCTTTTATTAAACCGGACACTACATGTACATGTATGTTATTAAATTTTGCATTCAGTTCCACTGCACAAAATATTTGTGTCAGTAGAAAGGTCAGGAAACAAATTAATTGATGAATGTAAGAAAAACATTGAAGAATATCATACAGACACTTTTTAAACTAGAATCTAAAGTTACATGGAACACTGAACTTCCCAAAGTTTCTGAATGGCTAAATAAACTGACATTAAATATCAAGTAATCAAATTGTGTCCCCCTATTAAAGTATCCAATAGCATAACAAATACTAAACAACCTATTGACATGAAAGAATATGTAAAATATTTAGGTATCTACATAGATTTTGATCTATGGCAAGCCAAACAGGACAAAAGTGTATTGAGATTAGAATTAGTATACAAGTTTCGGGAATCACTGTTCGAGTTTTACGAATCACCATACGAGTTTCGGGAATCACTATTCGAGTTTTGAGAATCACTATTTGAGTTTTGGAATCACCATGTACCAGTTTTGGAATCACTTTACCAGTTTTACGAATCAACAAGCCTTTCAGAATCACTGTACGAGTCAATTAGTGGCTAAAAAGCCTCTGATAGACTCTTCCAATGTGCTTTTATGAGAAGTTAACACAGCGATAAAAAACCCCACTTGCTGATCAAGCTTTCTCTAGCACATCTCTAAGGCAACTTCATCACTTGCTTCGTATGTTGAACCAATTAATTATTTCATCAGTTTTCCCAGCTGAATTTAGTAATTCTTGAAGGACCCAGCAATTGCCGCCATTTTGTTCGTTTTTTTCAGATTCCGCTGACCAGTACTGATTTCGTTTCAGAAGTTGACTGCACGATCGATAAGTAATCGATATTCTAACAACTCATATAGTGATTCGTAAAACTGGTATTTTAGTGATTTCCGAACTCGTATGGTGATTCCAAACTACAGCGAAAAATAATGTAATCTCTCTTTAGGACTTAGACTAAGGAAGATGCATTCGAATCTATTGACTGTTTGACATCGATTTAGCCTTGCATGTTTCTTATAGATTATAAACAACTCTTACACTGTACATTAATTGGCTAGAATGAACAAGTTGTTCCATAAATACATATGGTCAGTAAATGGTTGATAAGTGGTCAGTATAAATTGTGTTGGTAAATGGTTGGTACATTGTATTAAAGTCATGACGGCTAAAGTGAACAAGTTGCACCGTAAATTTGTTAAACCACATAAGTGATCAGCCGACCACTTACCGACCATTTACCAACAGCTTACCTGAACCACTTACCGACACAATTTTACTGACCACTTACCGACCACTTACAGACCACGTATTTACGGTGCAACTTGTTCACTTTAGCCGTCATAACTGTAAGTGGTTGGTAAGTCATCGGTAAGCTGTAGGTGAATTGTTGACTCGATCGCTACGCTAGCTAATGTTGTTGGGGAAAGGATGGCTCTACAGACTACAGTACTGATGGAAACTATCTAAACTACAGTTTTCAAGTATTGTCGATACATGTACATGTAAGTGGTTCATAAATAGTCAGCCAACCACTTACCACTTCCGGTTAACCACTTATAGTGAAGTACACCTTCCCACCCTACCCCTCTATAGTGAAGTACACCTTCCCACCCTACCCCTTTATAGTGAAGTACACCTTCCCATCCTACTTCTCTCTAGTGAAGTACACCTTCACACCCTACCCCTCTCTAGTGAAAGACACCATCCCACCCTGCCCTTCTCTAGTGAAGTACACCTTCCTACCCTACCCCCCTCTAGTGAAGGACCACTTCCCACCCTACTCCTCTGTAGTGAAGAACACCTTCCCATCCTACTCCTCTCTAGTGAAGGACACATTCTCACCCTTTACTCCTCTCTAGTGCAGGTGTCACATTCCCACCCTACCCCTCAAGTGAATGACCTACCTTATACTTAATGATTGTTGGTACTGGTACACCTTGTTTGATATGTTTAGTCTTGTCATTGAACTCCTTGCAGAACTGAGCAATGTTTACACCTCTCTGAATAACAATACAATATACACTTTAGTAAATAGTAGGTGCAGGTTACTAATACACATACCAACATTGTGCATTTGTATTTGAAGTGAAGTAATATCATACATGTACATGTATATGTTACAGGTCAAATTTATGCTCAAATATTTTTTGTCAACCTAATTTGTTTTCAACCTGGGTTATTTTTTCAACCTACACTGTACATGTAGGTAATTTTTTCTACCTACATGTACATGTACAGTAGGTCATTATATTTTTACTTACTAGGTCATTTGTGTACTAAAAATAAATTCACTGTCCCCCTCTGCTTTCCTTCCTCTACCCTTATCACTTCCTTCCCCTACCCCTCTCCCTACATGTATCTCCTTACAGAGCTACATTGTACCCATACATGTATAAATCAACTATACTACTGGTAATTACCATATTAATTTATGGACAACTGTCCTTGCTGGTACTTGAACCAGCAACCATTGGATCTGTTGGTCAGAGCCTTAACCACTGTGCCACTGAGTGATTGATGTGAAACACCATACTCATTTACTATATATAATGGTGCTACTAGTACCCAGTCCCCCACGGACTAGTCCAAATTTGCATATGTGCAGTAAAAATTGGTGACACAAACCCAGTCCCCCATTGGACATACAATACAAGTGAAAAAATATGCTCTGGCAAGCACTGGTGGATAATCGGTTCTGACTCTGGGTCGCCCAGCCCCCTCTTCTGGCATGCACAGTAACTACAATTACAAAGTTAAAGTGCCTATCACCCTTTTGCAATTGTGATCGCTTATGAACCTCCGAAAAGTTTTGAGTACTTCTGTGAAGAAAGTTTTGGTTTAAAGTGAATACTTTATGCTCTACGCTTGTTTGAAATCGTGTAAATGTGACCTTTCCTGACCCATGACCGCGTAAGTAAAAGCCTGGGTCGAAACCTGGGTAGACGTCATCTTGACGTCATATAATTAATTCTGCTTTGCAATCATTTGAAGAAATACTTAACATGTTGACTAAAATGACTTTTTTCTTTACTAACAACTCAAAAACTGTGTATATTTTCTTTGCATCGATGTTGTTGTGATAAAAAGGCGCCATGGAGAATAATGCATTAATGTGATGACGTCTACCCAGGTTTCGACCCAGGCTCTTACTTACGCGGTCATGGGTCAGGAAAGGTCACATTTACACGATTTCAAACAAGCGTAGAACATAAAGTATTCACTTTAAACCAAAACTTTCTTCATAGAAGTACTCAAAACTTTTCGGAGGTTCATAAGCTGTCAAAATTGCAAAAGGGTGATAGGCACTTTAAGGTAAAACATGCTAATCAAGTGAATCAAAAAAATAACCCAGGTTACTAAAAATAACCTAGGTTGCAAAAAATAACCTAGGTTAAAATGTACATGTAGGTTAAAATAAAATTGACCTGAAAATAAATTTGACCTGTAACATAATTATACAGTTCCTCTTAGTACTCAACTGTTAGCATATACAGGGGCATGCTGAATACATATACAGTGTGTGTACTTACATGTACAATGTATAACCCATACAGCCCCCATATTTTAAGCTTTCCTAATTGCAAACCATTTACAAAAGTCACATAACCATGAAACGCTTATTGACAGAGTTAATCAGGCTGAATGGGAAAATACAGTGTAGTTGGGTTTTGGTCAATACAGTGTACATGTACCAGTACATGTATGTATGGTGATATCTAAGTGTCATGAACTCTTTTATTTACTCTTTTATAAAAATATTATATTTATTATATTGCCAGGTCTAATGCATGCTCTTTTTGTGCTATGATTGGTATATGTGACCACACACGGGAAAACGTACACTAACGATTATCCATTAAACGGGCAACTTTAAACGGTTAGCAAACACTTTTGCAGATCGTTTAAACGTTTTGCCAGATCGTTTAAACGGGCAAGCAAAAATTTCTAACGATCTGCCAAATCATTTAAACGGTTTGTCTTGCTGAGCAAACTCTTTGCCAGATCGTTTAAACGCTTTGTCTGGAAGAGCTAAGAGCTAGCGAAAATCTGTAAACGACCATTGAAGTAAATTGAGTACTAAGAAACGTTTTTAGTCAAAATGTTGAACTAAATGTACAGAAAGCATCTGTAGTTCTATTTATTATATGTGTTGCAGTTAATTTTTGTTTTTCACTTAACTTTTTTAGCTACATGTAGGTATTTTACGGGGGAATAAAAACTAATTCACCCTCCCCTCCCCCTCTCTTTCCCCCTTCAAATCTAGTAGCCCCAAATCTAGTGGGATCACAATTCTTTATGCTCTCATTTAGGGGGGATCAAATTTTTATATGCTCCTCTTTTATAGGGGGGGCACAATTTGTAAATGAAGTATATATACATTTATATAGGCTTATATATATCCAATGGGAGGGTCATTATTTTGTGAGACCAGAGAACTGCAGGGTCACAATTTTTTGGGCAAGCCACAATGCAGATCTAGTAGGCATAATATCCAATCAAATAATGCAACCAGATCCTGGCCACATAACGTCATCAGTATGGAATTTTCTGTCTCAAGATGCAGACGTCTCTCTTGGGGCCATGTTGATTGTGTTTCCCGATGTGAGACTGCTGTATTTGCAGGCTAAATGGTGAGGGATAATAGTGGTGGTTTAAGGGTTTGGTTTAAAATCAGGGTGTTTCGATTCTATTCTTGTTTCAATTCTATTCTTGTTTCGATTCTTTACGTCAAATGCTAAATATTTTTCATATAGTTGAGGGTCGCGTACTTGTGAGTATTTTCATTCTACAATTTCTAAGTGTCGCTTTAGTTTTCGCTTTTAGGGAACCCTACAAATTTGGATTTCTTACACCGAGAATTTTTTTTTTTCAATTTAGGAGTGAAAATGTATGTCTGGTATAGCAGGCTACTGTGCAGCTACAGTGGAAAGAGTTTGAATCCTGACACAATAAAAATGTCATTTCTCTTTGAATGAGTAAACAAGCATAGCGAAGTGCACGAAGGAAAAGAGAAATTAGTTCCTAATCGAAAGGAAACACTGTCTATTGTTGTGCTGTCAAGTGCCAGCCAATCAGATTTTGCTAGATTAGTTGAATATGTAATGAGCATCTTGTTTATAAGTGAATGTGTCAGGATTATTCAGTATCGTGGTTCTGATCGGAATCAAAAATAATGTCTAGTTTTATTAAGCTGGATGTAAAGTAAATAAAGTAGACTGGAGCTAGCTGATTAGAACCATTCCACTGCATATGTGCTTGTGTGTTGATCTTAAGATTAGGAAATGACATTTCACTACAGGAATTGTTCTTAAAATTATTTCTGGTTGTGACTAAAACTAAAAAGCAAAAAGCTAAGTCATAAAACTAAAAGTAAAAGAGGTCAGGCCAAAATTACAACTATCGTCAATTAGAAATCATCATTACCACAGGCAGCCCAAGCTCTGTATTTGCACTGTGTGACCACTTTTGTAAATATTTCACTTAATTCTCAGATAAAGAAAATAAACTTACCTTAAGAGTTTGTCGTTGTCCTGTTGTTTCTCTGGGGTCAAGTGAGAGAAATGCCCCATTACCGCCATTTCTAGACCCAGAGAAACAACAGGACAACGACAAACTCTTAAGGTAAGTTTATTTTCTTTATCTGAGAATTAAGTGAAATATTTATGGCTTGATATACTATTATACAAAAGTGGTCACACAGTGCAAATACAGAGCTTGGGCTGTCTGTGTCATTACAACACGTAACTTCATTAATTATTTTCTTAAAAGTAGATAGAAACCCACTTATGTATTTCACGTACCTGTCCGAGTGCTGGACCCAGAGGAGGAGAGGGAGTAGCTTTACCAGCAGCGATGTATGTTCTCAACACTCCACTGAGTTGCTTGGCCGCCATCTTGGATCGTGAAGTGAGCCAGCAACAATGTTGATCAGCGTTCTTTGTCCACAGGGAGCCCAAATGAAAAGGAACGAGAGGGGAAGGGTTTTTGTATTTTTGCAAATAAACAAGAGCCCATCTGGGCTTTCACTCGGGCCACATGAGATTGAAGATGAAATACACTTTCATTTGAAATCCTCTTAGTAATAACCAAAGGGAAGAATTATTAGCTGAATTTAGCAGTCTTTAGGAGTGATAAACCAAACTCGTTGCATGGTCGGTAGCGCGGTGACTTTCATTCTCTGCTCCCCTAGTATATATATGTAATTTAATATTTTCGTTTTTTCTCGTATGTAAATTAAAGTAGTTGACCTTTTACTGTAAACACTACTTATTCATGTAACACACATTTGCAATTTAGTCTGATGTTCTGTTATACTGCAGGTTCCGAGTACTAATAGATGATTGTCTCAAATGTATGTTTATATTTGTCCCAAAACATAAGTTGTATCTTGTCCATCCTGTGATGGAGCTATCACTATATTTCTCTACTGTTCTTTCTACCCTGTAGCTCTTTATCAAGTTCGCTGATCGCCGCCTCGCGGCTCTTTCTCCGCGGCGTATTTTCTTTCTATAAAACCTCTGGAAGTCAGTGTTAATTGTATTCGTGGTCAACACAAAACTCGAACTCGCTACACAAAACTCGAACTCACTACACGAAACTCCATGCCAGTACACAAAACTCGAACTCACTACACAAAACTCGAACACACTACACGAAACTCCCGATGCCAGTACACAAAACTCGAACTCACTACACAAAACTCCATGCCAGTACACAAATCTCGAACTCACTACACAAAACTCCATACCAGTACACAAATCTCGAACTCGATCACTACACAAACCTCCATGGCAGTACACAGAAATTATAAGTTCAGAGGTCGAATGTTGAACGATGATAATTAGCATTTCAACGTAGCGGGAATAATTATGGTATTAATTAAATGTTACTTTTATGCCCGGGGGGGTACTTACATGAAAAATGGGTATGTATGTGAGGCCAAGAGGCTCAAACCCTGACCCTGTTTGACCCAATCCGAGCTCCAAAACCCTGATTGCCCCCTTTTTGGGAAAAAAAACCTGATTGCCCCTTCTTTAAATTGTTTTCAAAACACGGTCGGATATATATCCTGGCCGGTATACCGCGTACCGGGATTTCATGCAAAATACGGAACATTTCAAGTCGGGACGTGTCATTGGGTAAACAAATCAGCAGATGAAGTACATAGATAAAATTAGCGGCGTCACGATGTTTGGGAACCTCAGTGCTTGCATGTGGGCAGGCGATAAAAATGCGGCAACAGAAGGTCTTTTTTTGACATAGTAGCTAAAAAAAATGAACTGCCTAAAAAATACTGAACCCCGACCCTGACTGCACCCAAATTATACTCAAATCCTGACCCTGATCTGCCCAAATCAGGTCAAAACCCTGACCCTACCTGCCCAAACGGAGCTCAAAACCCTGACCCACCCGGACGGCACATACATAATACGTCACAAACAGGAGTACCCCCCCCCCCCCCCCGGGCTTTTATGCTATCAGTTTTGCTTCTCGGTCATATTGGTCGCGACACAGAGTCGCCAAAGATGACATGAGTCATATCCGATTAGGATGAGACCGGGGGATGAGACCTGCGCGGTTTCTTCTTAATCTGATTCTCATTTACTGTGATTTTGTACCAAAACCTATATTATAAAGTTGAAGGTTGTTATGCCGTAACACTACACCATCAGTTAAATGATGATCCGAATGAACACACTGATTAAGTGTTTTCAGCGCATGAAATCGCATTTAAAAGCAAGCGTTGATATAGGGGTAGTAATTGCAGAATTATATTGACATTTGAATGTTCTGATTCTAGAATGTTCGACGATATATTCTTATGGTTAGCATAGCAAAAAGAGTGAGTTTCGTTTCACTTCCAAAAACAAGTTAAACAGTATCGGGGAAAAAATGAGTTGTCCTTTTCGGAAATATTCCTTAAGTTGGATTTTGTAAGGAATGACGTACGGAAGAAAAGTTGACCTTACATATCTGTTTTCGGCTCGTTTTATCGCAGTGATAGCTGAATAGTAACTCTAGTCTCAGAACATCTATCAAAACGACGGAACCTGTTATCCGGCGGGGTTGATCCCTGTCCAAGACTAAAAGAGTTAACTGCATGGTATTTTGTCAGAAGATAATGATGTGAGGCCATCAGAGCTAAATTCATAATCACGTACGGACATTTACAAAGTGGGAGGTCCTTAGCTCAGGCTTTTCTCGTAGGCTCCGCCTTGGGGTGGGACCCTACTAAAGACGCAACTCGTTTTTGGACTTTGTTCTAAGATCGCTTCTTTCAGTAATTTTCGGTTAAGACTTAGATTTCTTTACGGTGACTTGTGTGTCAGTGTTCACTCTAGCCCTAGCCTGGTTACCATTGACATTCATAGTTTCGAAGTAAGTTTTATTCTCGTTTTGTCAATGTTTTCATTGTTTACTCTTACACCCTAGTTGCCTTACATCAGAATCTATTAAGAATTTTATCCAATGAGAACCAATCTTAAGATTGATAGCTGTCTGTTAAGTGAAGTGCTGGGAGTATGCCTACATAAGCAGAGATACTCTCTTGCTAGTTAGTTGGGACCTGAACCAGTTCAGGATGTATATAGCGAAAGAAGTGTAAGAAGGAGAAGTAAGAGGAGAATAAAGAAGGTACAACTCAAAAGCCTGCTCGAGTCATAGAGTACGATTTCCCGGTTCCTGAGAGATAGAGAAGAAATCTATCCCGAAACACCAGTACACAAAACTTCAAGCCAGAATACAAAACTATTATAACTGCTTGTACATCAATATTCGATGACTTTCTTTTCAGACCGCATAGGTTGTAAGCCGGTTTTTTAGAGTCCTTAGGCTGATTTGAATTCCATGGTGTTTTCCAGGAAGGCAATAATTGCTTTGTATTCGTCAGTACACTTTGAAAAAGTAATACTTGATTAAAAGTTATTCACAATTTAGTTCTGAACCGCACTGTGTGCAGAATCTGTGGTTCACTTCCACTTCACTTCCACAATTTGTACACGACGAACTTTATGGCACATGATTTGGGGTCAAAATTCAGCTACAGTTGAACCTCTCTGTGCGACCACCTCTCGCAGGCGATTACCTATCTTAAGCGACCACTTTCCAAAAGCCGATTTTGTCTCTCAGTCAAATCACTTCATTTGATACCTCTCGTAAGCGCCCACCTCTCATAAGCGACCGCGACAACCACCTTTTGGGCTTGGTATTTTACCTCCAGTAAGCGACCACCCCGGAGGTTAATGCCAATGGCGTATCAAGGTCAAACTCAGTAGTACAGGAGCACAGCCGTATTTTCGGTTTCCAGCCTCCCAGCTCATCAAGAAGGCCTATTCCTAGCGGCCGTCCTGCCGTTCTGCTGATCCGTACCAAGGGCCGGTGAGGAATACATGGACCCGTTTGTTCGTTTGTTTAGCTATGGTGTCCCAAAGTACCTCACCGACAACAAATCAACGCATCTCTCAGAGTATGGCAGGCTTGGGGAAAAGAAGATCTCCTTCGACAAGGAAGGCAAGGCGGCACATGTAATGGAGAAAATTGTGGAGGCTTTTCCACTGCTGGAAGACTGAGGTTTTGTTATGGCTGAAAGACGGTCCAGATCGTTAACAGAGTTCCCTATACCTCCTGGTGGGTATACGGTGCCATATTTAAAGAGTGTCATTGGCCAGGCGAGGGGTTACGTGAAACCGATGCAAACTGATATCGAAGTAGAGAACCTAAATATCGGTCAAGCTGATGCAGTAAGTCAAATTTTACATACCTGATTCCTCCTTTCCAAATATATATATATGATAACAAAACAATAACAATACTTTATTCGCACTCATAAATACGTTTATACAAAAAGACCCGGGAAAAAGCATGGATAGTATAATAAAGAGACAGGTCTGCAAAATGTGCGATCTCCAGTCAGTGGTAGAAATTGCGGGAGCAGTTCTCAGAAAAAAGTCAGAAACTCAACGCATCGCAGCAAAACCTGGGGGTTAAGGAGAAAATCGCAAGTTTTATTAGTTTAGTCATCAAGCCAATTAAATGTGAGACTCGTCCATGAAAGCACTTTAAATTAGAAGCTAATACTTTTCTGTAACAATGCTTTGAATTCAAAATTTCAAGTGAAAATTCAACTAAAATGATGCGCGCAAGCATGATTTTGCGCTTTCTCGACCCCAGACCCCTTTCCTTATTTCTTACATAACCGTACATGCTCGACGAAATCAATTTCGTCTAGCATGCGCGCGCAATAAGAAATAAGAGAACGGTCTGGGGTCGAGAATGGATTTCCCAGTTTTGCAGACCTAAGTCAGGCCATTCTCGACCCCAGACCCTTCTCTTATTTCTTACAAGATAATTGAAATAGTGAATGAGCGCTTCAGTGGATGTCAGCCATTTTGTGTTAAGCTTGAATTCGTACATAATGTGTTACTTATTAAAGGAATCTCCAGCTGCTGCTTGACCTTAAGATTCTACTATATTGAAATAATTTAAGCTTTAAGTAATTGGGCCAGTTAGAGTTGTGAAGAACCTTGTGTGTACCACTCCCGCTGTTCTTTAACTGGAAGCCATTTGAGTTTTAGAATGTCATCCATTGGTGCTCATTGTGGTGTGGTGCTCATTAAACATGTACATTGTATTTGAAAAGACCTAATGAATGAATCAATCGAATGTTGTAGGGTGAAGATGAGGCCCCCAAAATCAGTTGTGTCAATTGTGGCAGAATGATAGTGATGACACATTTCCGAGACCATCAGTCAGAATGCGGAGGTGGATCATCTACACAAACAGGGTCATGATGATGGTTGATCAATCTTGTAACAAAGTACTTGACCTCTGGGAGTCAACGGTTGGGGTTCCTGTGTATTAAAACAGGAAGTCCAAGCGAATATTCAGCTCTAGTATTGTATATTGTAACCATGCATTCTTGTTCCCAGTGCCTCCTCGACTAACTGAGAATTCGGAGGCTCAGATCGAATTTTCAGTTAGTCGAGGAGGCATTGGGAACGAGAATGGTATTGTTGCTGACTTTGTGTTTTGTGTAGGGAGTTCGAGTTTTGTGTACTGACTTTGTGTTTTGTGTACTGGCATGGAGTTTTGTGTAGTGAGTTCGAGTTTTGCGTAATGAGTTCGAGTTTTGTGTACTGAGTTTTGTGTTTTGCACTTGTGGGCTACCGTACTACACCACTTAGGTGCGTAGTATCGGCCATTGTTTGATGTCACCATTTAGGTGTGTAAATTATTATTGCCTACCGCACATCACTTAGGTGCGTAGTATCGAGCATTGTTGATGCGTCACTATTTAGGTGTGTAAATTATGTTATTTCCCATGTTAAATTATGCCTAAATTATGTTATTGCAATATTGCCTACTACTTAGGTGCGTAGCATCGACCATTTATGATGTCACCATCTTGAATTGTGTAAATTATTGCTTACGGCCGCACCATTTAGGTACGTAGTATCGGCCATTGTTTATTTTTGCACCTCTTTGGGTGTAAGTTACGCTATTGCCTACGAATGCGCAACTCACATTCTGTTTAGCTATGACATGCCGTACGATGCATCAGATCTACATAGATGCATCTTATCAGTATCATCGATATACGATATGGACAACATAGCAGTGTGCAAGTTTTATTAGCGCATATTCCGCTTTCAGCACATACATTTTGTAGCTACGTTCATCTTTAGTTCTTTTCTATTTTGCAGATATGTTACAATAAGGAATTGGGAAGGAAGCGATGTCCTTAATAGATCCATCATTACAAGAACCCAGATTCCATTTATCCTATGACATGCCTTACGATTCATATATTCATTAGATCTACATTGATATATCTTATCAGTATCATTGGCATACTTCATCATATATAAGCAACATAGCAGTAGACTATAGTATTGGCGCATATTCCACTGTCAACTCATTATGTTACGTTCATCTTTAATTCTTTTCTACTTTGCAGATGTCTTACAATCCAAAATCCCGAAGGATGCGACGTGCCTACTATATCCATCAATACAGAGCAAGGTTCAAGGTCTCTTTGAATTGCAGTTAGATTCCAAAGTTCCATCCACGGTCCGGAAAGACAGGATTGGCTGATTTAGACGGCGCACATGAGGCCGGACTACATCCAATTTGGGTGCTCCAGATAATTCCTGCAAAGCCTCTTCACATTGAACTTTTTATTACCGAACTTTCGCAAATCGCAGTCCAGAACGCGACAGGGATATTTATTAGCTAGGCCTGCACGGAAGGTTACGTGTCCCTTATCTCTTACGGAGAGGTTAATCGAGCTTTTACCTTGATCTAGTTCAACATGTTCGCCACTTGTTAGGCGCATCGTTAAAAATGAGTATTTTCAAGAGAGCAAGTGTTATTTTCACGAGAGCAATGTATCTCTTATGCTAACCTCTGAGACGAATTTAAGAAACACGTTAAACCTTTCGTATACGATATTACTAGTTACGGCGCCCATAGCATCAAATCAGGCGCTGCCTTAAATCCTTCATGTAGGAATATAAGCGGAGATGTATTGGATACGCACACTGGCTGGAGGTGTGCCTCGAATAATTACACGATACATGCAACATCAAACATATTGATAATGATCGTTTAGCAGTTTCCAAGGCAATCGACCTAAAATATCGATTGTATGCATGCTTGCTATTTATTCTGAACAGATAAAATATAATTAAATTACAGAGTTCGTCGGGGGACTACCGGCTGTGTCTTGGCCCCGACCCAGATTTCCTTGCTATTACCTTCTTATTTTTTCCCAAGTGGTTTTTAGAAGGTTGGAGTTTTTTTTCTGGCCTCCCTGGCGCAGCTGGAAATATTGAAAATTGAAATCATTTGTAAGATGTCAATACAATAATTTATAATATTATTTAATCTATGTAATTCCTGTAATAAACGGAATTGTGGCGTTGCTGACAGACCATAATCCAATATTCTCAATGAATATGTGTCTCTTGTAGTGGTTATTCCTTGGTTAGTGCAGAACTGATCTGTTCCTCGCTCAATCTAAGTGTGAGTACGGCCAAATTACACAATGGTGTAGGTACACAAGCGCAGACAAAAAGACACTAGCTGAAAGTATGTTGTAACGGTTTAGATTACTATTCAAAAACCCGCCAGTTTTACAGCAAGTTCTCCACCATATGAGTCTTTATCATTTGTGCAACGCCTAAAATGCAATTTTTCAAGATTCTAAAAAGGGAACTTACATTGTACGTTTATTGATGTTAGGGTTTTTAAATGTAAGATTTGGATCAGTTCACAGGAACATTTAAGAAACATTATATTTCTCTGTTGTTTAACGATTAGCCCTAAAGAACCCTAAATTAGTGAGCACCCGTTGTTGACGGTTAGGTTTTTTTTAAATGTAGGGTAACGGTTTGGATTAATTTACAGAAACATTTAGGAAGCATTATATTTCTTTGTTCTTTAGTTATTAGCCCTAAAGAACCCTAAATTAGTGAGCACCCATTGTTGACGGTTAGGGTTTTTTTAATGTAGGGTAAGGGTTTGGATTAATTCACAGAAACATATAGCCATGTAGCCAAATACTCAGCTTCGATTCGTAGCCATGTAGTCACGTACCCATCTCTATATACACCATACAATTGTATGTACATGTATGTAGCCAGTAGCCAATAACTACGACTCCCAAGTTTAAGTGGTCGGGTATTCTAAAGTTGTTCCAAAACCAACGCGCTAAATTCCAATTCGAGATGTGCGTTAGCCGGATCCTGGTTTTGATCAGCCCGTATGATTGTTTCAGGTCCCCCTACAAATTCAGAGTAGAACTGACTCGTTTTTACTTTTTTCCTGTAGTATCAAATCCCTCTAAAGCAATAAATATCTCGGGGCTGCGTCCCTCTAGATTTATTTGCTTTCTCGGTGTTTCGATATCACGGTCAAACATTTGAACTAGTTCTTTTCTTTCTGTCGTTCTTTTTTTATTATTTAAACATATTTTATGTGTTTGCCCCAAAAGCAAATAAAAGCTTATCTAGGGGCTCACACGTTCTTTACTTCTTGTGCCTCCACTCACGTTCGAACCTCGACCCTTTCGACTACTTGTACCTATTCTGACCACTGCACTACTGAGTACCGAGTGGAAGGCCAGTTTATGCTTATTTTCACAAAATTATGGCGAGGATTTCTCGTGCTACCAATATCTCTTTTCATAAATCATTAGGTTCATTGTTTGCCTAGTGCACAGTAGCATACAGTTACTGTTCACAAGGACTCGTATTGTTGTTTTTTGTCTCGAATCTTTTAACTAACGTAGCTTGTAGTGTAGTAGATAGGACAGAGGACTAGAAACCAAGAGAGCGAGGGTTCGAGTAGCCTGCGAATACAGCCGTCTCGCATCGGGAACCACAATCAAAACGTGGCCCCCGAGAGACGTCTCGAGTCGAAAAATTCCATACTGATTACGTTTTGCGTAATTGGTCGCGTAATTTGATTGGCTTTTATATGATAATGAATACACTTTCATTTGAAATCCTCTTAGTAACAAGTCGTGCTTTAATTCGCCAGTGAGAATGTCATAAAAACGTCTGGTCTATTAATTGCTTTTATGACATGCATGACTATGATAACGCAGGATTTGAACAACAGAATACTGGCAATTCAAGTGTATAAATGCAATAACAATGACATAATCAGACTTTGAATTTGATTGAAAATAGATCAAAAACTCGGGGAAATGTCCGGCTAAAACTGTATGAATAAATGTGAAATGAAACATAAATTTCATAGCAAGAAAAAAAATTGAATTCCAAATTAGAAAGCTCTTCTAAGTCCGCTTCTCCAATTCACAGACTGTTTCACAAAAACATTTGCGCTTATCGACACAAGAGTTCAGTTGACCTTTCAAATAATTTATTCTGAGGTACGCATACTCTAAATCACAGAGATGTTAAATAAAGCGATAATTAGAAGAAAAAGTACATTAACAGACAAACTGAGAGGAAATTTATTCAAATCAAAAAGAGTTTACTTACAGTACTTACGTAACTGAATCTTTCGTTTTGGATCCCACCTTCGTGCACATATGCACTGTTCACATCAAATCGGAATGAAAGTCGAAGCCTACCTCGAACTTAACTTTCAGCTAACCTGTTTCCTTTCATTCCACAATGAATAATAATCTCATAAAGTAAGCCCGTAGCTTTCAATAAATTTGCCAATGTCTGAATGAAACAGCTAGATCTTTTCCAATTTCTCTCACGAGTCACGGCAGAAGACAGTCTCAAGCTACAAAACTTGAATTTTGATCCTCTTCACAGTAACGTAATTTAACGTCTCAGATATTATATATATGCCCTACTTCAGCTAGCGCTGTGCATTTCAAGTACTTTTTCCTCTCTCTTTGCTGGCAGTTCATGCTTCTTGTTTGTGTAGCTAACATTTCCGAAAAAACCCGAGAGCCTGTAAGCAGGCTAATAGATTTCTGACAGTGACTCATTGAAATTGATATCTCCTTGTCTCGCCTAGTCTGAGAGCTTTGAACTTTCTTATCTGAGCGCGCCTGACGAAATCTAACCTTTGATTATAATTCGATACCCGTTGATATCCAAACGTGTTTGGATATTGTATTTCGCTTACGTTTCTAAATGTACATTGGATCTGTCCAGACAGCGCTGATCGAATGTATTACGGCTCCTGGTTGTTCATGTATTTTTATGGTCAACAAGAGCGCCAGTTGAAATATCCTGAGCCTGTTGGATTTACTGTATTCAATTATGTAAATAAATTAACCTGGCGTTTGTTGCGTGACCAGCACAGTGCAATCTGATTGGTGTGAATTTGACCTTTAACGCATGCGCAGAACGCTTGCTACACTGAATAAAAAAATAAAATAAACGACTTGCATTTTAAGACTCGTTGCTGCCACAGGCAGCCCGAGTAATTAGGCATACTAGCCAATCAAATTACGTGACCAGATCTTGTCCGCGAAACGTCATCAGTATGGAATTTTCCGTCTCAAGACGCAGACGTCTCTCTCGGGGGCCACGTTTTGATTGTGGCCTCCCGATGCGAGACGGCTGTATTCGCAGGCAAGGGTTCGAGTTCGTGTTCAATTCTAGGTCCTAACAAATTCCGTTTTTTCTATCTTCTTCTTTCATGTTACCTCTCTGTAGGTAAAATGTAAGTCAGTAGTACTATTATGCAATAATATTCAGTGTTTTTATTTTCGCATTGGTCAACAATGATCACATCGGAAAATCAACCTTGTCAGGTAAATAAGTAATCCTGTGTTATTTGAGTGTCATAGCTTTCATTGCTCCAGAGTAATCAGGGTTTGAATTAAGAGAGCTTTGTATGAAATAAGTCAGCCATGGCTTACCAGCCTCGTTTTCATGTTTCCCCAAAGGTTTAAATGCTAATAAATTGAGGAACCAATTGTTATCAAACTATTAAACTATACATACTGTCAACAACTTCTTTCTGCTCTTTTAGGAGTCTGTATCAATTTTTTTTGTATTTGTTTAAATAGTCCAGTTTCGTATTCGAAAATTACCGCTGAATGCAATGACTACAAACGCATGTACGCAGGGTTAGCCTCATTCTGAAGTTAAACATTCATAAATACCAGCGAGAAGGTGCAAAACGCGAAACTACAACAATACACAGAGTTGTGAATAGCCCACCTTCTCGCTGGTATTTATGAATATTTCACTTCAGAATGAGGCTAACCCTGCGTACATGCGTCTGTAGTCATTGTATTCAGCGGTAATTTTCGAATACGAAACTGAACTATTCAGAATTTATGCTAATTAGGCTACGCCTTTTTGCATGGGGTCGAGGGGAATCGATACATCAAAAATGCAAGGGGAGTATGTGTTAAGTACTGTTTAAAACACTTACAGCAGTGTTTTGTCAAGCTTAAAAATTGCCGGACAATTTTTAGACTTAATAAAATACGTGCTGTGAGTGTTTTGAACGGCTTCAAAAACGCTTTAAGAATGCAATGAAACAAAGACGCACATCTCAAGGGAATGACATAAAGAAAATATTTTTTAGTATGATGAAATTTATATAAAGTTTCATCTTAATTAGAAATTCACTGATAAAGGCCCAAAATTAGCTGCGAGTTTATTAAACGACTTCAAAAACTTTCACATGTAAAGAGGGTAAAGATACCTTTTCTCAGTTATTTTGGCGATACGACTTATTTTGGCTGAGGAAATCCAAGCTAAAAGTTTATGTAAATTAGGATGAAATTTTAACAGATAAAAAATATCTTCACAGTCATTGATTTCCTTTGTTTTCGCCTCATTAATTATTTATGAGTTTTTGAAAGCATTAATGATATAAGCATTGATAACATGCAAGGGGAATGTGTTAAAGCATTGATAATATGCAAGGGGAATATGTGTTAAAGTACTGTTTAAAACACGAACAGCAGTGTTTTATCAAGTTTAAAAATTCGAGGGCGAAGGCCGAGAATTTTTAGACTTGATAAAACACGTGCTGTGAGTGTTTTAAACGGCTTCAAAAACGCTTTAAGAATGCAATGAAAGAAAGACGCACATCTCAAAGGAATGGTTACTTAATGAACCATATACCTTTGTATTCACAACGCCATGCAAAATATTCGAGTAATCACCGCCTGCAATTACGAACATCTCAAGGGAATGACATGAAGAAATTACCATACTATGTTGTTTGAAGCGGCGTTTCGCAATGCAAGAACAACCTGCACTTGAAGGATTTGGTGTCGTGGTTTACCTCGATAAAGTTCAAGACTTGGAAAGCGATCTGACTGACATGACGGCAGACTCTAAATGTTTGACTCCGGCACGAAATATGTAAGTTTAATGCACGTTTTTATTATTTTACGGCTTTGAGTTTGGCTTTGAATTGGAACTAAACAGTGGCTCGGCAAACAAGTACTGGTAGTTGGATAACTTCATTTAAGAAAAAATTATCTGTGTATCTCGGTAGTTTGCTGATATTAGTAAATTTAGTGCAAAAATTATTATCTAGGTACCTTATGTTCCGTGTACTTTTTGCTATATTTGGGTCTTTATCAGTGAATTCTTAATTAGGATGAAAGTTTATATAAAATTTCATGTTCATTAGTATTCTTTATATAAAACGTTCATCCTAATTAGCAATTCAATGAGAAAGCTGAAACATCAATAGAAATTCCATTGTCTCAATCATTAACCCCGTTTCCCCCTGGGACAGAATTCAAATCCCTCCGCGGGCCTTTAAGAATGATGAGATTTTATCAGGTATAAAGGAGCATGCACGTGACTGATTTGCTTCATCTGATTGGACAAAATGCTCATTAATTATTCATGAGTTTTTGAAGCATTGATAATATGCAAGGGGAATATGTGTTAAAGCATTGATAATATGCAAGCGAATATGTGTTAAAGCATTGATAATATGCAAGGGTAATATGTGTTAAAGCATTGATAACATGCAATGGGAATTTGTGTTAAAGCATTGATAATATGCAAGGGAATATGTGTTAAAGCATTGATAATATGCAAGAGAATATGTGTTAAAGCAATGATGATATGCAAAGGGAATATGTGTTAAAGCATTGATAAAATGCAAGAGTATATATGTAGGACAAAGGAAGTGAGGGGATATGGGATATACTGGTCTTAGTAGAACAAAGGAAACAGAACCAAAGAAACAATAAGCTACAAAAATTCATTGCCAGCAAAAAAAAGAATAATAAGCCATCTATCTATGGAATAATTGTATACAACAGCCAGTAAAACGGTAAACATTACTTGTTTTGAAAAGCATATGTAAATTTTCGGTTTAGCCTTACGCATGAGAAGACATTTCAAACACGAATTGGAGTCTTTTATCAGGGCTTCCAAATATTGAGAAACAAACGAAATCCGAGAGGCGTAAATTCGTGTTTGAAATAATTCACATCATACGTCTCTATCGGGCGAAACAATATATCACATACCCCCTCCCCCAAGGCTAATAATCTTTTCATCAAAGCTTGTCAGTCAAATCTTGAGGCTGGTCACATTTCATGCTCAATTCCTTAACCTGCAGAAATGCACCAAAAGTTACGATCCTGTAGATTCGTTTTAACCCTGGCTATTACTTGGACTTTGTTTTCCCTGAAACAATCTCATCCCAGTCGGGATAGAACTTCTCCTTCATTCGCTGTGAATGATCAACAAGATTCTTCAAATCTGCTTCAATCAGCTTTCCCTGCGGGCTGTCGGGAATTGCCCAGATGAAGTTGCCCACAAGAGCAAACAGGCTGGCATCGCAGAGGCAGGGTTTGTCTCCAAACAGGAATTTCTTCTCACCAAGAAAGACCGACGCAGCCCGTAGATCTCTCTCAGCAATGCCGTAGATTTCTTCTTGGGTGTGACGGCCCATGCCGTGGCCGTACAGGTAACTACGTATCCTGCGCTGCACCAACCAAAATACCACTTTTCGCAGAGGGAATGGGACAACCGAGGGCATCAAATTCTCAAGCTCAGTGGTATCGGAATCGCACCAGCGATGGTAAACAAGTGTCCTTGGATCACAAAAAAAATGAATATAATTAATACTTGTATTAACAGAACGTCTTTTGTAGCTCAATTTACTGCAATGATCATTTCTCAGTGGTAATTACATGTAACAATAATAATTCCTAACCATAATCATATAAATAATACAATCATTAAATAATTAATTAATATTCGGTATGTAGCGCATAGTTAAAGGCATAAAAAGTAGTCTATCTTATGTAATACCATGTCACCAAGGTTTCCTTTGTTTGTTCAGGGACATTTAATCTCGAATATCCCTCATCAGCATGCATACTTTCACTAAATCTCCCTTCACCATGCGAGGGAAAGTTAGGAGAGCGTGCGCGCTGGCGAGGAGACATCAAAGTACCCCTGGCCGCACAACGCATCCTCGCTCTACAATTACCAATAATCAGTAAATGGCAAACGCGCTTGAAATACCGATTATTGGTAATTCTACGACAAATCCTAACCCGAACCATGAACCGAACCCTAACCATCGGACGAGTTCGCGGGTAAACGACGGGTTCTCACTCACCTAGAGCTAGGGTTCACAGGTAAACAAGAAGAGAAGGTAAACGAGAGGAAAAAGGATTTTCAGCGCTCCTACTCGGGCTCGAACTCGTAGTCGTTTGCGTGTTGTGCTTGGTAGTGCAGGCGTCACGACCACTACACTAAGCGCGTCTACCGCCGTTCGGATTTGGACAATTGTTTATCTTTATCCTTGACTGGTTTTAAGAATGTCATTGTTTAATTTGTGTTCCAGAATTAGCGATTATTGATAATTGAAGAGCAAAAGCCAATTACTGATTATTGGTAATTGTAGAGCGAGGATATGTTGGGCCGCATCGGGTTAGAGTGAGTACTGGGTGAGTACTATGTCGTGATTTATGAATGCGCGATGCATCCCTCTTGATTCCTTACACCGCCGTCTTCCATGTGGGATGCTTAAAACCATATACGTATGGCCTTTGAATATTTAGTCAAGCACATAATTACATTGTGTTTTACTGCTATTCTTCTCAAAAACACACTTGTCCCCAGAGAGCCAGGCTCATTCAATCTATTGCTTTCAATCAAGCATAACAACAAAATGTTTTCGAAATCCACTCAACTGCGACGTGTGTACACCAAACCATGTTCTCGCATATTAGTTCTCTTCCTCGGGGATCATAATATTACAATCTAATAGCATGACATTTCGTGAAATTAGCGATTAAATTTCCTCTCGAGCCTCGGGAGGATCCGTAAGAGTCCCGACGCCGCACAAATCCTCCCTCGGCTCTCGGGGAAATTTAATCGCTAATTTCCCTCATGTCTACCCTGGTTGCCAGAGGTTCTACTGTCGTTCGCTTAAACACCTTAAACACATGCAGAGGCCCCCAGAACTCGTAACTCCAATCTGAGACTCAGAGACCCTCTAAAAACAAATATATGTCCGAGACGGGCAAAGTAAAGAAAAACCGAGACTCCGAGATCCAACCTATAAAATGCGAGATTTCGAGACTTTAACAACTTTTTGCAACCCTCCGTTTTTCTTGACACCATTCGTCACCCCTAAGCTTGAATTCATTGGTGAATTCCCAAGGGAGGGTACCTCCAGACCCCCGAGGCCCTGCCAGGTCAATTGTGTGGGCCAATAACTTATCACAACCCTGAGTCTTCCCATCACCCGATGCATGCAAGTCTTTGAACTATCCAGTCCCCCTTGTCATCAAGAGTAGTCGCCATCTTGGGCCCATTTTTGCGAATTTTTGGGCCCAGCTGCGCGTATTCTGCCAGGCCTTCTTGTTGACAGTTAGGCGGTGACGTCACAAGCCATTGCAAACCACAGGGATCCTATTACCCCACTCAGACAAAATACCAGCCAGAAGGCCTAGGAACTAAGCTGATACGGAGCGTAAGTTTAGCATTTAAATTAACGGCTAAAGTTTGGAGTAACTGCAGAATACCCTGCCACATTGAAATCGTTACTGGAAAAAGTCTGGCTACGCGGTACGCAGTGACTAAATTTATTCCAAGTCTTTTTCTTAGCTGTATTATGAAGTGGCTACGCGGTACGCGGTACGCGGTACGCAGTGACTAAATCGGAAGTCTCTGTCTGTATTATGAAGTGGCTACGCGGTTCTGTTGCATGGAAATTTAAAGAACGAGATATAACTCAACGAATTCAAAAACGAAGAAACAACTAATGGCACCGAATGATGTATATGATTCCTTGACGTTCTTTGCGATGTCCGTGAGAAAAACATGATTACCAAAGCGGAAAACACTGATCTCTTCAGTTGGAAATTAAACAACTAATGGCAGCGAATGATGTATATGATTCCTTGACGTTCTTTGCGATGTCCGTGAGAAAAACATGATTACAAAAGCGGAAAACACTGATCTGTTCAGTTGGAAATTAAACAACTAATGGTTCCGGTTATATATCAGTTATATCTTGTTCTTTAAATTTCCAACAGAACAGATGTTTTCTGCTTTTGTAAATAAAATATTTTGCCACCTTAGCGACTTTGAATAATTTTAGTCACTGCGTACCGCGTACCGCGTAGCCACTTCATAATACAGCAAAATTAGTCACTGCGTACCGCGTACCGCGTAGCCAGCCCTTTTCCAGTAACGATTTCAATGTGGCAGGGTATTCTGCAGTAAGCCACGAAGTCTAAGTTTAGTATTTAATTAACTGCTAAAATTTGAGCTCGTATATATACGGAGCGAAAGTTTGACTCTATACATATAAAGTCTAAGTTTAGCACTTAATTACTCGGGCTGCCTGTGGCAGCACCGAGTCTTAAAATGCAAGTCGTTTTTTTTTTTGTTGGGTGTCGCAAAATTTCTGCGCATGCGTTAAAGGTCAAATTCACACCAATCAGATTGCACTGTGCTGGTCACGCAACAATCGCCAGGTTAATTTATTTACATAATTTAATACAGTAAAGCAAGATGGCGGAAGACCCGCGAGGAACTTTCTCTCTAGTTTGGAGTCCCATCTCTCAAATGTAAGCCAGTTTAATGTTTTATTTAACGTCACTCGTGCGAAAGCCTTCCAACAGGCTTAGGATATTTCAACTGGCGCTATTGACGGAGCCGAAGGACCGCGTTTTTTACCCAGATGGCCAGTGATACGACACGTACGACGACCTGAAGCCAGTGAACTGGGGCCAGGATCCGGAAAGCTAAAATTCGAAGAAATAGATATTGGAATCTATAAGCCATCGGCTCGCTGTGCTGCATTTAAAACATCCGAGGAAAACATATTATTTTGGGTAAAGGTACTTCAAGACCAATATTACGAACTGTCAGAGATTTAAATTTACCGTAAGTTGGATCAGAGAGTATTGAGATCAAGTTATTTCGTTCCAGCGAGGATATTGACCTAGCGGAAACGGTACAAGCTGTCGAAGGATTTTACTTATAATCATCCACGTCTACTAACAACAAGAATAGTTATGTGCCAAGGCATGGGCAAAGATTGAGTTTCCCAGAATACAGATGAAAGTAGAGAACTTAATGAATGAAGAAACAGAGGTCACGCGCGACATGCTTGAGAACATGAACATGTTCAACACTTTATATTATACTAAGAAAACAAAACAAATTACAGAGCCTGCAAGTTCACAAGTCAATGAAAAACCCCAAGTGCCTGTAGTTTTGGATCAACATATCCTTGAAACTCCAAAAGCAACATACACATGAGTCAAATTCAAACCGGAAGAGACGGAATTCTTTAGATTATTCACGAGGATAAATTTGTTAGCCCGCAATAAGGACCAAGGTCTCCAATGTTCCGAGACTCTACCCAACCTACTGAAGCTTATCAGTTTGTTCAAGAGCCAAGAGAGTTTACAATCACCTGACCGACAACTCACTACTAAAGAAAGGGACCATGAAGTACGGTAGTACGGTTAATTCTCGGGTTCAAAACAATGAATATATGCCTACTCAAATGCAATGTGTTAAACGAATAAGTAATGTTCAACATAAGAGAAAAACAAAACTATTAAATTACATATACAATGTATACTAGAGGAGCAGAGAATGAAAGTCACCGCGCTACCGGCCACTAAAGACTGCTAAATTCAGCTAATAATTCTTCCCTTTGGTTATTACTAAGAGGATTTCAAATGAAAGTGTATTACATCTTCAATCTCATGTGGTCCGAGTGAAAGCCCAGATGGGCTCTTGTTAACAGCGAAAGTTTGAGCTCGTACATATACAGAGCGTAAGTTTAGCATTTAATTAACGGCTAAAGTTTGAGCTCGTATAAATACGGAGCGTAAGTTTAGCATTAATTAACGGCTAAATACAAACTCGTTTTTGTGCGAAATGTATATTTTAATCTATAGAGTAACGAAACTGCGAATTTAGCAAATATCGAATGACCCCGGCGAACATTCAGACAATCATCTATTGCTGTATAACATGCTGTATAACACGGAACAGCAGACTAAATTGTAAACGTGTGTTACAGTAAAAGGTCAAATTCTTTAATTTACATACAAGAAAAACAACAATATTAAATTACATATACATACTTAGCCTGCGAACAGCATCCCCTACTTGAGGGAGAACGGTGATTCTCCCCATGGGGAGAAACGGAAACGATGAAATCGCCATTCTCCTTCAAGTAGGGGATGCTGTTCGCAGGCTAATATATACCAGGGGAGTAGAGAATGAAAGTCACCGCGCTACAAGAAGGCTAGTCCAAAATAAAAATAAAAAATCCTGGAACGCAAAATATCAAAGGAAAAAAACCTGCCTTGCACAACCAAGGGGCCAAACAAATGTGCATCTTGAGGAAGTCCTACCCCCCCCCTCTCCACATTGCTAATGGTGCTTCCCTTGGACACTGAAAACAATTCCTTTATGGGAGTACCCCTTCCTCTATAAAGGTGGGACATACACTAGGGGACATGCAAAACGTCTCCTGGTGTGTGTTCACCTTAAAAAGTGTCTGGCTGCATTGATGTATATATAGTGGCCCGAGTGAAAGCCCAGTTGGCATCTTTTTTTATAATTCTGAATGGATTACACGTATTAAGATGAATAATAAAACCACATCACGTACCAGAAGGTATTTTCTTCAAGCATGACTAGGAAAGCTCGAGCCAACGCGACCTCGCTTGGTTTCAGGTGACCATCAACATCCACGCCGAACTCGTTACTGAGGAACTGCACACAGTAATTCGAGTCCGCTACACTTTTCCCATTGTATTCTATCCATGGCCGTTTCCCTTTACTTGACTTTTCGTGGCTGTGGACATTTTGGAACGGGATCTCGGCCATACGGAGGAAGGTTTCGAGCTTCAAACATGGCGGAGAGATGTTTACTATTTTTGAGCTTGGTCTAAACTGGTGAAGGCCCACTGTTCCTTGAGGTACGCTCTTCGATTTTCTTGGTTTTCGGTTCAGGCTGTGAATGGCTAGAACAAGAAGCAGTGCTCCGGACACGCACGCTATTAAAATGGTATAAACGAGCTCCATTTCGACAAAGCAAAGGTCGAGGAGCCGAGAGGGGGGTTCACAGCTGATCGGATTTACATTTTAGGGAGGGGAGGGGTATATCAATCGCTCCTACCTATTCTGGTATCTTAAGTTATTTCAGAAATTCGATTATACCGAAATTATTTGTACGGTGGCCGGTATGAACAAAACACGATAACAAAAGCCACAACACGATAACAAAAGTCTTTCCGTTTAGAACTCGGACTTCATATGAGGTTGGATCTGAGAGAACGTCCAATTATTCGGAACTAGTCCTGATAATTAGGTCTAGGCATGTCCCGATTGTCCTCGTAAAATCCTGAAAAGTTGCTCCCTAGAATGCCAAAAAGTTGCTAAAAAGTTACCAAAAATCCAAAAAGTTGCTACCTAAATTTCGAAAGTTGATTGTACCTGCTACCTAAATTTCACGATATTTTCACACAAACGTTAATTAAAAGCTTTATTCCTTCTTAAAAATTGCTAATATTGGTTAAGATAAGATAAATTGATTGAAATTTGAACAAAACTATAAAAAGTTGCCACTGCATTTTAAAAAGTCGCTCGCAAATATGGGCGTATTTTTAGAAAACTCTTACAAAACTTCAAATGGTTCATTTGATAAACATCAAGAAATTCGCAGAAATTGAAGTTTTCTATCAAATTGCTAACTTTTGCGTTCTTGATTTATGCTGTAAACCTGTAATTTGGTCAAAAGTTGCTCAAGGTTGCTAGAACTGAAAAAAGTTGCTCCAAACGCCGAGCACAATCGGGATATGCCTAATTAGGTCCCGGTGCACAGGAAACCCGTAATATGTTGTATGCTAATATGTGTGCGGAGGAGACCAGTACAAAGACACAAACTTTTATCTGAAAGTGCCTATGAACAATATTGTTTTATTTTAGATATCAATTCTAAATCAAGTGAATAGTAGAATGGTAAAATATATTTTGCTTTGAATGCTGTGCCGCTGAGTTAAGGAGGTTTTAATATCTAAAATGCTAATTACATGACGTCAGGGGAGGTATCTGCAATCACTTCTTAGTGGTTGTGAATGGGCGTTTCTGCTGATATAGGAAAACAAATTTCTAACATCATTTTATTTCAACCATGGGTATAACACTGATAATTTGAAAATTTTGTTTAATTGTAACAAAAATAATTGTAGAATAATCGATGCCTCCCTTGACGTCATGTAATTAGCATTTTGGATATTAAGACCTCCTTAACTCAGCGGCACAGCATTCAAAGCAAGATATATTGTACCATTCTACTATTCACTTGATGTAGAATTCATATCTAAAATGAAAAAAATGGCTTCATAGGCACTTTAAACTGATCCGGTCCGCTGGAAACACAATTAAGAACTTAATTGGCTTTGTACGATCCTCCATACCATTCCGTTCCAGTGTGAATTAAAAACAGGGCCTTGTTGCCGATGTTTGTATTGTTATTGATTTATTAAATTAAATCAATAACTATCACGAGAAACGTTAAAAAAACAAATATTCAAAATACTTCTTTGTTGCAAAGATGGTTACAGAAAATATTTTCTATAGTAATAAAATAATTTTGACATACCGCACCAATCAGTAGACTTTGGTAGCCTGGTTCCATAGGTTTTCTGTTTTTCTGTGTGTGTTTTGGCACCAATGCACGAATCGGTACCAGCGAGCTGTGAGAAAACTAGAGCCGGTTTGCTTTACCAAAGAGAGAAATAGAATCCTCGCAAAACCAGAGAGAGAAATACAAAATCAGGAAACCACAGAGAGAAATAGAAAACCTCTGGGACAATGGTAAGAATTTGCCAGCTTTCGCTTAAAGAAAATAGACCAACCGTCATGCTTTGCGCGCTATGGCCGCCATTTTCTCGCAGTTGAAAAGTCGGTTTTGTACGAGTTTTCTTCCAATCTTTTGAAAATCGTTACAGTCCTGTTGTTTTGTGTGATAGTTTCAATTTCAATCTGCTTTTTGAAAGTTTCTTTTGTAGTTTTCCTGTTTAGTTTGATAGTTTCACGAAGCAATAATAAACATTACGATAAAAGAGCAATGTGATTTTATGTCAAGGAAGTGTCACATGATAGTATGCAGAATAGGGTAGGGATAGCTAGTGTAATTATGTTACCAATCAGAGGAAGGGGGCGTTCCCATCTATAGGTTAAGAGCATGTTCCGCCATACAGGCGGCCCTTCCTACTCTGACCAGCTTTGCGCCAACATCATTTCTAGATACCTAAGGCGAAAATTGTTCTCTTTATAACTAGCAAATGACGCGGCATAAAAAAAAAAAAAAAAAAAAAAGGCCGCTAAGCATCACGGTTGGACCTTATTCTTTAACGATAACCTAGATGGAAACAATGCCAGGCTTTCCAAATCAAGAGCTTACTACAACCATTAAAATGTAAAAAGAGAAACATGAATCAAGACGTATTTTTTTATGTAAGTCGTGTACAATACCTATACTTAACAATTATTCGCCGAAGGTGAAGTCGATATTGGTGATAAAAACCCATCAAATATTTTCTCTCGCGCGTGATTGGTTGAGTGCGTCACGTGAGCCGATATTTTCTCTCCGCGAGCGGGAAATATCAGCGAATACACCCCCTGTGAGCGTATAAGCGTGCATCAAAGAAAATATTTGAAGGGATAACAACAATAACCTACATTGTTGCGACGAAATATAAATACAATAACCTATTTGTGGCGTCGAAATATGCCCTAATATTTCATCAGCGGACATTATCTGATCCGAGAAGAGAACAGTTCCCGAGAGCCTGTGAGCTTCGAGGATCAGATAATGTACAAGGACAAACATCAGGGCATATTTCGACGACACAAATAGGTTATTGTATTTATATTCCCCAATATCGACTGAGCCTGAGGCGAATAATTGTTAAGTATACTATGGTATCGAGCGAAATATGTTCTGTGTGAATTGAAGTATGCGAATATAGTTTTAGGGCGCGTATACGATTGATCGTATTCCAGAATAAGAACAGTCTGTGGAAATCACTGGTTCATCTTACACTGTAAGCTACAAACGTTTGAAAGGCATATGATATTCAGGATACGTTTAATATTCCAGTGGCTAAACAATCGGCCCGATTATAAGCTATTGTAGTAATCATTCCGTGTGTTCTTATTGCTGAATAACGGTCAGTTATATGCAGCCTCTAAAGGGGCTGTGTCACGGTAATAGACTTCACCGTTTTTTATATGACCTACCGAACCTCTCGGCCATGTGGGATGCTTAAAATCAAAACAAATATGCATAAATGACCAACAAAAAGTGTATATAAACAGTCTCCAGGGAATATATTGAAAATTCTTTCAATCAAGCATTGAAGGAGGGAACTTTGACTGTTTAAAGCCACCAACCGAGCGATTACTCGATACATGCGCAGACACTGGTGTTTTTTTCTTCAGACAAATTTAATAACATTAGAGAACATTCAAATTTCAGATAAATAAGGCGTGATGACATATGAAAATAATCGAGCATATACGTTCAAGGATAATCAATAACAGTATAATAAAAATGAACGGGATATTTTTGCTATACGAGAGAATGTCGATACAAGAGAATGCGGCGATTTGCGCTTTACCGAGCAAAATTATTCATCACATTAGACCTTTGCATTCATATTTCGCAAATGAAAAAGCATAATAGTTTTAAAGTCCATTCTTAACACAGGTTATTCATTTATCTGATTCAGATAGAGAGCTTTATAGCGGCGGGTGTAAAGCACAGGTCAGGTCACAGGTCAGGTCACAGGTCAGGTCACTTCTTGTTTACCTGTGAACCCTAGCTCTAGGTGAGTGAGAACCCGTCGTTAACCTGTGAACTTGTCCGATGGTTAGTTTTCCTGTCCATAAAACTCATTTGAATTTCCTGCGTGCCGCCATCTTGGATATCATGAAACAATAGATTTTTTGTTGCGTAACAATATCGGCAACACTGTGACGTCATGAGATCCAAGATGGCGGCGCGCAGGAAACTCAAATTAGTATTATGGACAGAAGCACTGTGTGAAAAGGAAGATTACTAGCCGATTCGTACCCGCAAGTTTCTGGATATGTCTGGTTCCCAAACACGTTACGGCGGTGTCATATTCGATATATCCCAGGGTATCACTCCCAGTTTCCTGATAAGGAAAAGCCCGAATCTGGGCATATAGGGAAATTCCGGATCTTGACACATCGGTGAAACTCGCCGTGCCACAATCCGTAAATGTCGTGATTTCTAGTAATACTCGGGGTATCCTCTAGAATAATGTGCGAGCCATGCGAGCCACGGTGCGAGCCATGCGAGCCACTGCAAAGTATTCTTTTATATCTATATTCAAGAGACAAGTATGCTATATTATAATAACGCCAGTCTGTTCGTCAGTTCGTCCGAGCCACTGAAGCCACTGCCAAATTTGGGTTTGAGGTTTGGAAACCTGTTTATTTTTCGAAACTATGAAGGGAATGAAAACAATGAATTGGTTGGCTGCAGTGGCGTAGGGAGGCGGGGGAGGGGGCGGGGGGGCAGTTGCCTCCCCTATGCCCAGTCTCAGAAGAAAGATTGACAGAAGTCATCAATGAAAATGTCCCAGAATTTATCATTGTCTCCCCCCCCCCCCCCTCCCCCGCCCCTCCCAACCCTACGCCCCTGCTGCCATCATGGCATAGATTCTCGGATCAATCACGGTTTCTGAGAAACCCCCACCCCTCCCCCACACTTCACCCTAATCTTTAATGGATTTATAATTACCAATAGAAGATGTATACCAAGGGAGGGGTGGGTGGGTAGTTTCCCAGAAACCGGGATTGAGCCTATTTTTCACAGCACACGGTTGGGATACCTGTGTGGCTGCATTATTCGAATCCAGCCCTCCTCCGTATATCTCATTTCATTTGTAGGGGAGGGAACGGGATGAAAATTGTACGATTACAGTGAAAGAAATAATGGAAAAAATGCTAATAATACATGGAAAAGGCTTACACATCGAGTCCAGTCAATCATTCCAGGATTCAGCTCAAAAACTTTGAATTTATTACAGGGGCAAAAATAAATTTGTCCTAGCCGAACCGGGTTTTGAACTCAGGACCCTATATCACATACACACAAAAAAATGTAAGTAAAATTTTCACGGATTAATTACTAGTTACAACGTAATGAAAATGCAAACAAAAGGCAACAGAGGAACCGGGATTTTTGTTGTACTTTTGGTAATTTATATTACCCGCACTACAAAACCACACAATAAACATTGACGGAAAATTAAGGTAGTACATGTTCGTACGCCGGAAAAAGAACCTGTCTTTTTTATTTCAATCTGATTCAGGTAGCGTTCGTTCAAAGCTATAAAAGTATATGCAATTATCAAATTTCACTTCTCGAGGTACAAAGTGCAATTGCACCCATAATACTGTACTTCTATTGATTTTGTACTGCAATTTCTAAAGGTTAGGGATTTTTCTATTGTTGGGTAGGCCAATACTCTCGCTCGTTTCGAGAAGTTCCACCCGACCCAATAACTGAATCAGGTCTTTCTGGGTTGCCGTACAGTACTTGGTAGTAGAGAGCTCAGTTAAAGTGCCAATGACATGAAAAAATCGATCCCATTTTTATTTCATTTAATTAAAATATAGGCTTCCCTTAGCCATCTTGTACAATGATAAATCAATTTGGAGAGCGCGAACATAATTTTATTTCGTATCGAAGTCAGGCATAATTGCCAAAATTAGGCGACAATTTTCATGCCGTTAAAGATATGCTAATCACATGCGTGACGTCACTAGGTCCTACATTAATATTCACAAAAGTAAAAATATGGCTGACTGCAAGGATTCTATTAGAACAATTGTGGCCATCGTCAAGTTTTCTCAAAGTAATACATATTTAAATTGAAAACTGGCCAAAAATGTACTTATTTTGTAGTGTTTATGGGGACGAATATAAATGCGCAGACCTAGTGACGTCACGCATGTGATTACCATATCTTTAACAGCAGAAAAATTGTCGCCTGATTTTGGCAATTCCGCCTGACTTCGATACGAAAAAAAAATATGTTCGCGCTCTCCAAATTGATTTTTAATTGCACAAAATTAATAAGAGAAGCCTAGAATTTAAAAAAAAAAAAAAAAACGGGATCGAATTTTTCATTTCATTGGCACTTTAAGCATCAACGACGGCGACGGCAGCGAGGACGGGACCTAGAAAAATGTTTTCTCCCGAAATATGATGTTTACTATTTCCTTCGTTCGCCTTTAATTACTTTTCACATTCATATCTTCGAAAAATATGACAAGCATAGAGTTCCGTTCACGCCGAAAGAAAAACGGAGAGATTTACTTAAATGTTGACGTTCTCTTTTAAACGTAAATGTGGGGTTTTCACGTGTTTTTTTTGCAGAAAACGGTGAAAATGTAGGCGACTGCGTCCATTTTCACGTACAGTTATTGTATTTTGTAATTAAGGCTATTGTTTTATGCTGTCGTCCTAGACGTTGCCGTCGTGGTTGCTTAAGCTCTCTAATGATAAAGTGTCACCGGGTTGGACTCGCATTTTACGCGCTATGATATGGCTTGCAGTCTGGCTCGCATGTCTCGCACATTAGCCCGATCCAAATTAGTGCTATGGACAGGAGAATTGGTCCATAACTGATATCTATAGTGCACAATTCACAGGACACAACCACAGCAACAGATTAGACATCCACAGGGAATATTTGAGAGCAATCATTGTTTTTCAACCGAGGTTCCCTTGAAATGAAACGTGAACAACCGAACTGATTTTCAGCAAAAACAAATACTGTACATAAATATGACTAATCTTTCAATAAAACACTCTAAGTAAGGGTTAGAGACTGCTTGTGAGTTCTTTATCGACAAATACAGGCACGCGCTGACTGTACGATGAACGAAAAATAATGAATACTGCATGAGGCCGAAGGCCGAATGCAGTATGAAGAAATTTTGAGTTCATCGTACAGTCAGCAAGTGACTGTATTTTGCCGATAAAGTACAAACAGAAAGTCGCTAACCCTTTTAATATTCAAACTGAGTGCACTGTCAGCCGTGAATTTCAATTGAAATCAGTTGTCAATAACAATTTCATAAAGAAGTCAAATATTTCGCATGAATTAAATCATTTTACGGTAAATATCTCCACAACTGAAAAGTCATTTCAATAGACAATGAATAAAAACAGAAGTAGATAACTTTGCAAAGAATAATTTACTTTGGCGTTCGGTCAGTTTAGTTGACGCCTTGCGAGTACATGTTTGTACATTTAACTCGAAAACGTTTCTCTTGGAGCCATGTATTAAAATATCGAGTATTTAGCCGGCTTAACTCCTAGATAGTCTACTTTCTTTAATAGTTTCTTTCATTCGAAAATAACTAACCTGCAGATTACAGTGAATTGAAATCTTGAAACCGGCCTCCATGTGCTCGGCTCTGATGCAAATATTTTCCAAATAAAAATATCCAAGGTTTTTGAACCTTCCACTGACGCTTCATTGTCTCCTCTTATTGACAGAGCAAGGTCTCGCCGGAAATAAAATCAATTTCTTCAGTTTGGACTGCTCGAGTGTTGAAGAAACTTTTGTTTACTCAGACACATGTTGTCTAGTTAGTTGTTGTACTTCCAGCGCTTGCAAATCAGCCATTTCTAACGAACGATTATGCAAATGTTTGCCTGAAAACATAATGCGAGGCGAATAGTATGATTGTACATTTAACTCGAAAACGTTTCTCTTGGAGCCATGTATTCAAATATCAATTATTTAGCCGGCTTAACTCCTAGATAGTCTGCTTTCTTTAATAGTTTCTTTCATTCGAAAATAACTAACCTGCAGATTCCAGTGGGGCAGTGAATTGAAATCTTGACTCGAAACCGGCCTCCGGCCATGTGCTCGGCTCCGATGCAAACATTTTCCAAATCAAATATCCTGGGTTTACGAACCATCCACTGAATTCTCGCTTAATTTTCGCCTCTTATTGACAGAGTAAGGTCTCGGAAATACAATCCATTTCTTAAGTAAGACTACTAGAGTGTTGTAGAAACCTTTGTTCACTCGGACACATGTTGACTTGTTAAGTTGTACTTCCAGCACTCGCAAATCAACCATTTCCAAAGAGAGATTATGCAAATGTTCGCCTCAAAATATATATCTTCTGTCACACAGGCAACAGAGTTCAATCCTGCCGTTACCTTTCTAGTAATTGTCTGCATTTTCACTGTTTAATATGCGATGAGGTTTTCCAAGCCATCCAAACACGTAACTAAGCGAAGGACTAGGTCTCCCATTCCCTATAGGTAAGAGAGGGTCTGGGTCGAGTGCTGTGGTCACCAATAATGCACGCTCATTAGCCAATCACATGCTTGGATTTTGTACAATGCACGAAATTTGAACATTAATACATAATACATAACAAAGAATAAACACTTGAAAAACAAATAGCGAGAATCGAGAAAAAACAGAACTGACTTTCATCTTACTAGTACTTTCTACTAAAATAACAACCTACATGTTCTTATTGTCATTTCCTTGTGTTCTTTTACTTTACTTTATCGCCTCAGATTTTCTCCCACTTGTCAAAGTGAACATCCATATTTACATCGGCAGAGTGGTTGATTCTTCTGAACGTTAGCTAGAAACATGGTAAGATTCTGCTCAAAGTCGAGGAATTTTCGGTTTACCATTTTTCATTTCTACTTCAGCGCCTGCACTGTTAACTCAAACTCGATCAATGATGGCTGATTGTGATGAGTCTTTTCTTGTACCGCGCCTTGAATGTTTGCTTGATGATTATTCTTTGAGGCCCTTGAAACATCAGGTCATAATCTTCTTCATCGTCGCTCTGCTCGACCTCTGACTCTGGCACAGGACTGAACGAAGGAGCATATTCGCCAGATGGCTGAATCATACCCGACTCGAAATCATCATTCCGACGGGTGATGCTTATTTGCTGCTGTTTAGCAGTCATGACCGATGGTTTACAGCCCATTTCTTTTGTTTTTTGTTGGAAAGATTCAAGTCGTTTTTAGGCGAAGGAATAGGCTGTTCCTTGAAGTACTAACGAGAATTAATATACGTCGTAGCAGGGGGGAAGAGAGTTGTGACTCTATGAACTAGTTCGGGTCGACGACGGTCGAATTTTTATTTCCTATACTATTTCTGATTGACATCTCATTTTCGACGGTGATTGGCTGTTTGACTTCTGGTTTGGAATTTGTCTGGCTGTAGAGAATTACAAAGCAATTAGGCGGGGGAAGCGGCCAGTGTTTAAACAAAGGGTTCCTGTTGATTGACGTAGTATTCGGTACGGCAATACGTAGAATAATTACGGTATGACGTCAGTTGCCTGTAATAGGACGTTTGCACTATGACGCTGCCTTTAATTAACGACCAATAGTCCGTTTGCACTATGACGTCATTGCCTGAAATTAACGACCAATACTACGTTTGCACTATGACGTCATTGCCTGAAATTAATGATCAATATAACGTCATTTAATTAACGACCAATAGTCCGTTTGCACTATGACGTCATTGACTTTAATTGACGTTTGCACTATGACGTCAGTTGATTTCAACTACCAGGATCCTTTTCGAATTCTTTTTCTTATTCAGATCAGATTTCTCAATTCCTGTGAGAATACCAAGATAATGGTCTAAACTAGAAGTAATCATAGATTATCAAATTATGACTTAACTCATAAGTTAAATAAATATACAAGGGGATGCATCTAGCTATAAAACTGTAATTATCTTTGTGTAACATTAAATCGTTGGATGCGATGCTTATGTGACTATATGTATACATGCCTGGGTGTTTTTTATATGGTTATGGCATTCATTTACTTACTTGCTTACTTTATTAATATTTATACACGGAATTCTAACAGATAAGAAAAACTGATTTACATAGAAGCCGTGTTAAACACGAAGTTCCGGTATAAACAGGTTAGCCCCTCCTCTTTTCACGCATGGCGAACTCGAAATTTAAAATTCAAATTGCTGAGCAGTGAAGAAAGCAAGCGAGCATATCAGCCGCTCCTTTGAAATGCTAGATTTTTAAGGTTTAAAATTAAAGAAGCCATAAAAAAGTGAGCAGAGGGAATATAGTTGTCCATTTATGACTGCCAATGGTATTTTATTAGTTTGCGAACTCTTACTCTGAAGTTAAACATGTTTGTGTTTCATTTGAATTTCGCGCGACAAGCAATCAGTAGGGAGCACTCAAGCGGAGTATCACGCAGATGTTCACTCCACAAATGCCGATTGACAACTGAATGGTGACAAACCCCTGGGCTCCCCTTTTTATACCGGAACTTCGTGTTTAAGTACTATTAAATATATAAAAATACAGAACTGTCAATGTAATAATAACAATATAAAAATTATATACTATACTAATAATATGATATCCTAAAATTATGAAAACTACTATATACTATTATCAATTAAGCATCATTGGCAGGAGCCCATTACCAGGAGCGTCCATCTTCCCCATTGGGTCTGTTCCCAGCACAGGAGTAGATGTGGCTATTTTTAGAATTGCATTTCCCGCGAAATAAACAAAGGCCATGTTGTCTTAGCCAATCAGATAGCTAACGTCACTTCTCATTATTATTCATTATCATTCTTCTCTCTTTCAACGCGGGAATTCGAATTGTTGGTTTTCACTCAATCCCCAGAGATTCAAATGACAAAGGGCATGGCGGCCATGTTGGTGCCCCAACAAAAGAAGCTAACGAGGAATCTAGTGTTTAAGGGCACCAACATGGCGGCTATGACGTCAAGTGAAAGCCAGCAATTCTAAATATAGCCACATCTACTCCTGTGCTGGGGGCCCAGCCCATGACATAGGAACGCTCCTGGTAATGGGCTCCTGTCATTGGTCATTTAGGACGGCGACTGTTTTGATTTTGTTTTTAAAAGATCCTAGTGATTTAATTTCACGTAATTCTGTTGGAAGCTCATTCCATGTCTTGGCGCCGTGATACGAGAAACTTTTCTTCATAAATTCTGTTTTTGGTTGTGGAAGACAAAGTCTCGTATTACGGCCCCTTAGGCCATAGTGGGTAGAGCTTCCAACAGTAGTGAATAAATCACATAGGCTTGTTGGCGCCAGGCTATTTTGGGTCTTAAACATTACGATGGCTTTATGTTTTGCTCTGCGTTCATCTAGTTTGTCCCATTCCAAGACACTTAAAAGTGCGTTTGTACTTGTATCATAATCTGCCCTGAGAATAAGTCGAGCGGCTCTATTTTGAAATTTCTGAAGTTTATCTGGGAGAACTTTGCCGCAGGTATCCCATACTTCGCAACAATAATCCATGTGCGTTTGAATTAAAGAGTCGTATACCTTGATTAGTGTATCTTAGGATACGAATGGTCTGATTCTCTTTAGAGCTCCTAGACCTGAGACGATCTTTTTTGATATATGATTTATGTGATCCTCCCATCTTAAGTGCTCGTCTACCACGACACCAACTGTTTTGCTTTGTGATACCTTTTTTATTAGTTTGTCTCCGATTTTTAAATAAGCCATTTCTTCATCAGTCAGAGCCGATAGGCGTTGTCTCGAACCAATCATCATAAATTCTGTTTTGGCAACATTAAGATGCAATTTGTTTGCTCGTAGCCAGTTATTAATATTAATGAATTCACGATTTGCTCTTAATTCAACATTGGCTACATCTGCGCCACAAATTGTCACATTTGTGTCGTCTGCAAACAAGCATGGTGTCGAGGTATCGAGGCAATTTGGCAGATCGTTTATATAGGTGAGAAATAATAAAGGCCCGAGGATTGTTCCTAAGGTATCAGCCACACCTAATTATCTTCTCATTAGATCTTGCTTTTTGTACTCTGCACGACTGCATTCTTCCCGATAGATGGGACCGCAATAAGGAAAGCGAACTATCAACAACTCCATATAATTGTAATTTTTGTAATAATAATTCATGGTCAACGGTGTCGAAAGCTTTTTTTAGATCAAGGAAAATAACGATGTTAAATAGGCCTCGATCCATATTAACTGACCACGAATTGGTAGAATTTAAAAGAGCTGTCATGGTTGAATGCAGTCGTCGAAAGCCAAACTGCTTGTTTGTTAATAAATTATTTATGGAAAATTATTGTACAATTGATCATACATTATCATCTCAAAAACTTTACTTACAACCGGAAGGATGGATATCGGCCTATAGTTGTCCAGGTCACTCCTTGCACCATTTTTGTGTAGAGGACTGACCCGGGCCTTTTTCCAGTCAGAATGGAATTGTCCTGACTCAATTATTATGTTGAACAGAACAGTCAAGGGTTCACAAATCACTGGTGCCGCAGCTTTCAAAATTCTGGCCGATATTCCGTCAAGTCCTGTTGCTTTATTTGAAGATAATTTATCAATTAGTTTGAGCACTTTTGATTGACTCGTATAATTAAACTCAAACACGGATGGTACTTGCTTAATGCATTCTTTAAATTCAGTGGGATTGCTAACGATGCTCTCAGCAAGCCTTGGACCGATCTCAATAAAATGATCATTAAGGGTTCAGCGATTTCGGCGGGAGAACTATTGTAGTGTCATTGATTTTAATTTCATTTACATCTTGCTGTTTTTTGTTCCGCCCCATTAGATTATTTATAGGTCATGATGAATGTTGTTTACGTTAAATTTTTTTAAACTTCTGGTGCGTACTACTTTAACCGATTTTTTGCCTAATCTATTCAGTTTTCTTACGGCAAAAATTAAACTGTGATCACTTATTCCCAGATGTATAACTCCGGAAGGAACATTTTTTTGCAAATCACTTGTGATAAGAATATCAATTAGCGAGGAGCTACTTTCTGTTATACGCGTGGGCTCTTTAATGCACTGGTCAAACTGGTATAAGTCACAGAATGCCTTTAGACGATTTGCATTAGAATCATGGGAGTTCAGCCAGTTGCAATTTAAATCGCCCAACACATACAGTTATTTCTCTTCACTATCGATATTAAGCATGAGATGTTCTAATCCGGAAAAATATTCTAATGATGAACTTGGCGGTCTATAAATTGTGGCTAAGATAAATGATTTAGCGTTAGGTTTATGAATTTCTATATACACCGCTTCTAGACCAGATGGGACTAAATCATCTCTCGCTCTGTAATTTACTGAATTTATAATATATAAACACGCACCTCCACCTGATCGTGAGCGATCGTAACGAACGCCAAGGAACTAGATTAACTCTTTGCCTGAATGTGGTCCGGTCTTTAAAAACGCTGCATCACAGACGTAGTTTGGGAGATGGATGCTCCGAATGGGCTTCTGCTAATTTTTTATCATCAATAAAACAGACAATAATGCTGACACCAGGCGCGCGCGCGACCTCATAAAGTTTGTTGTAAAAAGCCGAAGTCGCCTACATTTTCCATTGCCTGTTCTTGTAAAAAATAACAATACACCCCATCGATGTGAAATATTCTGTGTAGACTTCTATTATTTTTCTGTTATTATTTTTAATGTGTGTCCTAATATTGACGATGATTTTCGTCATAACATGGTCAACATAACTGTAGATCCACGAAGCGTCTACTAACTTCATTTTTTTAACTTGCATTATGGCGTCATTTTACTACAACTACCAGAATCCCTTTCAAATTATTTTACTTATTCGGATTTTTTAACTCCTTTGAGAATACCAAGACAATGCATATGGTCTAGATTAGAGGAACGAAAGAAACCGCACAAAGAGTTCTGGTAGTTGAAGTATGTGATGTCATCTGAATGCATAAATCAAATACAATACTCCATTTTAGTTTTATTGATTTTCAAAGGTATATGAAAACTGAGGATAATGAAAAAGAAAAAAAGAAAATCGGTGCAATGCCTGATTATTAAATCGCGATTAATGTCCAGGGATTCGTTTCACGGCCGCGCAGTAGTTTGGGATCTTGGTCGGATGACGTAAGCTGTGACAAAAATCCATTGTTCACTTGCACTTGTTGTAGTTTCTATTGTTATGGTTCCTCGTCTTACGTCACACACATTGTACGATGTACTAGACGCAATTCTTCTTATTTGTGTACTGCCGCTCAGTCGGGAAAACAGCCGGGTCGCTTTTCGCCTTTTTTACCCAACTTCAATAGCCCAGTTTCGTATTCGAAAATTACCGCTGAATGCAATGAGTACAGACCCATGTACGCAGGGCTAGCCTCATACTGACGTTAAACATTCATAAATACAAGCGAGGTGGGCTATTCACAACTCTGCGTATTGTTGTAGCTTCGCATTTTGCACCTTCTCGCTGGTATTTAAGAATGTTTAACTTCAGGCTAACCCTGCGTACATGCGTCTGTATTCATTGCATTCAGCGGTAATTTTCGAATACGAAACAGGACTATTAAGGATTCACGCAAAAACAAAACTTTTTCACAGGATTACTCTAAAGATTATGAGGATTTAATAACAAATGGTTAGCATCGCGCAGAATAGGAGATATTGTAGTTGAGTCTACGAATAGCAGTTTCAGCGGTATTGACCCGAACGCCTCACTTCAATGTAATGAAGCGCCATTGAAACCATCATTCTTACACGACACCAACACCCTCCTAAACAAGCACGACTAATTTAGATACACAGTTTGAATAGCGCTTCATTACATTGAAGTGAGGCGTTCGGGTCAATACCGCTGAAACTGCTATTCGTAGACTCAACTACAATATCTCCTATTCTATTGTTCTCGGCGACATGTACTTACGGCCGAGAGGTTAAAGTGAGGACGGAATAATTATAACATTGCTAATTATTCTGCGGGAAAGCGATTGTGATTGGCTTTTGACAAATCGGTTTGGGAATACTCTACTCCCACATCACATGAAGCACATGTCAATCAATGTCAACTGCTCGCTTCATGGGAATAGTGGACTCCCAAAGCTCGTTAAAGAAGGTCATCACACTAACTAATGTTATTATATCAGAAGCCCATTTGTCATTAACGCCCTTGAAGTTCAAAAGCAAAGCCTTTCGTCTGTTCGATCTTGTTATTTCCTTGGTGGGCCAATTACACAGATACAGACTTAAAAAACTTAAAAATTCAAAGTTTAAGATACCTTGTCTTTGTAAAAGTTTTGGGTTAAATCCATGATTCGAATCGCCGCTTAGTTTTCTCTGAGAAATTAATTAAAGAATCGTGTTGGTTTACTTTTTTTCCTATGAATCGTATAAAACGAAGAAAGTTATAACTTTGAGATCGCCGGTGCGATGTTTTAAGCTTTTAAATACTTCTAGAGCACGTACGAACATGAGCAACGTCCCAATTTGAAGTTTAATTCGAATTATTGTGAATACAACGTTATGATTTGCTTTTTACGCGCTAAGTTTATAGTTTTTATTTAATTCTCACTAAGATTTGTTTTATCGCGGTTGCCTTTTACTCAGCTTCAATTTGAAAGTACTTTGCCGCCAACTCGGCTGGGCGATTTTTTTTAGCGTTTAAGTACTTCTAGAGCACGTACGAACATGAGCAACGTCTTAATTTTAAGCTTGAATTATTCTGAATACAACGTTATGATTTGCTTTTGACGCGCTAAGTTTATAGTTTTGATTTAAGGTGGCCCGCGGCTATTTATTTTGGCAACGGGGGTCTTTTTAAATTGCGTTTTTGAACAGCTAAACATTATCCGATTTCCGAGATTTTTTGAACTTTTAATAAAGAATCCTCGAATGTTATAAAAAGTATAATTAAAAAGTGACTAACAGAGAATTGCTGAAGATATAAGCGATTTTCGAAAACGTTGGTTTTTTAGGAAAGAGCGTATATTTCAAAACCCAAAAGATGGATTTGTTCCATTTTACTTTCAACGAGTGCCCAACCTCCAAGGTCTGTGACAGGCAAGTTTCAGGTTAATCGGCACCATATAAGTTTCTCAGCAAACGGCTGATCAATTTTAACCTTAAAATGTTATGCTCAGGCATCTGGTTCAACTGCCGGAGAAATATTACAGTAATAATTAAATCGTACATACAATATGGAAGTTCAATACCACTTGAAACTTCTGTGCCAAAGTCAAGAAGATCGGAAAACTGCAACTAACGTTATGCGGCGAACGAAGTAAGATAGGTTATTGCTGAATATTTGCGAAAGTCGAGAAATTTGTATTCTTTCGGCATAAAAAAAATCACTAGTTTGTTTTTCTTAAGTTTCTAATATGACTTACAGTAGCATATTTTGAAAGTGCCTTACCGAGTTTCAGCGCGCTTTGACCATACGCTTTTGAGAAATAAAGGCTGTAAACTTCAGCTTGTTTGAGACTTCTAAAATCTAAATGCTTGGAAAACCCCTCATGTTAGCTAATTTATTCAATGGGTTTGTTTTGAATTTCCGCACGGGTTCTGTCACTTGGGAATCGCGAGGCAAGGAATAATTAAAATTAATGTTGAAATTAAAATGAGGATTAATTTTGCAAGTTTGTAATAATAGTCCAGGCTGAGTAATGTTTTGGTGCCAAGGAGTATCAGAGCCGGTATCAAAAGCATAATACTGCTTTTTATTCATATTAAGCATAATACTGCTTTTTATTCATATTTTTATTCATGCTTTTTATTCATATTTTTTCTCGACGGTACGGATCTTTTTTAACTTTTATTTTGAATAACTGTCCCTTATTTAAAACGAACACCATTTTAGCCAGGATTTGCGTGTTAGTTGTCACACTTGCATGGGTTACTGCACACAGTCGCATGAATTACAATGTAATCCTAATCTACTCTAAAGATTATGAGGATTTAATAACAAATGGGTTAGGGGTACTTTAAGCCGTAAGGAGCACAAAGGCCACGTCGACAATAACTGAAGGCGCTAATCCTGCAGCTGTACTCAAAACTTTAAAGATTAATACTTCGCGGTTTTAGAAATCGTCTTATTCAATTAACCTGGTCCCTGTGGTCTTTTTACGATTTCTCGTACAACCCGTTTCTCCCTACCACTGTAATCAAAGGCTAGAGAGCCAGTGGCGTAGCGAGCATACAGGCCTCGTCTAAAATTTTGAAACAGCATGAACGTGCTCTCAAAATGCAGAACATTCCAGACCTCACTCGTCGGCGTTAGAAATGGGGTGAACATGTAATTTCCGACGTTTGAGCGACGCAGGAGCGATATAGTCAGAAATGGATATTCTGCCGGCACGGTAAAGAGGTTTGGGGAGGAGACTACAGCATTATGGGTAATGCTTCTAGCATATATAATGCTTCGAGAGGAAAAAGTAGACATTCTAGGCCAGTCAGCTCCACGTTTGTTTCGAATTATTTTATATATCTTATTGATTATAGCACGATTGCGATTGTTAGTTCTCTAGCCCTCGGAGAATTCGGGTTGCTGCATTAGGTCGAGGAGTACGTTTCCACATTTCCCCACGTTTTCTGGCCACAACCCCAGGGTGGTTTTTTCATGGTTTAAGCGGCTTTTCATATCTGGCAGTTTCCCATTAGTTAGGAATACAATTTATATTAGTTAATTGTATTGTAGTACGGAGTTGTCTGGCGACTATCCCACAATAAACTATACTTATGAAGTTTAGTTTAGTTTAGTGACATATCAATAAAATAGCAAGCAAAAGTGTCGTTTTGAATTTCCCGCGTCCTCTTCCATATTAGGAGAATACATATTCCATATTTGGAAGAGCTGCCAGGACATTCAAAATGGCGGTTTCTAGGTCCCAGACCTCTAAATCGACACTCGTTGTTTGATATGGTTCGTCACATCATTTGTGACAAGGGAAGGAAACAGAGCTCTCGCCCCACTTGGCATCCAGCCCTTGGTCCAACGATTTTACGTCCTTATCCGAGAAGACGTGAAGGTCTAACCATTTGCAGTTGTTTCACAAAGGCAGCACCTTCTACTCAGTTATTTTAAGACCCCGAGTGTTGGTCCGGCCGGGGGTTTGAACCCGCGACCTCCCGCTCAACAGACCGGAGCTTAACCACTGAGCTAACCGGGAGGCGGTAATTCGGTTCTCTCTTGTCAGTGTAGTCAGAATCGGGCTTTTTTACTACGCGGCGGCCGTGTAGGTTAGAAACGATAGATTTACCACGTGTCGCCTCTCACTGAGCAGTTTCAAAACGAGGTTAGAGGGGGGAAACAAAGGGGTTTGTTACATAGCCATAAGTTTTCCATACACAACGTATGCACTCATTGGCTGATTCAGAATCACGTGGCAGTCATCAAAATCATTTTTTAAATACCTAACTTTCCAGACAATGAAGATCACAACAATATCAGGAAGGGGCATCTCGTTTATTAGCCGATTGAAAAAATGCCTACAAATAGTTAATGTATGAAAAATATAGTTTAGTTTATGAATGGCTTTAGAGATGCCTTCGGTGGCAACTCAATTACTCTCTGTTCTTATATACTAGTCCTAATTAACTGACATAGCACCTAAACACAAACAGTTCATTCCTTAATGTTCGATGTTACATAACCATACTAAAACAACTAATATAATGGCATTAAGATGCAAGAAACTGTCTTAAGTGACGGAACTAACATGTGTCGTGTGCGCCACCAGCTAGCTAAAGGCGGGAAATATTTGTTTACCAAAATGTCTAGATCTTCATCAATAGCTGATCGTTTTTCATCATCAAAAACCTAAAATCTAAACTATAAGTCCTACTTAACCGTTCTTTGTATTTATTCTAGACATCGATAATAAAAGTCTACACAGAAGATATCACATCGATGGGGTGTATTGTTCAGTTTCCGGAAGGCATAGAAATCAATTTCTATTTTTTAACTCTATAAATCTTTAAAAGTTTCGTTAGGGGATTCCAAATATCTCGAAAACAATAATACCCTCGAGGCTACGCCTCTCGGGTTTCATTTGTTTGGAAAGACTCCAATTCGTGTTTGAAATAGTACATCTCATACATCCAACTCGGGCGATACCCCCGGTGAATATATCCCATACCCCCTCCCTCTAGGCCAATAATCCTTACATCATTTGATGCTAAATTCCCTAAGCTGCAGAAATACACCAAAAGTTACGATACGGCAGATTCTTTTGAAGCCTGGCTATTACTTGGACTTTGTTTTCCCTGAAACAATCTCATCCCAGTCGGGGTAGAACTTCTCCTTCATTCGCTGTGAATGATCAACAAGATTCTTCAAATCTGCTTCAATCAGCTTTCCCTGCGGGCTGTCGGGAATTGCCCAAATGAAGTTGCCCACAAGAGCAAACAAGGCAGCATCACAGAGGCAGGGTTTGTCTCCAAACAGGAATTTCTTCTCACCAAGAAAGACCGACGCAGCCCGTAGGTCTCTCTCAGCAATGCCGTAGATTCCTTCTTGGGTGTGACGGCCCATGCCGTGGCTGTGGAGGTAACTCCGCACCTTCCGCTGCACCAACCAAAATAGCACTTTTCGCAGAGGGAATGGGATAAATGGGAAGATCACGTTCTCAAGCTCTGTGCGGTACCGGAATCGCACCAGCGATAGTAAACAAGTGTCCTTGGGTCACAAAAAAAAAAGAATCTAATTAGCACGGGCAATATGCTATTTCGATTGAGTGTTGAAAGAAAATGAATGCTTTGGTTTTGCGTTTGCTTAGCTTTTCTATTGGGTGTGTAAAATGTTTTGTAATGCACCGCCCGAGGGGGGAGGGGGACCCCGGGCTGAGGTGGAGACTTTGTTTGGTAACTAGTTTTCGGCACATTAGCCTGCTAGCCGCTAGCGGCCACACCGCGCCAAAACGGTAATGCTCCGCTGGCCGAAAGAACGAAGGCTCTGCTATCAAATACAAATTATCGAGGGCTTAAACTTTTTTAGTAAAAAAAATTATAACTTAGTGAACTCACAGTGAATTACAAATTAAGAAAAATTCAACCTGTTAAAGTCTTACGCTTATCTTTTAAATAGTTTTCTTATTTTTTGACAAAACAGTTCACAAATGGATACTTTTAAGCAGAAATTTTAAGATCACTGGTATGTGCTCAGTTTTCGCGGGAAACTGGGGGCGGCCGCGCGCCGACAAGAAATAGCAAATACGCATGCGCGTGACATTTTGCCGCGGTGTGGCAAGCGGTTCTTCTGGGTGGTTTGTTCGCTCATTTGCTTTTGGATTGGGCAAGGGTATGGAAAGCCATAATGGACAAAAGTGGCCGAGAAATATTTTTCAGGTCCAGAAATATTTTCATGGGTCGAGAAAAGTATTGACCAGTCGAGAAGTTTTTCTTCCGGTCGAGAACATTTATTTTACGGCCGAGAACATTTTTTTTACGGTCGAGAATTTGTTTACGATCGAGAATGTTTTTACGATCGAGAATTTTTTTTATGGTCATGATTTTTTTTACGGTCGAGAATTTTTTTGCGGTCGAGAATTTTTTTACGATCGAGAAATTTTTACGGTTGAAATTTTTTTCAAAGGTCGAGATCGCTACCCGGCATGCTTTGCCATTCTCTCTTATTTCCCGCCAAAAGCAGTGTGGGCCAAACAACATGGCGGCCGGCGGTGAAGGATCTAAATCTGGTTCTACGAGAGATTCTTTCGCAAATAGTTGGTAATATAGGCAAACTATCAGATGCATTGGAGGCCGAGGGATCTACCAACAAAATGGGTTCAATTACGAAACCAAACGAGACAACGGAAGGGAACTTAGGCATGTGTTCCGCGGTCGAACCTCTGACCATAAACTTATCAATTCCAGTACATGATTAGTTACTTATTTGGAGCTGTAAGAATCATGTTATAGATATTTATTCAAAGTTGGGTCATGTTGCTAGTTGAGCCCGGGTACACATACTAAATAGTAAAAACCTGTGTATAAGAAACCTACGGCTTTTTTGCATTATCTTAATAAGAACCTATTTCAAATACGAGTTTCATATAGGTTCTTATACATAGATGTAAACTAAATTTCAGGTTGTAGGTTTTTTTTCGTGGGTTTTTACTGTAATGTTTTGTTAATTCAGAGTTTTAAGCAGAGATGCATGTAATGATTATACTGCTACTGATGTATAATAAACTTTTTATGTGAGCATTTCCCTGTCACACATGTATCTATCTTGTGAATATGATTTAATACAGTTGCCAAGTGAGCAAAAACTAAGGATATTTTTATTGTATTCATCACATAATATACAAAACTATAACTAGCAAAAGGCAACTTCAGTTGGATTGCACTTGATTGTGTTGATATTTACACCTTGCAGAAACG